>WBMZ01010660.1:0-261777 GCA_013400975.1 Atrichornis clamosus | reverse complement strand
CACGGCACGGCACGGCACGGCGGGCACCTTGGGAAGTGTAGGCAGCCCCGCGCCGCCGCCCGCGGACTACATCCCCCTCCGTGCCTTGCTGCGGCCGGGGGCGGCTCCGGCCCCGCCGCTTCTGCGGGTAGAACTGCTGCAGCACCCCCCGGCCCCTAGAAACTTCCCCCCAGTCTCGGCTGGAGCAGCAGCCTGCTCCCACCTGCCGGCCGCCACCGCTCTGTCCAGCCCTCCCCGCCCTGCGGCTGAGATCTTCCTCTGCATTTTCCTGTCCCGCTTGTGCTCGGCTCGTGTGATGCCCGAGCAAAGCAGCGAGGTGCACAGGTGCTCCAGCGTGTCCTCGAAGCGCTCAGGGAGAGATGATGAGGATGTTTGCGCTGTTCCTCAGCGCAGCCTACACTCCCAGGCAGCCCCGCACCGCACGGAAGGTGTTGGCAGCGAGTCCGGGCGTTCAGGAGGGGAAGGCAGTGCTTTCTGGAGCAGGTGAACTCTCACTGATCCTTCGGATTTGAAAGTACAAGGGCGCACACTTATTATTAAAGCCGTTTATATATTAAATACCGATTTATTCAGTATTTCATCAATCTGAAAATGTATTGTAATTCTGCGATAATTAATGTTTTTTAAAATGAACCAAACATCTGTTTTAACAAATACAAAAGCAGAAACTGTAGTTGCATAAGCATGTTGTACTGCACAGCTCCTCTGATTCTGATTTCAGACTGGGTTCAGGGCGGCCTTGAGTTACAGTAACAGTGTGAGGAAATATGGGTGTGAAGACTCACTTTGCATTGATATCAGTCTGCCGATTACGCTCTGTTCCAGTGACAGCTGTCTAAAAGTTAAAACTTAATGAACAGTTGTAACCATAAAAACCTACACAGCTTTCCCATCCCACACTAGTAACTGAAGTGAGCTCTGTAGCAGTGCTTACATGTCACAATGTAATGGGGAATCATGATCCTTGGCCCTGTGTAAGTGTAGCAGTCCTGTGTGGCTCTCATGTCATTTCTCTGATGTTAATGGAGACCCCCTGGACATAATCACTGCCATCAGGAAGAATGTGGTCCTGCACTCCAAGCAGCCATATAGGATCAGACAATCCAAACTAGCATCCCGTTCCTGACAGCCACCTTCAGTGGGTGTCTCCTGAGGGGATTTCCTGAGCCAGTTGTGTGTTCTTTGTTTTGAAGAACCTTCAAAGGATTTTCTCCTGTTATCTTGTCCAGTTGCAGTTTGAACCCACGCACACTTCAAATAACTACAGCATCCGGTGCAGGGAATTTCACAGCTGAGCTATGTCTGGTGTGAAGAAGTGTCTGCTGTTGTTTTGAACCTGCTGTTTGCTATCTTCACTTCTTACCTGCTCATTCTTATAGTAGAAGAGATAGCAAACATATAATTCCCTGTTCACTTTCTCTGTGTCACTCAGGAATTTATGCTGTGCTATGAGATTCCACCCTTCACTCCTACTCTAGTTCATAATTCCTTACAACGGGTGACTCGTAACTTCAGTGCCATGCTACTATCTGTCCATTTTTGTCATTTGTTTTGGAGTTTTATTGTTTGATCATCAATTTCCATTTTTAATCATGAAGTATATATTTAATTATTTGTATATAATAATCGTCATGAGTTCCAGGCAATCTCTGAGTGATTGCAAGCAACCCTGTGGTTGTGCATAAGTGTTGCTTTAAAAGCTAAATTAGGCGTGACTTATATTGAATGTGGTGGGTGTACAATCCATATTGGATGTAACAAAGGGGACACTCCCCTGGGCTTTAAGGCTACTAAAAGACAGTTTGACCCTTCAGCTGGGTGGCAGTGTGAAAGGAGAATGCATGCTAAAGCCTTCGGTAATTCATTGCAGTGAGAATCTCAGGGCCACAAGAGGATTTTGGAGGTTTTCTCTACCAGTCATAGAGACAGCTGAAAGGTCCAGGTTACTACACAAATGTTCGAAGTGCCTACACAATGCTAGACCTTAGGGAACACTGTGAGAAACAGGCCATGAACTTCAAATTTCTCCTTCTTTAGGGTAATGTCACCTGCCACAAGCTTGTTTAAGAGCTCCCATGACCCAATGGAAAAGTCATGTTCTGCTACTGGTAAGACCCCATCACTCCAACCAATGAACCAGGGAGTAATCACCACTTTAAAGGTCTGCTGTCTAAAAAAGCTCTTCTCCATGCTTATCCAGGAAAAGCTCTGCCTCAATGACTTTTGGAGATAGTTCATTATCATGAATGGCACAGATAATACAAGCATTACTTGAGAAGAGGTCACAATTCAGTGTATGAGTGGTCTATGGCAAAAGCAGTTGCCAGAGTTTATTCAGAATTCAGTTGGATTTGATGCTATCCTTGCTCTTGCTCTCCAGAAGGAGATTGTCTCTTTCTCTGAGAAGCTGACTTTGAAAGGGTTGGTAGCAAAAGCGTGGTGGAATTGTTGGCTTCACAGTCAGAGTGAATTCATCATCCAGAAAGAGTTGACAAGAAGGCTTATACTGAACAATTTAAACTGAGCACCCAGTCTCACAGATTAAATAGCTCAAATCTTTCAGGACGATGATCCATCCTCAGAATGGGCAGATACACTCTTTGGGACACTGTAATATTCAGTCTGCTGTTACCAATCTCGGGCTAGTGGGCAGTCATCCCTTGATTTTCATTTTTAAAAAGCAATCAGCTTGTCCAGCTACTGCAAAGAAGGCTGAAAAGTCAGCCTTTAACCTGTCAGCACTTTGCACCACTTCTGTCATTACTGGGAATTGAATTGGCACTTGGCAAACCTGATGATCCTGCTTATTCCTTCATGTCCTCCATGTCATCCTGAATTCTTTTAAGAGCATTGATATATTTTTTGGAGGAGCTTAAAAAACTCTATGCAAGGCAAAAGATGTTTACTTTTTAGCATACAAACGCTTTGTAATATTTCTCCACTAATGTTATTTGGACAATGTTATGGAAGAACTTATATTGCATATTACTGTCCATGTTCATTTAAACTGTATGTCTTTCTGTCGTGGTTTTGCTAGACCTGGTTTTTGGTAGCGGGGTGGCTGCAGGGGTGGCTTCTGTGAGAAGCTGCTAGAAGCCCCACCACCATGTCCTGCAGGGCCAATGTCTGGCTGGCTGCAGAGATGGACATGCCGCAGGCCAATTAGAAGTGGTAACGCCTCGGTGATAACAGATTTAAGACGGAATTCAAAACAATTCTGGTTCCGCAGCTAAAAATTGCAGCCAGGGAGGAGGAGGATGTGAGCTAAAAGCCCAACATGGAGAAGCACCCAGGCCAGGTGGGAAGAAGATACAGCAGGGCCAGAGTCGAGATTCCTCTGCAGCTGGTGGTGAGGCCATGGTGAGACGGGATGTCCCCCCTTGTATCCCATGGAGGGGCACGGGAATACAGCACTCCCCTTTAGAGACGCTGGAGCAGGGGGATGCTTAAAGACTGCAGCCTGTGTAGGAGTGACTGACACCGTAGCAGTTTGAGGGCCGCTGTTGCCCGTGGGATTGACTTGGACTTTACTTTCTTGAGGGGACCCCACCATCCAGCAGGGGAAGACTCCAGTCCTTGAGAATATGAAGACCTGGCCTAACCTGAAAAAACCCCCTAATTCTCTGTCTCCCTGCGTCATTTGGGTAGGAGTGAAGCAGGGAGAGGGAAGTGGCAGGGGGGAAAGAGGGTGCTTTTTTCCACAGCTCATATTGCTTCTCAATTTTTCTTCTTTTTCTGGTATTATAATAAATGTAATTTCATATTTTCAAGTAGTTTGTCTGTTTTGCCTGTGATTTTTCTCTCGAGTTTTTAATCACAAGCCTCGTGGACACTTTGAATTTTTTTTTTCCTTCCCTCTCCGCTGGCTACGAGAACGGGGGGAAGTCCACGAGCCTGGGGAGCTCCTGGCCTCTGGCCAGGCTCAAAACAAAGCACTTTCTTAAGTGCATTCACACATCTTGCTCTATTATATTAGCTGCATTAGGGAGAAAAATCTTCACTATCTATTGAATTGTAACCATCCCAGTTATCAGAAATACATTCTCCTCGAGTAAGGGAATGTATCTTTATGTATCTTCCCTCCAGTAAGGGAATATGTTTTCATGTCGAGAAAAAAAGTGTGCATTGTAAATGTAAATGAAACCAAATTCATTCAATATAGTGTATCTTCACTTGAAAAAAGGTCCAGATGAAGCAAGAAAATAAGGATTGTTTTCAATATATCTGAACTTTCCAACAATGGGGTGCTCATGGGCTTCCAGGACAATAAAATTATTATTTTTATTTGATTATTTGTCTGTCAGATTTTTAGGTCACTGCCATATGAGAGGGGTCATATTTTAGAAGTACCTCAATGATGGAGGGTCCAGTAGGATGGAGAGGAACTGGAACTTCTGCACTGGGAATGAAACAGAACCTTTTTCTCTTCAGAAAAAAACCCCAAACCAACCAACATAAAAAAAACAACCCCCCAAAAGCAACAACAAGAACAAAACCCCAAAAACTCCCAAGCAAACAAAACAAAACAAAAACTTATGAAAAAAGCCATCATCCATCCAGTTGCCAAAAGTGGTTTACATGCTAATTCAGACTATATAAGGCTACAAATCCAAGTAGCGTTTTAACCTGATGAAGTTCCCTCTTGGCTTCATGTTCAAGGCTAACACAGTATCACAAGATTTTTGGGTCAAATAGCAACTTGGAGTGAAACTTAAAAGAAAAATTAGTTAGCGCCAGCTATACTATTAGTGGTTAAAACTCTTCTGAAAATGTCCTAAATAGATATCTCATAGAAAAAAAAAAACAAACAGAAAAAACCCACATAAATTAGACCTCCTTTTGTAAATCTTACTGTGCACCTCTGTATTTCATGTCTTCAAGTTCTATTATATAGTCCTGAGAACTGAGCTTAACCTCCTGAGAAATATTGGTAACTTTTTTTTTCTTTTTAACCTGAAATCTACTTTTAAGGTTGATTTTCACTCCAAAATGCTGTCTTTTGACAGCTATTATATATTCTGGAAGACAAAAAGGAATCTTACAATTTATAGTAAGGTATTTTGAAGTGCTTATGTTTAAAATGACAAATTATCCTTCAAATGCATTCTATAAATTTACAGAAATGTGTCATTTTCCTATTAATTCAAAAATAGCAATTCTTTTGCATCACAGAAGATTAAGAACCTGACATGACATGCTGTCATGACCCCTCTTTTGCTTTTTACTGAGTCTCTTTTGTGTGAAGAAAGCTCCCTAAACATCTGTGTGTTAAAGACATTTCTACTTCATTTTTCTAGTGTCATATGTTTCTTAGGAATTCAGGGCTGGGCTACTTTCCTTGGGTTACAGTCCTGTAGCTAGACTTGAACTACTCTAATTTTATGACTAATCCCATATCTGTATATGAACTTTTTGACATTAAATCTACTGTATCATGAAATTACTGGTACTGGGGCAGTTGCCTAAATAAGCCACATTTGTGTTTGTAACCAGTGACAGCAGTTACCTCTCTACCACCTTACTGTGTTTGTTGTATTGAAATGACATTGATAGTAAATAAAATATAAGGCAAGTCTGAAGTCTCAGAAGAGTAACAGACTGGGATCTTAAAATGAGATTCTGGGTATGGGAATAAATTGCCAGCTACTCACTGAGCCAGAAGCACACGTGTTTATAAATAATGAATTAGTGTGAAGCAGCCATAATGAAATAATAACATGGCACTATATTAAGATGTCTGAGTTGCACTATCAAGATGTCAGTAATAACTTTTATACAAAGCTCCTCTCACACCGTGGGAAGCATATAAACACTGCATCAGCAGTTATAACTTAGACATCAATTACCCATTACAAACCTAAATGAATTATGATCAGTAGGTCAAATAAAACTCCTGGGCAAACTTTGAAAACAGAAAGCATGAAATAACATCAAAGGGAACAATGGCTGAGGATGAAAGAAATCTTTGTTACAGTGAGACAATCAAGGACTGTTCCCTCATGTCAGCAGTCAGCTTTTGCAAAGTTGGTCAGAACAAATAAATTTTGGTATCGCAGGCTGTTGCACATGACAGGATGTCTAGCAGGTAATGATGAGCATCCATTTAGAATTCATACACAAGGATGACAAACACCCAGGTTACAGCTATGAAATGTGCAGAAATACAAATGCAGAGCAGGGTTTGGGGTAGAACCAAAACAAAGCGTGAATAATGTAGAACCCACGACACTTGTAAAAAACATTGGCAAAAATTTAATTTTAATTTGAGAATGTCAGATGAACCTTGCAAGGATTTCAGTGCAGTGTTACACTGTCTGTGTAACCACTGATATCAGTACTTATGACAGTAAACATGTAAAAAATGTTGTGTTTTCTGTAGTAAACAAAGAGAAGCATAATATGGTTCCTTTTGTTGCAGAGGTTAATCCTTATGAAGCATATTGTGATCCCTGGCAAATGTGACTCCTTGGAAAACTACTCTTTATGTGAAACTGCAGGTTCTCACTTGAAGTAGATGATACAGCAATCCGTTGGCCCTGAGTCAATTTAACTCTGTTTTGCAGCCCAAGCTGATGTATGCTGATTTCCCATTACTTATCCAACATTGCGTATGAAACACTGTTCTTCTGTAAAAAAAAAAACCCAACCAAACCAAAGAAACCCCAGCATCATGCCAGCAGAATATAGAACTTCCGAGGTGATAAAATTCTCACGTAGCACTGTCTGCAAGTGAGGCTTTGCCTGGGAAGATGTGTGACAGTTTACAGGAACTTTCAGCACACTCTGTCAGCGAACATTCCTGAGCCATCAGGCCCTAGAAGAACGCAGCTGTGACTGGTTCTTCTGCCTGTGTCCTCGGCTGCATCACAGCTGTCCTGTTCTGTCAGTGTTGCTTTCCAGGCTTCACTGGGGGAAGGCCCCAGTCTGTATGAAATGGCCTGGACCAAGCCTACCCGAGAGAGAACTTAAATTTCACATGGGGTTTGTGGGTAGCGTATGCACAGATGTCAACTAGAAAATAAGAAAAAATGAAAACATAATATTTTTTTTCAAACATATATATATCACTGAATATGATTAATCGATATGACACATAGTACGCATTTAATAGAGTGAGTCCAGAATGTCTTAATGCGACTGCAGGTATAGTTGATTCAATCAAAGGTCCGTAAAAGGAATTATAAGATGGTTCCAAGGCCAAAATTCAGACTGGAAGCATCTAGAGTTTTGATGATTTTCACATCCATATTGACGAAAGTTCTGCTGTGCCTCTGATTTTCTCTAATAAATAGAAAATCTTTCCTCATATTTCTCAAGACTGTTGGCTGAACCTTTTAAAGATTTTATTCTTATTCTAAGAAATACTGTCTCAAGCATGCAAGGCTGGATACTTAAGCAGAAGGTGTTGGGCATGTCATGTTTTAATCACCCTTTAATATACTTAGTTGTGGTGCCTGTGGCCAAAAAGTCTAAAAAGATAAATGTAAGAGGAAAGAAGTTACTAGAAATTATAACTTAAATCTACAGATAAAGTTACAAAAAATTGACTCTTTTTTGCACATGTGAGCCCTTCTTCAGGTCTCAACTAGAGGGCAGCAGTAATTTGGAAAAATTCCAATTATTTTGCTCATTTTACATGGAGGCAGATTTTATAGTTATTTGTTGAAGTCAAAGTTATCACTACAGGATTTTCTCTACTGTAGACATTTTGGTGGCTGGAGATGTTAATCCCAAACTACAGGAAGATAGTATTTTTGGGTCCCTAGATCAAAGGGAAATCTACTGACACTAAACCATGTTGCACCGAGTGAATGGAACAGAGCTTATAGGATGATAAACTGAAATTGTGTGACCATTTCTATTCTGGTAACTATCTACTGGTTTTGGTCTTCAGGTATTCCTTTAGGCATGTTCTTCCACAGAGAATTCACAGAGAATTAGGAGAGGCAAAAGCAAGCCTTCATTTCTACTGAATCAATATCAAAATATCTTTTCTTCGCTTTGAATGCCTAAGGAAGTCAAAATTTACTTTCTCAATGCCAACACTAGCTCAGGAGATATCTATATTCTACATATATGCAAGCTCCCATAAATAAATTTCCATGGCCCTGCATTTTCTAGCCCTAAGCAGAATCACCAAACAGATGGATAAAATTTCAGTTCTGCAAATTAAGTGTTTCAGTGTACAGCTAAGGGTTGTAAGTGCTTCTCTCTGAAAGTCTTTTTATCCATGCCAGAAGTGCTCTAGCACACTAGTAAAAAATAAGTTTGAATATGTATATGGAAATACAAAAATACATTTCAAATAGTACACATTTATGCAAATCCTCAGAAGGGAGAAGGAATTGAAGCAGAACTAAATATTCATTGCTGCTGCTCCTCCCCCTTCTTTTTTAAGATCAAGGAACTGTGGGTTTCTACTCCACTCCTCACAATAAACAGTTTTAGAGATACTGACATAGTTTTCTCTGCTTTAAAAGACCACAGAAAAGCTGTGACAACCTAAGCAAGAAATCTCATTTGGGGTAAAAGCCTGGGGCAGTGCCCTTTTCTAAATGCTTAATATAGGGCCAGATGATCTTGAAGGTCTCGTCCAACCCTGATGGTCACGTGGTTCTGTGAAAAGAGTCCTGTGAGGAAGAAGAGATACCAAATCCATTTGAACAACTTAATAGATTATCTCTACTCAGTATATGATTATGTAATTATTTCCTGGCTATCTATAAGAAGGTTTCCTTAAGAATAAACTCTTATTTCCACCTGCTAACTTCAAGCAGCTGAAAGCAGGTAACCTTTAATTAAAAATCAGTTCACATAATTATAAAAGGAAGTACCTCTTTTTTTCCTTTAATTCCCCTGCAATGCTGTAAAAGGTGGGAATTTAGCCTGTCAAGGGTAATTTTTTTTTTTTTTTTAAATAAAGGGTATTCTGTGGAGTTTAAATGTAAATTGACTGGCATATAGGTTTTTTCCTTTTAAATAGTTGGAGGTTTGTAAAAGAACAGAATTATTGTTTCCCTGTCAACATATGTTTCCTAATTTCTTGAGGTTTGGTAGAATGTTTTAGAGGCTATATTTATCAAGTGTTTTCTTAATTCCAGTAAATAAGAGGAATTTAATTCCTCTTGCAAGATGACAGGAAAAGAGAGAAAGCTTGTTTCCTATACTGAAGCTTGTGAATACAAACTCTCAATGTATTTGGTTTGGGGTCATTGAGAAGCTTTCTGGGCTCTATGCAACTCAAAATTTTGTGCCTAATTTGTGGAGGCTGTTATCCCTGTGGGGCAGAAAATAAAGCCTGCTGAGCCAGATTGTATAGGAATGATATGAGTAATCTGAGTGGTAGTGATTGGTGATTCTGGGTGGTGAGTGATAATTGCAGTTTTTATTCTCAGATGATGAACTGTTTTAGAAGGTTTATCTTTCTCTAATATGGGAAGGCCTATGATCCATGTCACGGCTGAGACGGAATTGTCAATCCAATCACAACTGGATCCCTTTCTGCCTGCTGAGATTTGAGTATGAGCTTCCTTGGTAGGAGCACGTTGGCTTTTTGGTCCACAGCTAAAAGTGTTCTTAAGCAAGTAACAGTGGCTCTTGGGAGCTGCTAAACATAGGAGGAAGCTCTGTCAGGTGTGTACCATGTTCTTGCAGTGCTCAGGAATAACGAGCTCAGTAACATCTATTATTAGCATTGGGTAATTGTAAGCAAACTTAGCTATTATGTAGTGGGCTGTGTAAATAGCTTAGGAACTGTGTAAGTGCTGTAACAGCTGGATGTTTTGACTCAGCATTTTCCTGCAGACTACAAGGCGACAGCACTTCCGTACAGATGGACGGCAGTATGTTTTTCTTCTTATGTTTTCTGTTTTTCCTTTCTGAAGCAGGCTATGGAGCTGGGATAGTGTTTTTCCAAGACCTGAGGGGAAGTAAAGCTATCTGAGTTCCAAGCAGGCAGGTGCAAAGATGACAGGAGACCACAAGAAAGCATTTTAACTGTTGCTAGTTCTACACACACTTACTGTGGAAAGAGAACATGCTAATTAAAAGGAAACATATGGCTAAACCTATTTCTGTGGAAGTTGTGTGCAATCGTAGCATGAACATAACACAACTAATATCCATGCATGCTGATAATCTGGCTAATGTTAATATAATTATTTGAGTAAGTTTGCTAAAATGTTACCACGGTGAGTTAGCACTTCAGAGTGAATGGTTTTCATATCTAGGGGCTCAACTGATATTTCTTTGTAATGTAATACAATCTCTACTGCCAGTTCACATTTCTTTTTAAGTGGGTGTACCTCAATCACTGAATGAAAGAGGAACCAGCAGAGACTAATTTACTACTAATAAGAAGGCAGTATCTTGTGTGATTTCAAATTTGTCATGCTAGCTGTAAATAATGAAGAATGCTAATTTCAGCAAAACATGGAACAAAGAGGATCTTTTTATGATTGGTTTCAGCAAGTGGAAATTAGCTTTGTAATATTTATTAGACTCGGGATTAAAGAGATCAGACAGGAATTTAGTAAAGTAGGTAGAAATAGCCCTTTTTGCCTAAATCTGGTATTTCTATCTGTTATTGGTGAATAACGAATGAGTTATGCTTCAATATTCTTACACATTTAAGTTAGGCCCTCTGGCTGTGGACTGTTCCTTCATAGGTATTTCCCCTACTGTGATGGAATAATAGTTATACTGTAAGGTATAACTTGGCCTTAATATTAAAATGTGTTGTTTTTCCTAAAACAAGCTGCTGAAGTGAAAAGCAGTCAGACAAACATGCAGCTGCAGAAGGGCAGACAAACAGGATGATGAAAAGCAATGCCTGAGAGAGACAATTAGAGGAAGTGTTTTGTATCAACACCCAATGTCCTCCCCAGCCTCGTGTCAGCTTCTTTTAATAATCCTGAAAAGATCAGGGACAACCCAACATAAACAGGGCCATCAATTCTTCATGTGATTTTTATTAGTTAAAGAATTGACTAGAAGAAACAATTTAGAATCCTATTTCTAGCAAAAGGAAACCTGAATCAGGTAGCACAATTCATAGTTATTAAAATGTAGTGGAAGGGATGTGATTACTAATATGGAAACCAATCTGTACTACCTCTGGTTTTTTCCTGTTTGCTGCAATATATTGGTCTGTGGAGTTACTTTACGAGAGCAGCTGTCCAACAAGGTTATTCACTTACATTTTTGTAGTGCACATTTGTATTGTTCCAATAAGATGACAGGAAGTCCAGGGCCAACTTTTTATGTCAGTACCCTAAAGCTGAAAACTGTTTTCCATTTCTCCCCTTAAACTACATGTCTGTGTACACCACCAAGAATGGAAGTACTGGATGTGGTGTGATGAGCTATCATGGTGTATTACTTAATTAAGAGTAAAATCATAGAGGAAGCTGAAGATTCCTGATCTAGTTAAAGATGCCCTGCTCATTGCAGGGAGGAGTTGGATTAGATGATTTCTAAAGGTTCCTTCCAACCCAAACTCTTTTGTGATTCTAAGCAGGTATGGGAAAAGGAGTTAAGGAGCCTGAAGTTCAGTTGGTGTTATTTTGTCACGTGTTTCTTGAAGTGAGTTGCATCTCTCCTAATTTCAGTGTTCTGAAATAAAAATTACTTGTATCTTTTGAGATTTTAGGGACACACTAATCAGTGGTAGGTTCTACTGTGATTGGGACCTAGAAATAGCAACCGAAAGATTATTATCCATTGGGAAAAATACAGGCTTAGATGACTTTTTGGCTTTTTTTCCAAAACTCCCTTGAATCACATAAAAAAAGAGGGATACCAATGAAGAACTGAGGTTATAAGATGTAACCAAATATTATCCTTAAATATACATGTAAAATAAATGTGATGAAAAGATTTAGACATTTATGAAACTCATGGAAAATTAGCCAGTAAAGTGGTGACAGAAATGTGGTATTTCATGCTGTTGGCATAGATACTGCAAAAATTAATTACTCCTGAAATGGTATGCTTTGTGTACTGCATTATAGTGAAATATCAGACTAATTCCCTCTGGGAAGATTGATTGATTGTGATTTATACAATACTTGAATACCTTCCAACTTCATAATTTCTGGGAAGATGGAGAGTTCCCAAGCATACTGCAGGAACAGATTGGCTGATCAGTGTGAAGTAGCATTTATAATTCATGTTAGCATGGTGTGATGGGATGAAGTAAGGTAAATGAGCGTATGGGTTATAATAGATACCTAACTTAGAATATTTAAAAGCAACTTTGAAGTGCATGTTCCTTGAGATGGATTGGCAGGAGTCATAACTAAGGTCTCAAAGGCATCTGAAAGGTCTGGTTTTGGTATTCCCCCTGGCAAGAGCTGTAGGAAGGCAGCAGGGCTGTGTGGACAGTCCATTGCCTCAAACCCCATTGCTTTTGTGGATCAGTCAGGATATGGCACCTGGATCAGGGATAGTCTTGTTAGACAGATCATAAGCTCTGCATGTATCCCACAACACTTTTCTTCGACTCCCCAAACTGATATCTAGTGCTGCTCAGTGCATAATTGATCTGCTAAATGATATACTTCTGCAGTTCAAACCTAAGCATATTGGTGTAAATTTGCTGTCAATTTTTCATCAGTGTTTTTTGTAGCTGGAATGATAGCAAGAAATCTAATTTTGTGTTCAAAAGCAAAGGGGTGACAAAGAACTGTACTCCATCTGAAGGACTGTTTGTTACTTTTGTCTGAACAATGCTTTCTTAACACAATGGCCTGGATGTGTCCCTTGGAGCCTTTTAGCCACCAATGCAGAATGCCACAATGAATTATTGCTTTCAAAAGCAGGAGTGTGTGAATGAACCTTTCAGCACACTTGGTACATTTCTGCTTTGCATAATGAACTTTAGTATCTCAACTCCATCCTCAGGAATGTCTCTTTTTTTTAAAAAAAAAAAAAAGGTTTTGAATTAACAGTATTGGTTAATAGACAACTTTTTGTACTTGCCACATCCAAGCCAGGCTGTGCAATCAACAGGAAAGATAAGAAGGTCAAACAGGAAGAGCTGTACTGGAGTCAGTTTTGAGCAGAGCTGAGGAAGGCAGGGATTTGCCTGCTCTTTACCAGCATGTTATAGTGAATCAGACTGGGAAAAGGTAGGAGCAGTCCTGTGTTCTATATTTGCATGCCCCTCTTTCGCTCTATCTTAGATACTTTTGGTCTGGTTTTGACTGTGTGTTTATTGTCAGTGTGTTGGAACTGCAGCCAGTAAAACAGAGGCAATTTTCTGTGCTTTGGTGTGTCCATAATGAAATGACTCAAAAATATGTGTAAATGTCATGGTTATGAGAGCTGTCATGGTTATGAGAACCTGCTGTGCTGCCCTGTCTTTTCTCTTCCAGGTACTGTCATGTGAGCTGAGCTGCTATTCAGTAGCAACAGCTCCTACTTTGTTCCTCTGCATTAGCTGCCACAGGCCAAATTCTGTCATATCTAACATTCAGAATGAAGTACTGGGATTCACTGATGCTTTTTATCATTTTCTAACAGTGATCTGATTATTTTTTTTAAGCGGTTACGAGAGTGTGGATTTTAGTCTCCAATTTTTCATGTCTAAACTTGAATTTTGGACTTACAGTGCTTTCAGAGCTGGGTTGAGGATGGAAAGTATATTTCAGCGCTGCTGAGATATGAAGAAAATTAATCATAAGAGAGGGTTAAAGCTTTTATAGGAATCTATTGCATCTCTGAAACTTGCCATGGCTTTTTTGTTTGTTGACCAGCCCTGAACAATGATACTGCTTGCAACATAGTTTACTGAGAATTACTAACTAACCTGAAGTTACTCCAGTGATAAAGGAGTAAATCTTCCATTTTTGGAGAGTACTCAGATTCCTAAGTTTGTTTACCCTGATTATAGATGTGTTTTACTTTTCTATGTAATACATGAAAATTAAGTATTGCCTATACAGAAGTAAATATGGATTTATTTTTTTTTATTTCATGCCTGTGACTGAATTTCATAGAGTTCAAGGCTGTAATTTACTCTCTGAGGACAAAGTTTATAAGGATCTTGGCTTTAAGATGCTTGTAGCCTAATATAGAAGATGTGAAATATGACTTGAAATCGGGAGGAATGAATAAGATAACTAGTCTGTGCTAGAGTTTGGAAAAATGACCTAGATTAACTTAGAGCAGTATAGTTGCAAGACTGAGGTCTTTAGTAAGTCATTACTAAGTTGTCCTGGGCCTCTTAGTGGGAAGATGATGAATGAAAGAAATACTGTATTACATACAGGTTTTAGGCAACTAGTTTGAATGTAGCTCACTTTTATATGGTGGGTCCTAGTCTCATACTTAGAAATATACCTTTAGATGGAGAGAGAGAATCTGGTTCAGTGAATGTTATGGGAATGAACTGGTGGGAGAGTGTGTTCCTGTCATCCACAATATCACTTAAAATAATAATAAGAGGCAGGGGGTAAAAAAACAACTCTCAGCATGGAAAATGTCAAGCTGTATATTTTTTTTTTCCTGGTTAGCTGTTCTTTGAAAACACTCAGTAAAAAGGAAGCAGCAACACACAGAAAGGCATGATAAAGGAATTACTCTATTTAACTTCCAGTAGGAAAAAATAGTGTCTTATTTCCACCTCATGTTCAACAGCTGTTGACTAGAGACCTTTCCTGCCTGCTGTGCCCTGTGAAAAGGGAAGGGAAAGGTGGAGTGACCTTCTGAGCCTCACAAGGCTGGACAGGTGCTTCCAATGGCTCTGTGTGGAGCAGCACACGCAGAGCCACTGGACACACTCCCAGTGTCCGGCGAGCTGGGGCCACAGGGAGGGAGGACACGAGTGCACCCAGTAGCACTCAAGGTGTTGAGCTGTCCAGCGACTGCCTCCCCTCTCTCTGCTGCCTCAGAGAGCGAGGGTCCCCCAGAGCAGTGGGAAGTGCCACATATTGCCTGCATGGCTCTTGCTTGGAGTAGAGATTGGCTCCAGGTTTGGAAAAACAGGAAGATCATTACGTTTTATGGCCAATGTCCTTCACCAAATAGGAATTTTTTGGCCAAGCCTCAAAGACCATGAGAAAAATAATTTTATC
The DNA here is from genome assembly GCA_013400975.1 of Atrichornis clamosus. Lineage (NCBI taxonomy): Eukaryota > Metazoa > Chordata > Aves > Passeriformes > Menuridae > Atrichornis > Atrichornis clamosus. Next base: position 246,700 of record WBMZ01010660.1, on the reverse strand, counting down.
TAAGTTATAAATAAAATGCTTAGTCAGTACACATAAATGTAAATTGTAAAAACTAATTATAGAAGACAGACTTTATATGGTGAGTGCTAGGTCTTTACTCTTGAAGATCTTAATCTTGTGTTTGTTGCTATCAACAAACAGTTAGTTGCTAACTCACCATTATACTTCCTAGCATTATAGGTTTATGAAAAAATCTCTAATAATGAGAGTGACTCAAGCACTGCAGTTTAATATACTCTAAAGCTGTTTTATATTGGATAAATGTTTTTGTCTGGTTTTGTACCATTGAATCTGCTTTAATTTTTGCTGGAACAGTTTAATAATTGAGAAAGCATCAGCATCTCAAAGAGGGTAATTATACTGTAGCATTGCTTATGTGTTAGAGTTTTGCTCCTTGGGGTACTTACATGACAGTTAAAGGCAAATAGTAAAAGTGCAGAGATGTGGTGTAAAGTTCTGTGAAATCTTTGTTACTTGGGACTGAATTTGTGTCACTTGGGATACATTTAGATGCCAAATAAACATTCAAAAGGCCTAGGTAGACTAGGTGCCTAGCTACAGGAAAGTTATTTACTACCTTGTTCTCAGCACTTGCACAAAGCCACATGGGTTGACATTTGATAGTTAAGGCAAACATTAAAAATGGGAAAGGAATCTGTAGAGAAGAGCATGATGGTTAAATATGCTTGAGATTTGAGCTTTCCTTCTGTGCAAATTGAAAGAACAAAAGAAAACGTACATAAGAACATACCTGTTTTGCTTTTCTTTCACTTGTTCTGATGTTTTTTACTTGGCTTAGGCTCTGAGATACTATGACTGAATCTTCTTAAACAGATTATACCCATTTTAATTTGTTCAGATGTCCTACTTGCTCTTGCAGCACCAAGATTTGTAAGTTCATTCACAGCCCTGTATCTATGTTACCCTTACCAACATAAACTACTGCAGAAGACATGAAGAGTTAATCAATATCTCTTCTCCAACACAACTGAATTCTATTAATTCAAGTCACAGTGTATTTGTTTTTCTAAATTTTGTGGAGGATGATATTTTTGCTTGTGGATAGGATCTTATGGAAAAACAGTAATCTGAACACTGAATTTCATTTCTGGGATTAAGGGTAATCCTGATCTAAAAATAACAAGTGGATTTGGATTCACAGAACAATGTACTTTAAAGAACCACCTCTGGAATTAAATTATCATTAATACCAATATATTTACATCATCAACAGCAGATACTATTATTCACAAAATACATGCGGAAAAGTATTTAATTCTGAAGTGTGAAAATTAGAATGCATTGCATATAATCCTGGTACAGTACTGAAAAGACTGGTGTTAGCTACTGTCATTACTTCAAAGAAAAGATCAGCTATATAAATGGAAAGACATATCCGTGGCAAAGTGAGTTTGACCTCTGGCAGACTTGTATTTTTAATAATTGATAATTAGGTTATCAAGTCTGATAGGCAGTTTTTCAGGGTTAACCAAATATGTTAGTGAAAATGCTCTTTTCTGAGAGAAGGCATAAAAATTACTTGTGTTTGAGTTACTTCTTGTGTTTCATAGGCCTATATGAATTTATACATGTAGCTTTATATGGAGAACTGTGATGCAGCACCAGAAACATCTTATGAAAGTCAGGCTCAGCAGTCTGATAAGCACTTTTGAATAAGTGGCAAAATGGGACAATGAAAACATCAAAGCAACATCCACCTTATATTTCTTCATACTTCATTAACTTGTGGTAGATATGGTTATAATTTGATTCTGAGCTGGTCATACCACTTGTAAATATACCTTATTAATTTTTCTATAATTACATAACTTCCCTCTGTCTACATGTTTTTTACTGCTTTTCCAAGAAGTGCTCATTTGGGGTAAAGGTTTGAATGACTGTAAAACAGTGTGAAAGTTGTGCAGACAGATCCTGCCTTGTCCTGTGCACCTGCCTGCCATGGCAGGCTGCTGGGAGCTGCTGTGCTCTTCATGTTGGCAGTTGGCTTGCTCAGTTTTAGGGATCTGTGATGTGAAGCTTGGAGGACAAGAAGTGTTTGAAGGCACGGATGTGAAGAAGAGAGCCAGAACAATGTGCTTTGGGACACCCCATTGCATGGTAAATGGAGAAGGGAGAAATTTCCTGACCAGTCTGGAGTCAGATCATAAAGTGTTTCTAGGTGACCAGTCTGAGGTTTTAGCAGAGCAAAAGTATTCTTTCATCTACAGCTTCAGATTTAACTAGCTTCTGCTGGGAAACAAATGGGGTGAAACTTCACAAGACTGCAAGCTTGCACACTCATCATGAACGTAGTTTGTTAATGCATATGGCTGGAATAAACACAGAGGAATTCAGATTAAATCCAAATGACAGGACTAAAGCAAAATCTATTCTGTAGCTTTATGAAATCACTTAGAGACATGTGAAAGCCCACCAAGGAAAAGGGTCTAAATATAGGTGGGCATGTGCTGGCTGTGTGAGTCATGTCCTTTGCGGATGCGTTGGCTGATGGTCTGGCTGCATCTTCCTGAAGTTGAAGTAGCTTGAGCCCAAGAAATGGAATTGCAGGATGGCTCACGTCAGTGCCTGGAGGGAGCAGTGAAGCTTGCAACTACTTGTGCTCTACTTCCACTTCTATTCCTTTTCCCTGATCATTCCAATAGCAGTCTTGCTGCCAGACTTGGCCTCTAGCTTCAGTAGAACTTTATTCTTCTGCTTTGCTGCAAAGTAATATTTGGATCCTTGCACACCAGTCTTTCTGCACTGTGGGTTCCTGTGGGGGATTAATTCCTCAGCTGAATTAATATAAACCTCCTTTGTTGTTTGAATTAAGCATGCAGTACTCATTTCACTCTTGCCACCTTTAGAAAATGATGGTTTTCCCCTGCAATGCCTCTGTTAATGTGAATGATGCTATCCCTTGGAGGCTGTGTTTTCAAGCTGGCCAAGAATGAATAATTAGCAGTGGGCACAAGTACATTTCACTTCAGGCCTTGGATTGGTACTGTTAGCCAATTCTATTGCTTTGTGCTGAAGCAGTGATGCTGCCTCATCTCAGGAGCTTTTTCTGAGATAAATTTGGGTGTTACACAACAATTCCTCAGAAAGACGTCTAAAGTGCATTCTTTAATCCATATCACAAGTAAAAATAACTCCTTCAGGAGAGGGATAGCTTTTGCATATGTTCATCTATTCTGACTTTTTAAAAAAGAAACCTTATGGTTGATTTTTCCCCTCTTCAGGTTGCTCATAATGTTGATTGCATCTCGGTGAGGAGCTTCAAATTATGGAGAGCTTGGCAGGTGGCACCTCCATGCTCAGTGCTGACAGCATCGTCCCTGGTCTGGAGAGAAAGCAAGACAGGAACTTGGAGAGGGAAGAAACGGAGCAGGGAAGGTGCAGGTATGACTGCAAACATGTGGAGGGCAGTCCTGCTGTCAGCACTGTCAGGGATGGAGGCGGGACGGACACGTTGGAAGAACAGAAGGGTAAGACTCAAACAATACATCGTGATCACTCTGCTCTTGAAGTCTCTTTGCATCTAAATTACTGTGTTCCTTAAACGGTGCACAAGCTGAGAACTGTTCATGTGTTTTTCACAGAATCAGAGAACCCAGCTGAGCTTCTTTTGAAATACAACAAGCAGCTATGTTTCCTCCTTGGAAATGCTGCATAGATTGGACTATTGAACAATCTACATGGAAATTCCCTTGGAGCAGAAAAATGGATCTATTAATAAGATGATATGAAAATTATCAGAACCCAAGAGCCAGAGTACTGAAATATGAGTTCTTTGTCCAGCACTTTTTGCTGTACTTGTAAGATTCAGAAGCCTAGTTACATTGCAAGTTCCTGCTTTAAAATTTTTTAATTTACTTTTTTCATCAAAGGTGTAGTACTATCTTTGTGTAAATGAAAATATACGCCATGCTCTAAAATCTTGCAAGTCAGAAATACATTTTGGATGGAAGGTTGGAGCGCCATAAGTAGGTGGCTATGGCCAGGCTCTAACTTTAGAGTAGGCTCAAGAGCTTTCTGAATGTGAAAATACTTCAAACAATCATGCAAAAACTATTTCATTTAAAAGTGTATGTCCTGTCACTTGCACAGTGTCTTTCTGTTCACAACTGCAATGCTTCTGACATCAAAGACCAGGCACAAGTATCCCAGGGCAGTATAAATTTGCTCTTTAGCTTCCCAAGAAGTATACAAGTCATTCCACTAAGTAGAAATGGAGATGGAGTTAATGTTAAGGTTTTGAACCTAGTTACAGAACTTGAAACAGTTTAAACATGTTTAAACTGTATTTATAGTAACTCTTACCCTCTTATTCAAATTTAACAGCAAACTTATTTTTAATTCAACTCTGATAAGTAATTAAAATGCTTGCTCATAGCTTCTGTTTTTTTCCTGAAAGTCACAGAAATGAATGCTAGTATCTTTCAAGGCAAGTTATAGCTGATAATATTAAAATAGTAATGATGGCAAGTTCACATATCACAAACATATCCTAATTTATTGTCCTTGTCGACTGTTAAATGATTATCAAAGTGATTGATAATATGTTGTCAAAGTTTTGACAATTTCTCTTTTTGTAATCCTGACTAAAACCAGAAAAAAAAAGAACTGCAGGTAAGTATTGGTCCCAGAAGCTCTGTGGAATATAAATTTAGAATGTTTTCTAAACACAGTCAGCCTGCACTGCAATGACCTTAATATCAAATTTCTATTTAAAAACAAAGTCCAGAATAAGAAAATGAAAAAAAAAAAAAAGCCCAATGCCTCTGTCAAACACCCAACCAAAAGCTTACAAAAACTAGAGTGTTCGGGGACTTCAATTTCTAATTTGAGTGTATGCTAGTAATAGGCCTTAACCATGATGCTTTTACTCATTGCTTACTTCCTTTTTTTTTTTGATGTAGGAAAACTCTGCTTTATGTATCTTTATATATTTGTAGGACTTTGTTCATGTAACATTCATAGATGCACTCGAAGGAAAATGCAAAAGACTTGGAAATTACCATGCCCTGCTATATTACAGGTTTTTTTTCTTAAAAGCAGAGCTACAGAGAATAATGTCTTGGGATACATGAAAATTGCCTCAGAATTTTTCTTCTAAAAATGAAAGATCTATTTCTCCTAGTTTTATTCTTAAAAATATCAAGCCTTGTCTTTACTGGTATTTGCAAGGGAGCCTTGAGAAAATAGAAGTTGTTGCAGTGGGTGTTTTTTCAGCATGAAAATACATAACTCCCTAAAGGACTAGAAGAAATATGGGCTAAAAGAAAAAAATCACATTACTATTAATATAAAACATGCTTAATCTGTGTTATTTTTCTAAAACTTAAAATCACTTGATCTTACAGTACCCCCTCCCAAGTATTGTGCTTGTAACAAATAAAGAGAAGGGTTATTTTTCTCCATGTATGAATCGATACAAAGCACATAAACTTATACCACTGAAGCATCAGTGGAGATCACTTTTAGTATAGGTGCAAACGAAAAGGAAACGAAGTCTGACCCTTGCTCCCTTCCAAATGGGAATTCAGTTTCCTGAGAGCCTGTCTTTCCACCTCCATCATCTTGAAATTTCACATCAGAATGATGAAAACAAGATTTAACTCCCCCCTCCAGCCCAGGAGGAGAGAAATATTCTACAGATACTCTTTGTGGGTTTTGGGAATTATATAGCAGGAAGGGGAGAAAATAGTTATTTTCTCATAGTAATAATCTGATGCATCAAATGCTTTGAAAGTGTGGGGTATTTGGGTTTTTTTGGGGTTTGGGGGGTATTTTCAGTGTGATTTATATGACTTAGAAAAGACACATAACCATTCCTTTCATTTATCTTTAAATAGAGAATTCTCCAAGAGAAAAATGCACGAATATCAGTTCAAGAACCCTTCCTGGTCAGGCAGAGAATTTTCCAACTGGTAAGGTATTTTTTCCCATCCTATCTTATAAATATAATACTTTTCTATTGCTTATTTTTTTTTAATTGAGACAACTCAACTATGTCAACATTTGCAGTCATCACTCCTGTAACGTTTATAATGTACTGCATGGCAGCTGTGAAGTGGCCAACTTGTACACAAGATTTGTTGAAAATTTCTCATAAAGAGAGGGAGCAACTGCTATAAAAGCAGAAATAATTTCTGGACTATATTGTAATGGCTCATGAGAAAAAGATAAGCAAATAACAAGTTCATAGCTAATTTTACACATGCATTTCAATCTGTCAAAAGTTTCATTTTTTTAAATTTGTGGCCTTTCCAAGTATCAATTTTTATTTCTTTTAATGCTGTATTCTCAGTGAAGTGTCAGTTGAGTGCAGTTCTTCAGTACGTGGGTTTGGTAGCCTTCACTTCTGGAGGGCTCATGGCAGGCTCTGTGGATTGAAGGTCTTGGCACATTTTCCTTCTCTTGCCATCAAAACCAACACTGAGATGTTCCCTGCTTTCTGACTTGACCTGACAAATCACATCAGTGGTAGATAGTCTTCCCCAGGCATATGGTTATTTCTAGTTAAATTATTTGTGCTTATGTATCTGCTTGTCTTGCTGTGTACAGAATTTGGGTTCTTTGTAACTGAGGGCATGGATCAGAGCTCACAGAAGCAGACAGGATATTGCAGTAGGGGTTTTGGACCATATTTCATCTCTATAAGTCATAATTATAGAGGTTTTTGACAGAAACAGATGTATTTCAGTTGTTTTAATTCAATGTAATTATTATTTCAATAGCATTAACTTACATAGAAAGTTAAATTGTGTTTCTGCCATTACATATTTACCTCAGAACCAATTTGATTATGTAAAACAACAGTATAAATTTTTAAATAATAGTCTTCTCTTGCGCCAGTATGCTTTATGGCTTCAGGTAAAATGAAAAGGTCAACAATTCTGTTCCCTAACAGTGATCTGAATAGCTTTCAAAGACTCTTGTTAGTGTTCTTTGTACTAACAATTGACTATATGGCCACAGCTTAGAGAGAGGTTTTGTAATTCAGTAACACCCTTCTTGAACCTAAAGTAATGAGTAATTTAGGTGCAAGTCATGGTAAAACCTCTGGAAACATACATAGGAAACCCTCTGAAAACTGGTTAAGATGCAGCATATTTGACTAGAATGTGAAAAACATCTATTTTACCTGACTGAAAGGTGAAATTCAGAAAACGTGGAATATTTTAGTATGCACAACTGTCCCATATTGCTGGAAGTGTGACCTATTTGCATACTTTGCAATTGGAATGCTTCCTGAGAGGGTATTATTGGCTTATATGTGCCCATCTGGGTATCTGAAAACTTATGATTTACTGCTATTGAGCTAAATTAATGCAGAATGAAAGCAGCTTTATCAAAGATCCTCTTTATCTGAGGGAAGCTGGCTGGAGCTGTACCCTTCGCTGCAGTAAATATTCAGTATTCAGTTTACAACAGCCTTCTGAAATAGCGGGGGTGACATATCAGATAGCTGTGAATTTAAGATTAGTATAAAGGGTTGTAATATGCTGAACTAGCTGTGGTTTTTGTTGTTCAGGGTTTATTTTGGTGATGTCAGTATCTGTTTGCTTAGATTTTTAATATGCATGGAATATTTGGAAATCAGGGCATGTCTGCAATGTCCGTAGAGCTGTCTAATTTGACAAATTACCAATCTGCTTGCTTTTTTCTTCTTTCTTTTCTCCTCCATCCATAAGAGTCAGTTGTCTCCCAAAATTTCTACAGACTTGCTCATAATGCTCCTTTGTATAGCTGGAGGCTTTATTATGCAAAATTGTTTCATGCTAGGCTCCTGTGTCTCCTGGATAATAAAAATGTGAAAGAAACATGCAGTAGATCAATTTTTCTGTGTGCCTGTTTCTGAAGCTGAAAAAAATATTTTTCAAAGCATATTCTATCATTTAGAGGTAATTTCTGGTTCTCCAAAGCTGATTCACAAAACTTTTAGTACTGAAAATGGATATCCTTCTCCAGATATCTCCCTGAAGTTAACAATGGTGAAACGAAAGAGTGGATGTCCTGATCCCAGACTCCAAAGACAGCTCAGAGGGCAGCTCCGTCTTCTGGAAAATGACAGCAAAGAGGTGATGGCAGTTTTCAATGTAAGTCAATTACTTGAAAATTGTTTTACTTATTCAGAGAATACACCCTCTGCTACTGAAATAATCTGTAAGACATTTGGGTCCTACTTGCATCTACGTGCTTGAATTTGAGTGACCAGTTTCCTGGAGCCCAGAATCATTTAGGGACGTTAAAAAATATTGAATCATTGAAAAAGACTGAAACATCAAATTGATGTAAAATAAATAAACCCAGCTTAATAAGACATTAAAGACTTTATTTTTAAAGTGTTCTGCTTTGATTTCCATCAAAGGAAATAATAGGGTTTTGATTTATTTTAATTTGCCCTTGTATTGACTCATCACTTCAGTTTCTAGACACTTGGAGTCATTTGGCATGCAAGTTTCCTGGGAAGCTCACTGCTAAGCCAAAGAGGAAGTGTGAAGGAGAACAGACTAAATGTTGGACTTCCTAGGCCTAAATGGCCATAGCTTTAAAGGGCACACAAAAATGGCCAAATTTTATTAGTGTCTTTAATTAATTTGTGTATAGGAAACCTATCCTCTACAAGCAATGAGGTTTGCTTTGAATACAGGTTAGTCTCCTCTTCCCTCTTGATAAAAAAGCAGAATGATACCATTTGACCTCTGGTGTCCCTATTTTTGTCTGAGCCATGAGTTCCAGCCTCCTTCACTAGCAAACCAAACCACTGAAATCTTGATTTAGTTATGGCTTTGACAGCCTTGGACACATATGTTTCTGCACGATTTTCCTTTCATGTGTGGTGAACTCTCCACCACAAGGCTTCTGGTTTTTGTGGCTGTGAAAAGTCTGTACTCCTGCTGCTCTGCTCTGGATTATGTTTAGAGGGAGATGGGGAAAGTGAGATGGAATCAGGAGGCAAAGGAAAAGAACAAACAAATAGGCTATATTTGTGGCCTTATTAGAAACAGACTGGGAAAAGGCTTTGAAGAAAATGAGATGGATAATGATAAGTTTCCTTAGAATGTTGTTTTGATATTCAGTGGTGCATGGAGCCCCGGAGGCTGACATACTTTAGCATGTGTTGGCAATTTATTAATATATTTCAGGCTCTCATTAATATGTAATCTGGTGTAGAAAGGTGTTTGCAGAAGATCAAAGCAGTGATGAGACATGCCTGCTGAAGAAGCCTAAGTTGGACTTTTACATTTTAATGTGTTCAGATTTTGTGAATTGAAAATATGAAAGTTAAACAAAATTAATTCAGAGCAATTTTAAAATTGTGATAAAACAGTCATAAAATCAGTGGATCAGCTCCATCTTACTCAGATGACAGAAAAAGTTTGAGGGACAATTTCCTCCCCGCTGCCTTGAGTTAGAATCAGTTTCTCAGTCAGTCCTGAAATTGTTTTAAGCTGTATTTCAATTTTGATGTGATGGGAGCAAGGATACAATGTTGGGAAATGATACAGTAGCATTATACCTGTTAGCTTTACTTTTGATTTATTCTCTGAGATGGCGATTCAGATACTTGTCTCCAAAATAACCACAGTTCTTTGTATTTCCCCGAAAGACAATAGCCAGCATCATTGGAAAGCCCTGTTTTTAAACTACAAACTGAAATGCAACCAGACTGTATATTACTACTCTGTGTCTAGAATCCATCAAAATGTGTATTTCTTTCATTTATTTGATGATTTACGTAGTTGTCCCTTTTAGCATTTCTGGAAAATCCATCATTACCTTTTACAGTGATTGTTGCTTATCTTTGTTAAAAGCGTAATTTAATGCTGCTCTATCAGTATGAACCAGAACAAATGAGGATAAAAAGATCTTACTGCATCTTTAAAAACCCCAGTAATAATTCAGTATATTTAATTTTTTTAACCAAAGAAGAGTGAACTTGGGAATGACTATTCAATATCTCTTCTGGAAAAAGACTGAAGATAGCAGGAAGCAGGTTCAAAGTTGCATCAAAGGAACTTCATTTCTATATTTGTACAGTGCTCTTAGGATGATCTACACCAAGAGGTTGTAGAACCTAAAAAGTTGCAATGGTCATATGAGAAATTTTTAAGTCAAAAAAACCAAACTAGCTCCTTTCCACTATTTAATATTAATGCCCACACATCTGGCAAAGGCAGTCCCAAATTGTAAACTGCCCTGTGTGGGAGGATATTCTTGGAAAGAACTACTAGATGCTTTCCTGTCTTCCACACTCTGTGTAGTGGCCAGTATTCTCTAAATAAAGACATTTCTGAACTAGACAGACCTTTAGTCTCACTCAGTATGGTCTTTATTTCCTCTGTAAATTAACCTCACTGAAACTGTTGGGACAATTTCTAATCAAAAGTCGTATTAAAACTTGGCTCACTGTATGTTGTGTGTTGNGGGACAATTTCTAATCAAAAGTCGTATTAAAACTTGGCTCACTGTATGTTGTAAGTGTGTGTTAAGGAACAGATATCTCATACAGATAAAATCCTGGATGACTTTTTTTTTTAATCCTTCTTAATGCATACTGTTTTAGCCTAAGTATTACCAAGCGAGAAATTGTGCTGAAGTCTAATATAATTGTAATTAAAGTATTGTTTTTGATTTTTAGGAGCTTTCTGCCAGACTCCTGTCTATTCATAGTGACCAAGATCTAATAGTGGTGACATTTAAAACTTTTGAAGAAATATGGAAGTTTCTAACCTACCACTCACTGGGTAAAGTTGTTCCACCATACAACAGTTCAATATGTTTCATTGTATTTCATTGCACACAATTTCTCATTGGCTGGGAATTTGAACATGATTTTGAGATTCTTTTTTATTAACTCTTAATAGCAGTAAGTAATGTTCCTGAACTAAGTACTAGTGAAAGTTCTAGGCTTGACCCTCCAGACTCCAGGGAAATCTGCCTTTGTCCCAAAGCAGAAATCAGCTATTGGTCCTGGTAGTTGTCTTCCCTAAGTTAGGTACTTGAGAAGCAGATCATACCATATTTCTAAGTAGTCTATTCTAATCCAGGTGTTTTTGTCTTAAAGTCTAACCTGTGCTGCAACTTTTGCACCATACTAACGGGTATTTCAAGATTTCTAACTTGTACTTTCACTCAGTGTTCTTTTCCATAGGAAAATCAGCCTTTAGTCCTATAATTCTTCTTCACAGAGTGTATTTTCTAGGCTTCTGATCATGCTTTCTACTGGACTTTTCTATTTTTTTTTCCACATCTTTCCTGAAGAGTAGTGAGCAAACTGGACAGAGTTGGTAAGGCTTCAGAGGAAATATCAATGATTGTTTCATAAGCTTTGCATGCTTCAGTTTTGTTTCTAAATCTGAATATGCCTTTTGTAAGAACATGATGCCACCAATTGGAGTTCCATTTTTAGTATCTTACAACTTCTCTGAAAAAATAGCAGTATTTTCTGTAGAATAGCATTTGAGTCAGATCTTTCTCTTCGTTTTGTTCACCTGATTTTTTTTCTTCTGTGTATAGAAGGCTCGTTTGCATTACAATTGAATTTGCCTGTTTCCATCAGACCAAGTTAAAGAATGAAGTTTATTTTTAATTCCATGCTTGCTATTTTATATTTTAAAACGCTCTTTACAAAAGTAGAAGAGACTCTTTGAATCCAAGTTTATAAAAAAAAGACTAAGAAAAAGTAGTTTCTTTGTGGGCAAGGCTGTGGCTAACAAGGAATTGATTCAGCATCTTCCAAGAAGCAGAGTAGCACCTTAATCACTGATCTGTCCACCTTTCCTCTCCATCTTAACCTTTTGCTCAAGGACTTCTAAACTATGGGGAGCCCTTGTAAGGGGAGGGCATGGTCTGCTTTGTCAGCAGTATTAGGCACAGAAAAGTTTGTGTCTTTTAGGTGGTTTGTGAGAGCTAAGCATTAAAAGTAGCTGTAGTGCATGTGACCTAATGGATATAACTTAACAAACACTATGTAGCAAAATTAGTTATAAACTCTGCATTAAGTAATAATGGAGTAGTCTCTAACTTTCTGAAAGTTTATACTTTTTTGTAATACTGTAAAATGGCAAAAACACCTAAGTGGATTTTTTTTCTTTTCCTAGGTTTTATAAATCATTGCATGGAGAACTTATTCCTAGATCAGTCTTTCTGGCTGCATTCTCAAGAGGAGGAAGAAATAGGCATTGAAGTCTGTATAAATGAAAAATCATTAAATCTGATGTACAGAAGTCTGCTAGTACAGGAAGGTAAGTAAGACTGTACATGCTAAGGCTAAGTTTAGAGAAACACCTTCCTGTAAAATCCCCAAATCAGATATTAAGACCTATTCAAATACTTAATGATGTTGAAATTTAAATTTTCTCACTTCAAATACTCACTGTAAAGAGAAGAAAATGGAACAAACACAAATTAGGTTCAGTGGGATCATGAAGGGATTGGAGAAATTCATGTGCAGCTGGTTCATAAATGGATACCAAGAGGATTACAGAGGGATGTACATTCCAACTTGCTCGATATTATTGCAGGTTCTGGAGATGTACAGGAGAGGGATTATGGATAGCTGCCAGGCTCATGTTCTTCTCCTAAATAGCATCACCTGGTGGTGCTGCTAGAGACAGAATGCTGGGCTGGATTTATTTCTGCAATAGGAATATACAAAATTGCAGCAAAATGTTCTATGCTTTATTTAAGACCTGAACTCTGCATTTTTAAATTTTTTTTTTTTTAACTGGAAGAGACACTAGAGAGAAATGCGTGAATATCTGACAATTGGCAAGAAAATTCTTGAAAAAGATCAGATTTTCAATTTTTAGTTGAATATTACTGATGCTCTTGAAGCATGTTTTAAGGCTTATATGACACTATAACATTGCATAAAATGATATCTGCTCCACTGCTTTCGTTTTAGGATCATTTTTTGGATTATGTCCTGACAATATGATAAGAAAGATGATGGTTATGGAAAATGAAATAAAAACTTGTTTTGAGACTGGGGCTTTTACTGAAGATGTAACAGGTGGATCTGTGGTTAATGACATGTCCACGTTGTCCAGTGCTTCTCCGGAGCCACTGAATCCTTTCCATCAGTAGGTACCTCACTCTACCTGCCTACTTTGTATGCATCTGATTCATACATGTACATGTCTGGCTAGACAGAGATGCCTCTACAGGGTAACTTGTTGTGGAACATCCATCTTCACTAACACTGAGAAAAACGCTCTGATTTCTTTCATACCACACAACTGAAATTAATCCAGATGCCTGCAGAGTTGATTTCCCATCTTGTGAGTTAGGTATTGCCTTTTTTTTCCTGAATCTGACATAAAATCTATTAACATTTTTAGGGTAGTGCAAAGTGAGAATTTTCAATTTTCAGGATGCATTGAAATATGAATAGTAAGAGGTGAGGTGCTTAGAAACATAGATCATGAAAGGCTAGCAGTGTTTTTACTCAACATTATTGGCAGGAGCCATCCACCTTCTTAATGCAGTTTCTCAAGTTCATGTCCATGTCCATAACCAAAATTATATCTAAGGACGCACTTCTCAAATCACCAGAAAATCGTTAATTCTTGGTGCCCTTAGCACTTAAAACTGAGATTTTTTTTTTTTTTTTTTTTTCTATTGACTTGGAGCAGGGAGAAATAGCATGACTTTCTCAGCTGGGTTTGTTTGCCTGAAGCAGCACTACTTTTACTACTAATATTGATCAAAATGTAACTGTGTCTGAAGTGTATGGAGAGTGCTGAAGTTGAAAGCTGATTGTGGGAGGGGTATATCAGTCTTCATATGGCTTTAAAAATACCACTGTTATTGTCACAACATTTATGAAAGTGCTCTATATACTAACTTCAATTTTTTTTCTACTTTCAGGTGGTTTCTTAAAGGGTATTCTAATCCTGTTAACTTTTCATATAAAAATGAATCTAAATCCATTAGAAAAGTTGGTAAGAAACTCCATTCAAACATCAATGTTAGAATAGCCCCAAACTTACTCTATGCTTTTGCTAGGACAGGCTCTAAAGGGTTCAATAACTTTTTTCCATCTTATTAGACTGGGGAAACAGCTTTCAAAATTAGTTTGCAGTAAAATTAGAGGGAGCCTAAATCTCTGCCTAAGTTGAGTTAAACTCTAAAGTCGTCTTTCCCCTTTTTCCCCTATTTCCTAAATACTGCACAAAGTAGTAAAGAGTAATTGAGTTGAGGATGGCTCTGTAGCTTTGATTACAACCTTTCAAATAAGAAAATGCAGCAATGTAATTGTGGATCTTTCACATTTGTACTATTTTATCAAATACTGCCAGAAAAATAAACTTACATAGCTGGTGTGAGGTTAGAGAGCAAATATGGCTTATTTTCTTCCATGATGTCAGTTTTAATACTGTATTGATTGGTATATAACCATATTTATCCAATAGGGGTTGTTTTAGTTGGTTCAAATGTTTTACTCTGGCCCAAGTTCAGAGCCCTTTGTAAGAGGGAAAGTAAGGACTTAAAACATTTCTTTTTGCTGCTTCATGATGAATTGTTAGAATTGTGAAAACATCTTAGACTTTGCTTTCTAAGAGCTGAGAAATTAGGGTTTTTATGCTATTCACAATTTTAATCATCAAACCAAACCAATGAGGTTTGGATGTTTTAAATCTTGCCACAGTGGATAATTCAACTCATGAGTTCCAGGAATGTCTTTTACTAAATACATTATTCCGCTGAGTTGCTATTCTATTAAGTGTTATTTCTATTGTTAAATTACTTTATCTGCAAATCTTATCTATCTCCTTATTACACAGCAATGGGATCCTGTCTAGCTGTTATGAATTATGAAAGTATTGTGTCGGAAGAGCTGAGTTTCCAGGAAGGGGACAAAATTGAGATACTTGGCTACTTCATTGAATGCATGGAATGGTTTCTTGGAAGACTTGTGTTTACTGGCCAAATAGGTTTTGTAAAGACAAGTCTTGTTAAACTGGACTTATCGAGAAATAAGTGAGTGATATACACTTATCTTATAAACAAAAAGGATCTAGTTTCTTAAGCTTTAAATTGCTGAATGTTAAATTCAGGGTGTGGGTGTTTGGTGGTATTGGGGATTTTTGGGTTTGTGTTTGTTTTCTTCTTTCTTTGTTTGCTTTTTTGTTTTAATGCAACTTGTCATACAATCTATCAGTCAAAGCTACAAAGAAATTGGAATACCAAGTCTTGATTAAATGTTGCAAAACATTAATAATCTGTAGCTGAGTTTCTTCCTGGGAGAAGAAGTTGCTGGAGTTGTTATATTGGTTTAATTTCTATGGCTCAAAAGATCCAAGAAGCTTTACCCTTGCAGAAGGTTCTCTGGCTGCTCTCTGAAGATTTACGTTAGAGCAACCAGGTTCTGTTTTTTGTAGTACCCTCAGTTATAGGCTTTGACTTGCTTCAAATGGGACCTTTGCAAACAGTTGCTAATACTGCAGACTGAAACCTCTAAGAAGAGTGCATTTCATCATGCATTGGCACCATGTGAATGGTCTGCTCTTGCTAACATGCTGGAACTGTCTGCATGCTGAAACAAGAAGTTCTTGAATGATGCTTGCAGGTCTATTTGATATGTAACTTTAAATTTATATTAGAAAATCAATACCATCATGACCTTCAAGATTTGTGCTTCTAATACTCTCATAAATCCTATGCCATGACACTGACTGAAACTTCTGATATGGCAGAAACTGTTACCTGCA
Organism: Atrichornis clamosus; assembly: GCA_013400975.1. Lineage (NCBI taxonomy): Eukaryota > Metazoa > Chordata > Aves > Passeriformes > Menuridae > Atrichornis > Atrichornis clamosus. Next base: position 230,972 of record WBMZ01010660.1, on the reverse strand, counting down.
AGCATAGCTGCTATCAGTTTATATGCATATTTTAAAATTTGACTGGAACTAATTTTGCAACATAACCTACAATGTAAAGATTGTATTATTTTCTCTAAGAAGTTCCAATTTGACTGATGCAGTGAGCTCCTTAAGCAAAATCTGCTTTCAGGCATGTTCAAAGTTACTCCTTTCCTTTCTAGACCACAAGATCTGGATTTTCTTGAAGCAGAAGAACTATCTTTTTTTTCAAAAGAAAAAAAATTAGAAGAAGTAATACATTTATTGAAAGAAGTCTCCATCACAGATGTTTGCTCTGTATATAGAATAGGTAAGCACGAGTTTTTCTCACTTTTACTGCACAGGATACATGTGTTGTTCCTATATCCCAGTTATAATTTTTTTTTATTATTTCAATGAGATTCCAGCCTTTACACCTACTTTGAAATATCTTGATATTCAGTTGAATCTTAAATATGGCATGTAAATATCCTTTATATTATCTTTGCCATTTTTCTGCTGTTTCAAGACTTTTTACAGCAGAGCATTTATAAATCTTCTTTTGTCTTTTTGCCTTTTTTTTTTGGAGTGAATTTAAACAGCAGGTTTTTAAAAACTGTTAAAGAAGTGAACAGATCTTCAAGCTTTTTACATGCCTGCATAATAAATTGTAATTTCATATAGCTGCATTATAAAAGGCAGTATGTTCACCCAAACACTGCTGGTTTTTATCTTGGGAAAGGTAGCATAACATAATTATTGACAGCTAATGCAAACATACGCCTCTTCATGCTTGATTTAATTTTCAAAAGTATAGAAAAATAGCAAAATCTAGTTGTATAAGCATCATCTCTGCAACTGTTATTTCTCTACGTGCTCAGGCTTTGCAAAAACTCTTGGGGTAACTGGGGTTTCACCTTTACAGACTTGCTCTAAGGCAGAGTAATATAATAGTCTTGCTGAACTGAACAGAGGCAGCAATTTCTTACTCCACCACAGGCTGTTGGTGATGCATATGCTTCTCAAATATCTAACAAAGTTTTATCTCCATTAGTGCCATCCTGAGAGACAGCTCTGTAGGTTCCATTTTTCAAGGAGGGAGGTGGTGGGTTTGACTCGGGGGCAGTGTGTGNTCTAACAAAGTTTTATCTCCATTAGTGCCATCCTGAGAGACAGGCCTGTAGGCTCCAGTTTTCAAGGAGGTGGTGTGTAGGTTTGAACCGGGGGCAGTGTGTGTGTGTGTGTGAACATTAACTAAGGCGTGTCAGACCTGAGTTGCAGAATGCAGCTCATGCCAATGTGCAAAATGATTCCATATCTCACCTTCTGTGCTCAAATGAAAAGCCTGGGGACAAAAGCTCAGATCTCTAAGGTACTAAAGCAATGTCATGGGCTTAATGGACTTACTGCTATTTTTGCTGTTGCACATTTTTCACCACATCTCATCTCTTCTCCAATCTTTGTAAGTACCAACTTCTTTTCATACCTTCCCTCATTTGTAGTACCATCTTCACCACTTTTTTCTTAAACAGCTCAATTGATTCAGAAAACTCAACTTATCCAGAGTATGCATTTTCAATATTCACTTGACATTTTGCCATGTGATCTGAGTAAATAGGTTTTTGATTCCTTCCATCTACATCAATCTACTGAGAAGTATTTACTGATTAGATACTCATAGCATTGAGTTACAACTGCTGTGAACATCTGTGGCTTTTGTCCACCAAAGTCAGGAAATCATTTAAAGAAAGGAGATCCAGAAGTAAACAGTGAGAGGTCATTCTCAAAGGCTAGTAATGTAGCTTTCCATCAGCTTAAATAGAGCTTAAACAGGTCTGTGAGCCTCTGCTTTTATATTTATCCTTCATACCCTAAGTACCACTTCTATTGCATCTAGTGTATGAAAGACAGTGAAAATATTCCTGAAATGCAGCATGACAACTGAAATGTCTTGATAAATATCTGCTACACAAAATAGTATTTCTTAAATGTCCTAGAGATGTGCTGTGTTAAAAATTTAAAGCCAGATCTATAGTTATAAAATCTACAGAATTAAACTACGTCTTTGAAAATTAGAGAGTGATTTTATTTTTTTTTCACCCACGTGCTATTGGAATGGCCAAAAGGTCTGACACTTACACAAACAACCCTAAATAATTCCTCCCTAATCCCCCTCATTACCTTGGGAGTGACACTGAAATCGCTCAGGGATCTTGGTTGCCTCATTTTACGAGTGCGTTGTGGCCAATGGTCGCATCTTTGCGGCTCACTCGTATTTTAGTGCAGCAGAAGTGCATCCCCCATGCGGGACAGGTTGGCTTTAATTCTAACTGTGAGATGCGGGTGTCTCCCCGCCTGGCTGAGCAGAGGTAGGTGTGTGATGATAACCGTGTGGAAGCAGAGAATTGTGTCAGCGGGAGGGTAAGTCCCTGTTAGCTTTGGGTCAGACTTAGAAGTTTCTTCTTTTCTAAATTTCCAGGATGGATCAAATTCTTCTGACACAAAGAATTATCAACTAAAAATAGTCTTATTTTAGGAGATTTAAAACTGAAAAATAACTAAGATACCATAACTAACATGAATTTTTTCTTTCTTACAGATGAATTAGAAGAACCTCAATTTCAGAAAGCGCATGAATGTGGTAATTCTTCATATGCTCACAATTTTTTACATAAAATTAATGAGACTTCTGATATTTTTGGTGTCTTTGCCAGTTATTCTCCTGCTAATGTCTCTTCACATTCTGATTTTCTTCTCTCATTGTTTGCTTTCTGAGATTTTGCTTTGACCTCTTCTCACTAGGTTTTCTGTAAGACATTGTGGGGTTTCACTGGTACCAGATGCCTTTCTTGGAACTTGCTATCCCACTGCAAATTGTACGACATACTTTTGCTGATGTGACACATCTATGGGAAGCACCACCTCCCAGTCCTTCCATGTTGTTTATCAAGGCAAAATACTGTTTATGAGGCACCTGGCAACTGCTGACTTTAAATTCCAGCAGATTTTTTTTGTCTGCTAGAAAACTTCATCCCAGAAATAGATTTCCCAAAGGAGATATTTTGATGAGGATGCAGAATTATTTCCTTTTGGCATTTTGTTGCTAAGCTGTCACTATCATTACTCATATTGTACTACATTTTTCTAAACATCAATTTTTATATTTATGATTTTGCTGCAGTTTCAGAAATGAGATTCTAAGGGAATTGAGCTCTAAATCTGCAACTTCAACAAGCTCCTGTTGATCTGCAGCTGTAAGCTTAAGCACTGACTATGACTGCAAAGTACATCCCTAATCCCTGCCCTATTAACTGGGCTGGAAAACAGTGGGAGGGAGGACTAAGAATTGATGGCATATCTCTTTACTATATTTGTAAGGTATTCAACAATATTGCCACTAGGAGAATTTAGATCAATGGCCACATCAGTCATTACAAATTGGCAATTCTGTGAAAGATGATCTGTGCCAGCAGAGGATCAGGGCTGGTATTCGACTGATAGCAGAAATTCTCTTACACAATACACAGACTTGGCGGGCCACACCTGGACAGGAGAACAGAACCTTTGCAGGCATCCCCCGGGCACCCATGTGAGACTTAACTCAAGCAGCACAGCCTCACTCCCTGCCCTGGCTAACCTGCCTTAGCATGCTGCCAGGACATAGGCATACCCTTACTCAGCTTGCATTCTTGAACTGCCATTTCCCTCATACCTTTAGTCTAACCAGTATCCATGCCCTCAGCTTGGACCCTTTATCCAGGCTCCAGTTCAGACATTGGACATTGGGCTTTGCTAGATTTTCTTCTTGAGTTTACCAGCTAGTCTGAATTATAATTCATTGGCAGATATATCTTGTTCACATGCACATGGAGAGAACAGAGAATTGTTCTCTGTAGTTTTAATTAATGCTGGACTTCAGATGGGTTAGTGTTGGATCAGGCACAGGGCCTGGCTACACAAGTGTACTGATCACTAACCTGCTCACATGTAGCAAGTCCTGTTTATTCCCACTCCTCCAGTCTCCCACACTTCTTGATCCTTCTTGATATCTTTTTACACCTTTGGCTTGTCTTCTAGACATGCTGTTAAGAAATCACAGTATGTTTACATAATGTTTTACTAACAGCATCTTCTACTGAGAAATGTTTCACTTGGACTATCAAAGCTCTTTGTGTGCATGCATCCAGGAAGTTGTGACCTGTAACTTATTTTTAAATTTCAGAAATTCCATGCTCACCTTCTAGAACAGGATCCACTAGCAAGAACGGCAAGATAGAAGAATTGCTGAAGAACTTCAAGAATTTGGAGGCCACTCTGGCTGAAGAGCCAACTACTGAAGGAAAGGAATCTGGTGGCTCTTCAAAGACTGAAATCTTTCCTTCACCTGAAGGACCTTGCTTCCACATATGCCAAGATCAAGCATCTGACACCTTTGAGCCATTGTTACTCTTCTTAAACAGGAAAGAGTATCAGAGGGACTTCAAAAGCCTGTATGATTTCTCTTATTCATTTACCAATAGCATGTTTTATGGATTTTCAGAAGAAAAAGAACTGGTTAGTTTTTTAAGATTAGCAAGGGAAGCAGCAAAGAAAGCAGGTATGTCCTGGGCACTAGCAAGGCTGTGCTTTCTCTTAGGCAGGCTCAGTGCTAAAAAGCTGAAGTTTTCCCAAGCTCGGGTATATTTTGAGGAAGCCTGGAGAGCAGTAGCTGGAGGGTTTAATGATTTGTATTTTGTGATTGCTCTTTATACAAATTTAACATTCATCTACTTGACACAGAAGAACAAAGAAAAGTGTGCTCATATTTTTGACAAGGCTGCATCTCTTCTCATGGGAACTCCCAACTACATTTGCAGTGCTGACCTGGAGTCAGATATACTGAAGTATGCTCTGAAGAGGACAATTTTGAGCCAGAACAAACATGCAGAGGCAAGGGCATGCTTTCTACTGGCAAAACATTACAGTGCACACAAACAACATGAAGAGGCACTGCCTTTCTTGGAAAGGTTTCAACTGTTGCTCAATGACCTGGGCTTACAAAACAGTTTATCCAACAATTGTTATTTCAAACTAGCGGAGTCCTACAATGAAAAGTGTTTGCCACACATTGTATTAAGTTGCATAAAGGTTACCTCTCCCCAGAGCTCCAATACCTTAATGGATACACTGAAAAGGATTGATTTAGTCATCAAAAATGCTCCCAAACTCTATGGCCTGAGAAAATTCAGACAAATATTCCCATCCCAAATTGCACCTTACCTAATACAAGCACTTTCTTCTGTGTTTACTGATGAGCAGCAAGGACTGTGCAGCACTCTCTATCTTAGCTTGGCAAAGCTGTACAGCCACCACAAGCAGTATGGAAAAGCCATTGCTTACATGGTGAAAGCACTGGACTCTGTTTCTGCTAAGCCAGAGGAAACTATTGACTATTTTGTTTCACTTGCTTGGCTATACATTCTTCACAAGCAATATGATGTGGCTTTAGCCATTTTAAATGCTGTTGTAGGCTCTTCATGGAGCAATCCTCAACAACTTGGCATCGCTTACAATATGCTTGCTATTGCTTTGAAAAGGACAAACAATACAAAAGAAGCTGCTGAGAGCTACTACAAAGCACTGTGTCTTTCAGAAGAGACTGAGATGACCCATAACCAAGCTATAGCCCTGGCTAATTTTGGGGCACTCTGCCTGCATGCAGCAGCCAGGAAGCTGGCAGAACATTATTTTATCAGGGCAGTTAAGCTATTCTCCAAGCTCCCAAGTATGGACTGTGGTCAAGACTTTATCCAAGTCCTCCTTCAGCTGGGATGTTATTATGTTGGTGGAGCTCAAAGAGAAAAAGGAAGGTTTTATTATGAATGGGCTTTTTTAGTTGCAATGGAGACAAGTCATCTGGAGAGTAAGTACATACTTTTTCTCTCAAAGTTAGAAATGTTAGTTATATAGGTATGTTAGAGCTGTATTTAGAAGACTCATATCTTTGTTATTCTTCCTTCCATGATTAAGGCAGCTTATGCATGTAAGGTGACTGTTACTATTCTATTTTGCAGATGAAGTTTGAGGTAATGTCTAGCCTTTGTTAGCCTTGGGGGTGAAGGAAATGACAGCGGGATCTTCTTGTTATGATTTCTCTATTTGTCATTGGCTGTGCTGTGATTTGTGAAACAGTGAGAATGACTTATTTTAAAATTAACTTTTAAGGTAGAGATTCATTCCAGTATTTCCAATCTATTCTCCTAGGTCAACTACAAGCAATTAAACTGCTGTGTCAGTTCTACAGTACGGTTGTTCCCAATGAGACTCAGTGTGTCATCTACAATGAATTTCAGCTATCTTTAGCTAGAAAGATGTCCAACAAAGTTCTGGAGGGGCAGATTTTAGAAACCATTAGTCAGCTCTATTTGTCTTTAGGAACAGAAAGGTAAGACATGCTGCATGACTTTTCTTTCATTCTGATTTCAGCTTTTCTGTCTTGCAAAGGATCTCAATTTGTGCAAAAGCTGAAAAGGGATGATTTTTTTTTTCTCTCTGCTTTGCTAGTAGACTCTCAGAATTGAAGGGTCCAGTGCTAGTGGAGATTTTCTTGGTTCTTTTTAAGTACCTATAATCTCTCAAGGGAGACAAGATATTCTGCAGGGATTAGTACCACTTCAAGAACCAATTTATTTTTAAAGTCTATGTAAATGCATTTTAAACTTACACATTAAGTAAGTCTTAATGACTGCTGTATCAGGTGATTTGTTTGCAATGATTTTTGCAAGATTTTTTTTTTTTATGAACGAAAAGACATATTGCAAACAGGTCAGGCATTAACTTTTATCTACGTACAAAGCCAATGTGCAATCCTGCACAGTTTTAGTCTCCAGTAATTTCTATATTGCTCTTATTTTCTAAATACCAACTTTTTGCTCTGTTGTATTGAAAAAACAGTTTGCACAAGTTAAATTATAGTAACAAGTACTGAGGACACAGGTTTCTCTAACAGTGTTAAAAATATTTTTTAAGGCTGCTTTGTGTGATTTTTTTTTTTTTTCTTACTGTACTTCACGTCAAGGAGTCACTTTAGATTTTCGAACATGCTTCAGTAAGGATGAAAAAAATATTCTCAGTCGTGGAAAGAGAACAGATGCCTATTTTAGCTTTAAGTGGCTGTAGCCTGGGCATCCAACTTCCTTAGTAGGTCACCCAATTTATTTTGCTTTGTTCATTGCTTTTTAATAATGTAGTTGGTTACCATCCTTTGGAGGGACTGAAGACAAAGAAGTTGGTTAAGCTTTCAAGCTACCTGGAATCTGCAGAAAGATTTCATGAGCTGGAGAAGCTGCTGCTTTGTGTGCTCCTACTAGGTGGAATTTATGTACCCTAGGAGCCCGGCCCCCAGCTGTTGACTGTGTAACCTTAGCAGGCTACCAGATAACAGCACGTACTCAACATGGCATTAGACCACAGTGTCACAGTATCCTTCGAGTTAGCAGCCCTGAGTAACAAGGTCATGTGTCCGTGATAAGATGTCATGTCCATTATAAACTACTGTGTCCATGCCCATGGACACAGCCTGACCCGTTCCGGCTGCTGTGCTGGGTTATGGATTGGAATATGCCTCTATCTGCTGTGAAAGCAAAAACTCTGAAGGAGGGATGGAAGTAGCGTTCAGTAATTGCTCTGAGTTGGTCTAATTCAACTTCTTTTCTTTCCTCATGTTAGCAGCTTGTGAGCAGAGAAGAGTGAAATGTCAGGCTTGTTCAGGGAATCTTTTCTTCCTCTCATTATTGTAAAAGAGGGTGACAGGTCTCTTCAATTTCTGTAAGAATCAGAAAGTGGTAAAAACAATTTTTTTCCCTCAGATGAGATATCTGGTTGAGACAAGTGAAATATTGATGGTGTGAAATACAAGGGAGGGTATTACTTTTAGAGTTGTTTTGGATCTCTTTGGAGGGCTAAGTAGGCTGTTCTAAAGATGCACTGTGTAAGAGTTCACTGTAACTATGCAGGTCATGTTATATTTTAATATATTTGTGTCTTGTGTTCAGAAGAAAATGTATCAGGTCAAGGTGATGGGAGTCTAGCACAAGACAGAAAGATTTAATAAGTCTGGGGTTTCTATGGCTGGTAAAAAGCACCATAAAGTCAATAAACCTGATAATTTAGGTGCTTCTAGAACTAATTGTCATGTCCCTTTCTCCTCTACCCTACCACCCTCCTGTCAGTTTCCTGTTTCTTCTGAAATTGCGTATTAGTCTGAATTGTGCTTAAGTCAGATGACTAGGTGATTTAAAAAAAAATTACAGATGCAATTTCGTTCTAAGGTTTTTAGGAAAAATCCATAAATTGTAAAGATGAGGAAAGATTTTACTACCTCTCACTAGTTTGAGGTAGAGGAAGGACACAAATAAACTATTTTGCAATAATAGAAAGTGACAACAACCTAACAGGAAACATAGACAGAATAAAAAACAAGGAAAAAGACTGAGTTTTCTAGTTACTAGTGTAATATAGCTGAGAAGCTATAATTGTGCACTAAATAGGGGAAAAAATGTCTTTTTTATTAACATAATGCTTTCTTCACTGTGAAGTAAACCATTTGCAATGCTGAAGAACCCCTCGGTGATTAAGTTTTTCCTGTTTCAGGGCCTACAGGTCAGCTCTAGAATATACTAAAAGAAGCCTTGGAATATTTATAGATCTCCAGAAAAAAGAGAAGGAGGCGTATGCCTGGCTACGGGCAGGAAAGATATATTATATTCTGAGGCAGAATGAGCTTGTGGATCTTTATATTCAGGTATGTTGTCAACACTTACAGGCACTCACATGGTGTCAATGTGGTGCAGGTGACAAAGTAAAAGTATAATTCAATATAAAAATCCCATAGATTTTGCCAGTTGATGTTCTGAACTTATAGTGACAGCATTTATGTAATGATCAACAGCTGAAAGGAAAGTCAGCATTTTTCACTGGTGCTCCCTTTTAATCTGTTGCTTGGCTCTGGAAGGATTTTAGGCACTGACCTTTCTTAGTTCCTGCTCTGCTGTAAATTCTGTGTGTTTCTTCATCACCAGCTCTACAGCACCACAGCAATTATATGACACATGCATGCTACATGCTGGTGGGTAACAGAATAATCACCTTGGCATGCTGGCCTGTGGGCCAGATCCCCAGGAAAACAGAGTAGCTTTAGGAAGCCTTTCCAAAGCCTGTGAATCTTTCCTTCTGTGGCCATGCCTAGCACAGCACGGAGCCAGCTGCAGCTGCTCCTGCCTTTGCATCAGTGAGAGCAGGGGCACGTGGCTTGCACAGCTCAGAGACCCCCTGAACCATCTGGGACCTACTGCAGCTTCCACTGCTGTGCTAACACAGATGGAAAAGTGACCTGAAACTGAAATCTAGCCCTTGTGCTTGATGAACCTGAGTGATCCAGAGTGTTTCTTGGAGCTGCACTGCAGCCCAGATCCGACCCAGTTTTCTGGATGGCTCCTAGCCATCCACTGAAGTATTTGGGCAATTAGTTTCTTGCTTTTGCAAAGGAGATAAAAATACATTTCTCCCACTGTAGGGGAGGGTGTTACCTGATAGAGTAGTGTGTATACAGGGCTTGATAGGGCAAGGTCTAAGTCTTGGCTTGCATATGAGTGGTACCACAATACGATCTCCAAATAACCAGACACCCGTTGTTAGGATGTTTAGCAAAAAATCTACAAAGTGGGAAGACATAGGAACTAAGTTCATGTTTAAAATGTAATTAAACACAATACAGAACTCTTTAAAGAGCTCTTCTCTCAATTAAGTTACATTTATGAATACTTGCAAGGAAAACTGAATGCATGTGTCTACAGGAAGGGACTGTGCTATAGGCCTTTTACTCCTTTCTTTTACAAAATCATTTTAGCTGATAACCCCCAAGTAAGTCACGTGGTGGTACAAAAGCCAAATCAGATGTGGGATGATTTTCTCTGTCTGCTTTATTCCCTCCAAGAGGAGTGTGTCAGGGACACCCATACATGCTCAGTATGAAACACACTTGCAACATGTATTTAGAGCAGGGAGTCAGTGCCTGTCCATGAGGAAAGTCTCATGAGGCCCATAAAAGTTTGACCACTGTGACTTATGCCAGCAATTTGTGTGAGTCATCACATCTTGACTTGCCTGTAAAAACAGTCTCCACAATGTGATAGTGTAGAGTCCTTAGGTGCCTTAGGTAGGAAAGAATCACAGCCTTTGTGCTTAAGTAGACAGAAGGATTTGTATTAACTGAATGCAATTTGAAAACTAAAGAACACAAAGCAAAGCAAGACTCTCAATCTTGCTTAATGTAAAAGTCACCTTTTTCATTACTATTTGTCCTATCGATAACTGAGTATCCTGGTATTCTTGCTTTGGCAAGGATACATGCTACCTTTCATTAAATCCTTTTTGCTAACAAGGCATATATTCAGGAGAACAGGATAATGGATCTGCATTTATTTACAGAATTCAGCTCAGAGGCTTTTAAATACTTTTAGATACTTAGCAGTATCTAACTTGCAATTTGAGTTTATTTCTATATATTTGATCTAATTCAAACTAAGTATGTGACAGCTATCAAATACACTGTTGTTTTTAGAGTGATATGTGCCAAAAAAGGTAGCAGGATACTATTGCCAGAAAAAGGGAAAACAGGTTTTTATGTTCTTCATCACCTGCCACTGGCTTGCTTAAAACCAGGGTACCAAAAAAGAGCATGTTGGCATCAAATATAGCCTTTTCTATCATTATAATGAGAGACAATAAAAAGATTCTTTTTTTCAATTGTGAATACCTAATGATTTTTTTTACCATGAAATAACCAAGATTTAATTTATTTCTTTCCTTCCTATTCCTTGTTTTCTTTTCAGGTTGCTCAGGATGCTGCTCTTTGCACAGGGGATCCAAATTTAGGAATGGAGTTGTTTGAAGCTGCTGGAGACATATTTTTCAATGGTACATGGGAAAAGGAGAAAGCAGTGCCTTTCTACAGGGTTTGTGCAGTTTTTCTGCTGCATTGGTAGTTATGTATCTTCCACCATGGTATTCTACAAATGCTGCACCAAAAGCTGAACCTCTCAGCAAACTGTTTATAACCTATTGCAGCTGAGACTTTGTCATGGTCTTAGTAGTTATCACTTGTTTGAAATCCTCTTCTGTTGCAAGATATATTCTGAGCAAAGAGCAAAATGAAACCAGAAATTACTTGATTTGACATAAATGAGAGGCTGTCAATGCACATCTTGGGGTTCAGCAGTACCTAAGCTGTTGCTATGTGTTTCAGGACAGGGCTCTCCCACTTGCTGTTCAGACTGGCAACAAAACCACAGAACTCAGATTATGCAATAAGATGGTGGAATTGCTGATGCATCTGAAGGCTTATGAGGAAAGTCTGGAACATGCGAGAGCAGCCCTCATCCTCAGTATAAATTTAGGTAGGACCAATTTCTATTATATCTGAATATGAGTGATACCTCTTAAAATACAGCCAAACTCTAAACTTAAAGTTTTCTTCCCTTGAATTCAGTCATTTCTTGCCAGGATTTCATAACAACACTATAATTTCTATTTTCTGCCTATATTCAAGAATGAGCAATTTATTGCTTCCTCTTCTAACTCTAGGTTCAAATGGAAAATCTTTGGTAGAGCACAGAATTAAACCTGGGATTTTACGTCCAAACTGAGTGTGCTTCTAACGCTAAGATGTAATACTCAGGAATAATATTGTCTTAACAGGCTTCTGAACGTAATATACTTTTCAGGTTTACTCATAGCCCTGCTGGTGAACCAATATAGGATGAAGTAATCAAAAATGATAGGGAGAATTTCAAACTTACTATTCTTCAAGTCTGGGAGCTGTTCAACTGATTAAGAACCTTCTCACCTTTCTCTACAAGCACAGACAGGTCACTTTGTTCTGTCTGAAAATAATATTTTTGTCATAATTTATCATATAAAATATGTACTGGGGTGGGCAAGGGAGTCTTTATTCCCACTAGCTTTCTATTTTCCTTTTCTTTCATAATAATCTATTGGTATTCTATGTAAGCATGCACAGTGTGTGTATGTGTATATATATCTGTATATATACACATATGTACATGAGAGATGAATGCAGTTATTTCTTAAAATCACCGATGCTGTCAAATCCTACAGAAGGAAATTCAGAAATTCCATGGGATTTTTCTTAAAGGGCAGGTTTTGACTGTGTAGCAAAAGTATATTTATTCAATAAAAGCTCAGTAAATGCAATATAGAAATTTTTTTTATAATAGCATAGATTTGGCTGCTTTGTCTCTTTGGTTTCATCCTGACTCATATGTTATCTCATTAGGAAATCAGCTAAATGAACGAATAGCTTACCATCGTCTGGCTGCCATCCACCACCATTTGGGTCACTGTGAACTAGCTGAGCACTTTTATTTAAAGGCCTTGTCCCTCTGTTCCTCTCCTCTGGAGTTTGAGGAAGAAACACTGTATTATGTCAAGGTGTACTTGATCTTAGGAGACATTATATTCTATGACCTAAAGGTAAGAAATGCTAATAACTTCTGTAGCATATTGTTATGCTGAGTAACGTTTCATAGAATCAGGTTTTGCCATGTTCAGGTTCTGTGTATTTGGAATGTAAACAACGTGGGAAAACCTACTGAAGCTCAGAATCTATGTTATTCTTAGATACAAACCTGGGCTTGGCTGTCCTCCTGCACTGGTGGTGTTATCTTTGAGTCTCTTATTTCAGGATCCCTTTGATGCAGCAGGCTATTACCATTTGGCACTTGCTGCTGCCATGGACCTGGGTAATAAAAAAGCTCAGCTGAAGATTTACACCAGACTTGCAGTAATCTACCACAACTTCCTTGTGGATCGGGAAATGTCTCTCTTCTTCTACCAGAAGGCAAGAACCTTTGCAGCAGAGCTGAATGTTAAGAGAATAAATCTAGCTCCTGATCAGTGTTACAAGAGTTCATAAGCATTTCTGGAAAATGTGGCCTAACTGCTACAGAAGTACCTACAGAAGTGCTGCACTGGCTTTGTAGGAGGATCCAGACTGCATTCAATGACTCATTATCTGTGTGCTGTAAGATGAAGCTCAGAATTCCAGACTAAATTACCAGTTTATATGACAGGGAACTACATTTCATTGTCTTTAAGATACACAGTCTTGTACTTGTTAAAGGATCAATCTGTGAACTAAAACCAAAACCCAACCGTCTCTTTGTTTAAATTACATTTGTCTTTGCCATGTGTTTCTGCATTGCTGGATATTGGAAAATGATTAATGCATAAATGTAATGAAAAGTACTTAATAAAGTGTTAGAGAAGAAAAAAAACCACTCAAGATGAATTGTGCCTTTCTTTGCTTGACCTAGCTCTATTATGTTTTTTGACATCTTCACGAGCATGTTAGGTGGGGTTGAGAATTGGTTTGACCCAGTTGCCCAGTTATCACCCCTCATTTTTTGTCAAATCCATCTACTGCAGTACTTAAAAGAACTAGTTAAGCTTTATCTTCTAGTTCCAGGAAACACTTACGTACACATTGTAATAGCTAATTGGTTTTCAGAACTGAAGCTTCTAGTAATATGTGAATGGATGTTTTGTGGATTTCAGTGGTCATGTAAAGGCCCTCATTCCCTATTTTCCTAGACTACTTTTTTTTCAAATGACCCTTTTTAGAACTGCCAGTACTGCCTGCAATGACTTATTACAGCATTTCCTACTCTCTTACACAGAACTAATTTTTGTTCAGAAAAATGTATTATTTCACTTTAGTTGAAAAAAAAATCCAGATTGTTAATTTTGATACTTCTTAATCTTTGTGTCTCAAAACATTTTCATACCAAACTATGGTAGAAATGAAGTATTAGATCAGGCTGCATAATTTGAGAAGGAATGTCAATGTTTTAGTGTGATCATATTTCAATTTAATATTCAGATACATTTTGAGATGGTGCCTCTTCATTTTCTAAGAACTTCCTACAGAAACTGCTGGTTTGTTTTATGCTTAAGAGATAGATATTACAAAGGAAAGGAAGTGTGGAAGTTTTTTTGGAAGTTGCACATACAGTTTCAGAAACCAGATAGGGGCTGTTGGCTACATATTATGTTTGTTTATACTGTCAAGCCTTGGGAAAGCTGAAAAACACTTTTTTCTTTTTCTGGTCTGTGTATCTATGTAATCTCATTGGTTTGGTTGTATGCCTAAGAATTTTATTTTTCTAAAATCTGTCATTGAGAGCATGCTCTGAATTCTTTCTATATATATTTTCAGGTATCTGATTTTTGTCATCTTTTTGACCTGGTGAATTCTTCGTCAATTTTTTTACTTCTTCCCTGCAGGAGGAGAAGATACATATATATATTTATATATATTTGTGTATTATATGTATACAACGTATATATGTACATGTGTGTAAATATATATAAATATTATATGTATATTACATATATAATTGAGATTAGGCTGACACTGAAGATACTCTCCAGGGAAGTGGGAAATGCATCTTTCTCCTTGGTCTTCCCATCGTCTGTATAACAGATATTTGCCACTACCATGGTAACTGTGACCTTTTAATACCTTGAAGAGATGTGATGGATTAGTACACAAGGTAACCCTCTATGGTCCTGTTCTTAGCTCAAAGTCCAGAAAGTGAAGTGGCATTTCAGCGCTGTACCTTTGAGATTAAGTACTTTTGTATTTGCTAGTTGTTTCTAGGAAGCATTTTGTTTGCTTGTTTTCTCTTTCAACACTGTAAAGTTGAAAGTTTTACTGCTTGAGTGTCTTAGCAACTTACCTTGATGACTCAGATTCATACTGGAGTCATGTTGTCCCACTAAACATGGGAAATTAATTATCCCGTAGGATCTTCATTGTCTTGATCTGAAAACTCAGCAAAAGTGCTGTATGATCTCTGCAGAGCTGTAAAAATTGTGGATGTTGCTCTCTGTTCATTAACTTGCTTTTCAGTGCTTGACAGTCTATTTTCCATTTCATTTGGTTTTCAGACTAGATAAATTTACAACTTCGTGCTGGCTCTGATTGCTGTAATCATAGGCCATCTCTTTGTATTCTGGGAAGAGAAGCTGCAATTTTTCTGGAAACATTTCTGCTGATAAGACCTATATTCTTTCTTTCATGGCTACTTCATCTTGTTGCCTTGATTCCATAGAATTTTTGCTTTCATAACAATCTAGTTCTGTATTATTAGTTCACCCTTTAATGTTAAATTGTGCTTGAGCTGTGTATAGTACATGGAATTTTGAAGCCAGTAGAGCTGTATATAAAAATGTATCTGGCCTTTGAAAAGGCAGGACCTGAATTCTGTCCTTGCTCTGGTGACATGAGAATTCTGTATTTTCCTACTCCATGTGGTTAAAGTGCATCACAGGCAGAAGATTCCAAAGAACCACATTCCTATTATATATCTAAATGACTTTTTTTATTTTTAAAAGTTGCTACAAAACCTGTTAGGTCTTTAAATACATCTTTTTCTCCAGGAAGCACAACATCATTTTATGATTCTGAGATAGCAAATGCAATCAATGCACTTGGACAGCAAATCTGGAATTTACAAGTTCTGGGAGGAACTGAATTTGGGCAAAAGGATTTTTACTCTTAAATACTGTTCATCCAACCAGGAGTGGTAGAATTCATCTTCCCTTCAGGAAACACCTGTTAGGTGACCCTACTCTCTTTAGCATCACAGAATGGTCTGCAAAGTAAAATTTCATAGGTGGGTGGGATGAATTTATTTCTGGTGCAAGTCTTATTAAATGGAAATCTGATTATTCGAGATATTATAAAATTTTGTTTTCCCATAGCTGTTATGTAAATGATCAATTTCGGCCAGATAACTGGTAGAACATTCTTCCAGTTTAATGAAGCAAAAAGGCTGAACAACATGGAGTCTGGATACCTCCTAGATAGTGTAAAAAAATCATACCTCTGCTGACTCTGTTTGTTAGAAAAGACAGTGAGGGATGGGATGTTTGAATGATAAATGAAAAACAGGCATAGGAAGCACGTGAAGATTCAGAGGGTTTCTACCCAGAATGAGTTATGTAGCTGATCAGTAGCAAGTTTTGATACTCTTAATGAGCCAAAAAGCCCTGCTGAGCTGTTAAAAGCTCTGCAGGAAATGACACACTGTAGGTATTTCTGCTTGATTTGAAATAACAAGGTTCTGCTTCCAGGAAGGCACGAACTGATGTTTGTGAGCAGCTCCATGTCTAGAAACTTGTCAGATGTAGAGCCAGATACTTGTGGTACTTTCTCATCTAGGAATGACATGTTCCCAAGTGTCAACCCTTCATTTACAAAATGGTATTACAGAGAAGGAAATTGTAGTGATGCTATCGTGGTGTGGAATATTTACTGGAAAAGATGTCCTCCTGTAAAAGCTCATGTTTCCAGAGAGGAAAATACAGAGTATTTTACTCAGAAGGTTAGTGGCCTGTCTGTCTCTCCATCTCTCCTGGTTCAATAAAGACACGCCGTAACTCCGCGTGCTCTGTGTATGTCTGCACAAGGGAGTGCAGCACTGTCCCCTTAGCCTATGGCTAAGCAGTTCACTTTGGAGTGATGAATGGTTGGGCTCATCTCCCACACTCTGAAAGCTTTGCATTATGTGCATTATTTTCCTCTGCAGGAAATGGTTTCTAGTGTGGAAACTGGTGCATGGGATTCCTGGTTGTATGGTGTCCAGTAGTGTCTTTACCAGAGTAAAAGCTTCACTTCTTTCTCATGTCCCCATTTTTGCAAGTTTGGCCTGCTTAGAGAAGTTAAACCAGCTTCATGCTGGCTTTTCCAGGACCCTAATCCCCTAATTCAGTCTGAACACTCCATTCTTTAACATAGACGCTCGAGCGGTGCCAGCCGAGTGCCTCTGGCCACGCGGTGGCAATCTCTAGCTTTACATCAGTGCCCTCCCGCCCGCCAGCTGAACAAAGGAATCCGCAAACCTGGAAAAGTAGCTCACTTTTCTCCATTAGTCTTCCTGTCCAGCTAAAATCTCTTAAAAGAAACCAAAACCCAAACCTAACAGAACCAGGACCCACTCAAAAAACCCCCCTAAAAACTGATGAGCTAAAATTCTTCAAGCCCCTTCACCAGGGCAAGTGAAACAGATCTTTCTCTAGACAGGATCTGTCATAAAGGAAACAGGCTCCAAGAAAACAACAGAACACTTATATGGAGTAAAAAGAATTGAAGATAATAATTCTAAGATACTTTGAAAAGCTCTGACTTTTCCCCAGACAACCTAGAGAAAGTTGACTGCTCAGAGGTAGCATGCAGGTTTATTTTGTAACAGGAAAACTGCTATGCAAGTGAAGAATACTGTGGTAGAGAAGAAACCTGCTGAGTGAGGTTGCAGGCACATGCTGAAAATTGTTGGTATTATTTTTAAATGGTCAGCTTTTGATATCTACTTGTTTTGTTTTGCCCGATGATTTGCTTTATATTAGACCGGTGTTACAGTTTTATGCAGTGACATTCAAAATACTTAGCCTAAGGAACGAAGAACTTTTTTCTGAAAATGTACCAAAGATATTAGAGTTAGTAGCTCTTTTCCTACTTAATATAAATTGCCTGGCTGGTGTTATTCTCCACTGAGGTGTTCCTCTGAATACTTTGCTCCTAAAGTTCTGCTGCTTTCATTTGGACATTTCATATAATGAAGGTAAGAAAAATGTTTAATTTCACAGAATATCTATCTCACTCTGGCACTCTAATCACTGGGTGTCAGGTTAAGCTGCCTTTGCAATGACATACTAAGTGGATCATATCTTTGCATGAAAAGGCAAACTAACCACAATTAGTCTGACTTACAATATTGTAATACTTGTATGCCAGTTAGATGCTGAATTACTCTAGAGCATTTTGTGCTGGGAAACTCTCAAAAATTGTCAGCAGGTGTTTTTCCTGATGTAGCAGATGTATAAAATCTGCTCAAAGTAGCCTTTCTTTGCCAAGTCAACAGAAGGGAGCTTCACCATTGCATGGAAAATATTTGATTTTTTGGAAGTTGGAATGAGCATGATAAACGGTGTATTTTCACTTTTCTAAAAATAACACAGATTCTTTCTGAATAATTCCTGACATATATTTAACGCTATGGGCTGGTGTTAGATATTTGTGTTCTTTCAGTCAGGTTACACACTGCAGGGGAGAGAAACTTCTCAAAATCCAATCCATTCCTGTGCTGGGGAAAGACTTTATCAAGAATCATGGACCACTGTCCTCCTGTTCATATTTTGTTTAAGATGAAGATCCATTTTTGTGTGTCTGCCTTTGCCAATATATGCCATGTGTGCATGTTTGAGATGGAACACAACCTGCTTCTTTCTCTCCCTTGAGAAGAAGATTTAACCTACTGCCAGTGTCACTGGGCACTGCTTGTAATCTCAAAAAAAGCAAGAGCATATGGGTATTAGGAGGTACAAGTGAACACCTAAGAAGTGACTGAAACTGAGCTTGAACCCTAATGTTGGCCCCTGTTCTGGAGTTCTTGTATGTTTTGACCTTTGGTCATGAATGGGTGGGGGTGGGTGCTTTTAGGAGAATTGGGGACTTGGGTCTAGTGAAATACCAAAACCTCAAGGTATTTTCTGCATTTTTCTATAATTTCTCTTTAGCAGTTCTTATCCATTTAATAACATACAAAAGCTTCCAAATACATTGTTCTTCAGTGGCAATGCAGCAAAGCATCTGTATTTCCGTGAAATTCAAATGTAAATGAATTACTTTTAGTCTACATTCCTTTAAAAAGTTTCTTCAGTCTCAAGCAACTTATTGTTTATTGAGGCGATTTTATTCCCAATTCACAGAATCACAGAGTAGTTATGGCTGGAGGGGGCGTCTGGAGATCATCCACTCCAACCCCTGCAAGGCAGGGCCACCCAGAGCAGGTTACACAGGAACGTGTCCAGGTTCCAAATGTCCCCAGAGAGGGACACTCCACAGCCTCCCTGGGCAGCCTGTCCCAGTGCTCTGCCACCTTCAGTGTAAAGCTCTCCTCATGCTGAGGTGAAACTTCTTGTGTTTTAGCTTACAGCCTTTGCTTCTTGTCCTGTCACTGGGCACCACTGACAAGAGTCTGGCACCGTCCTCTTGGCACTCACCTTTGAGATATTTGTATGCAGTTATTATGAGATCTCCTCTTAGTCTTCTCTTCTTAATTTAGAATTAAATTACTGAGCATCAGTGTAAAATGTGGTCAGGATGTTTTGTCTCATGTTTTCAAAGTTGATATTCACATAGGCACAGAATGGGTCATCCCGTCCAACCTCCCTGCTCAAGCAGGGTCAGCCCAGAGCACAGGGCACAGGATGGTGTCCTGACAGTTCTTGGGTATCTCCAGTGGGGGAGACCCCACAGCCCCTCTGGACAACCTGTTCCAGTAAAGCAGTTCTTCCTCATACTTAGGTGGAACTTCCTGTAATGTCAGTACCAACCATGCAGAAATATCCAAATTATAAAGACAAGGGATAGTGAAATAAATACATCCGCTCTATCTAAGAAGCTATTCCCTGGAAACTATTTCTTCTTGAATTTTTAATTCTTGGCATAAATCTGTAGTGATTTCTTTGGTAGGTTAAAGTGATATGCACTGCAATTTTCTTTAAATCTTGAATCTTTGTCTCATATTGGTCAAGATTTAAGTGGTATAAAGACTTGGTTAAGAATCATGCATTCTGGTACTGATGAATTGAACTCAAGGGAAAATACTTGTAAATTGCTTACTAAGTAATCTGAAAACGGTTTTTCTTTTATGCTCTGCTGTAGGTCTGTCAATTATACACTGTATAAAAGTTCTTTTTCCTGTTCTTCCTGCATACCAGAAATAACAGCAGTCTTAAATGCAAACATACAGCTGAGTAAATAAGTTGTTCAGCATGAAATAATGATAATTAGATGATTATAATATTATTCTTTCTTTACTATCCAAGATATCCCTTTTTTTTTTAAAACTTATTGATACCTATAAGTTTCTTAAAAGCTTGAAAGTTTTGCAACTACAGGAAATTTCAAGAAAATTGAGATGCGTATCAACAAGTATCTTAGCCTAAAAATCTGTCCTTTACTAACAAATTTTAGTTGATGTCTTTTATCTGACATATTTTCTTCTTTCACAGTGGATTTTTTGCGTGGAATTACTTTGCTATTGCATATTTCCTTTTTCTGCCTGCCAGTTGATCAATGTGTAGGAAGTTGCATCTGTGACTTTCTGGGTCATTAAAAAGATGACAACACTTTCTTATTAAATCACAGAAAAATTGTCCTTATTGCATCTTTTGCCCATTATGTTTGCTCTATTGCTTTCCTTTTTTAGACATCGTTTTTACTTTTAGGTCTGCCAGGCTTTTCATCACCCTTGCTGGTTCCTGGGTGTCTGCCACATACCAGTTAATGTTGGAAAAAAATCAATCCTGTTTCTAAGAATGAGTCTAGAGAAAAGTGTACTAATTGGTCAATGTTTATGTTAGACCAAATGAATTCTGGTTACCTGTTCACTATTAAGCTTTAGTGACCAGGAACACTGACTTACCAGCAAAACAGGGTTGCTTTAACAATATGCTTTCTCCTATTGAAAATTATTCCTGTCATAAGCTTTAAAAAAATTTTAACTTGCGTGGGAAAGATGTTTTGAGGCAGGCTACCAAAATTCTGTGCCTACTGAGTAAGCTTCATCCACAGCATCCTGCGGGGTGAGCAGGCTCTGTGTGCCATGTGTACGCTTCGTGCCGTGACAAGGGTGAAGCAAACAAACCTACAAGGCTTCCAAGAAAAAGTAAGAGACAAGCTTTGAGAAGAGTGAACAAGGTTTATCCTCTGCTCAAAATGAGGAAAAATGCCACGGGAACTACTTTGGAAGATGCTGCTACATCATGTTCAGTCTCCCATACTCACAGCAATCATATATTTGAAGCTTTGGAATTTTCTGTTGTTTTTTGTTAAACACATGCTTTTTAATTGGCAAGAGGTAAAATTTAAAAACAGTTCACTGAGCAGTTTCTTTATGGTGTTACTCTTTGTTAATGTGCAAATATCTGCAGTTTTGCGAACTGCTTTTTTAGTCCTTCAGAACTTTACTTTAAAATCTATACCTGGATTACTTAAATGTATTTGTTGATCAATTCTGAACTCTCTCCTATTTTAAAATTATTTTTGATAAACTAGTCCTGTATTAAATATATTGGATATGGTTTATAGCAAGTTAAATCAAATACAAACTTTGAGCATTTAAAAATATTTATATTGCTGCCTTTGGACCTCTGTGTTCACAAGTTAAGGTTTTATTTTACTCAGTTGCTGAGACATGGAATTCTGATTTAGACAATATGCCACATTCTCAGTTCACATAAATCAGCCAAGCTCCATTAAAATAAACCCCCAGATCTGGGTCAAATTAAGAATTTGAGATTTGGCTAAAGGTCTATATCTAGCACAACATTCCCTTGCCACAGGAAATAAAAGCTGAATGCTGAGGTCCTGCACAAAGGCTCAAGTTGAATGGACTCACGGAAACAGTGAATATGGGCTGAGAGACCGAATCTTCCTCCCATCTGGGAGCAGCTCTGGTGTGTGTTTTCCCGTGTGAGAGTCTGGAGAAGTGGGTTACGTGGGCAGGGATGAACTGAGGAGATTTCCTCAGCGTTGTGTTTGCACTAAACCATGAGGAGCACTTCTCCACAGGATGTAGAAGTTTTGGCATAGTCCTGCACATCCTTCTTGTTTGTCCTCTCAGTGACCTTCCCTCCCCTTTACTGCTCTACAAAATATTAAAGGTCCTACTGGAGAGCAGGCTGCAGAGTGGGACACATTTTACAGGATTTGGTTTATAAGACCTGTTAGAGAGGTCTGATTCTGGAAGAAGATCACAAGTGTAGGCTCTAAAGCCAGTCTCTCACTTTCCTTATAGTTCACGATCTTACAGATTTTTTTCTCTTCTGAAAAAAAATCTATAATCCTTTATTGGGTGGTTCATATTTCTGTAATTATTGTCTTCTCCCATTCCAAAATTCCTAAGCCAAGTTACTGTCTGCTTTGTTTACACTTTCATGAAGCTAATATTTGGATGATTTTATTGGAGTGTGAGTTTGACAATCTTTGCTTGGATTCTTCCTTACTTCTGTCATTGTATGCAGAAACCTTCCACAGTTAGTCTATCAGTTAGACTGCATGACAGACTATCAATGAGAGGACAATTTTAATCTTCATTTAATTTTAAATACTGAAGAGTCAGAAAATCATAAAACTGAGCCTTTAATTCTCCCGAAACAAGGAAAGATATAAGGAAAATTGTGAATGAGTTTTGTTCCTCAAAACTTGTATCATTTTCACATATTCTTTTGCAATTTCAGAAATTTTAACTTAGAAACAGCTTAATATAAAGTTTCAGATTAAGCAAACACATGTATTTTCAATATCACTTAGCTGGTTTAAAATGCTCTTGTGATCATCTAACTGGATATGCATGTGGGCTTTTATTAAAGTAACAATGCATGAGGGATATTCTGTGGTGATTTTCCATTGGGGTTAAAGTAGTTTGGAGGATTCCAACATAGCAAAACCAGTCTCATGATACTTGTAGGTCTTTTCTTAATTTTTAAAAATCTAATACAGTGTTACTATACTGCTTTTAATGACTTTATTTCTACTCTGCAAAAAAACCCAAGCATAGAATAAATTATGCAAACAGTTAATTAAATCTGTGCATTGGACACACACAGGACAACAATGAATAATATCTTCATTGTATCTTCAAAAGTAGTGTATTTTTTGTCATAATATTGATTAGTTATGCCATAGCAACTAAAGATAAAACCATTAAACTCACTCCTGTAGTACCAGTAACACAGTTTAAGCAAAGAGATCCAGATTGGTAACTCAGGAATGAGTGCATGCCAGTAAGATTCAAGAATTCATCAGTTACATTTCCATAGGAAGTTCTTAGTAAAAATTATATGTGTCAAAAAAGTACAAAATGTACAGGAACAAGTACCCTCCCACAAAAAAATTACAAAAATATGGAAGATTATAGAATTAAAATTTGGTATAACATGTCTATTTTCTAGATCTTAGATACTTTTATTACTTTAGCTCATAAATTCTTCATGTTTTTATTTTTTGCAAACATACAATTCATGTTAAGATTTTACTCTTATTTTTATTTTGCTTAAAATGACTGGAATACTTCTTTTCAGACAGTAGAAGGATGATTGTGTCACTATGGAAGATACAGGAAAAGATAAGTGTTAGACCCCATGGAATGAATAAAGTTACAATCCTTGAATTCCCCAGACCTATAGGTTGAGTCAGCTGAGTATAAATGTCTCAAATGTGTTCACAATCTTGGACAAAGTCTGAATTCAGGCATAAGAAAGAAGAATATGTTAATTTTTACTATCATGTTTAGTTGCTGTAACCCATATTACAGGGTGTGGTAGAATATCACTGTTTGAAATAATCCATATCCTGAGGCAATACTTCTGAGTAAATGGAGGGAAACAGAATAGATTAAATTCAACCAACTTTAGAAAACATCTGAAACTAACCTGAAGCTATTTTCTTCTTTTCAAATTCTCAGTCTACTAAGGGGAGGTGGCTTTCCTTTGCTGGGTGGAGTAAAGGATCACTTTTCATTTGGTCCATACTCTTCTGTACATTAAAATAATTTTCATTCTTTAAATTCACCTTTCATGAATGGAAACAAACTAATAAAAGTCTCTGGAATAAATCACCATGCAAATTTTTTTCATTATTTTAGAGGCTTAAATCATGATTTAGAAGTAGGTTTATGTATTTTTAATTGAACTTATTAAAATAAAAGGTCTTGTAACAAGTTTATTTCACACATCCTTTTTCAAAGAACATATAAGTCTGGTTCAGTCCCAAGAGCCTGCTTGGGTGGAATTCTTTATAAATTCGTTTTAAAGAGTTGAGCAAAAAAGCACAAAGTGTCTGCAGTTTGGATTTGACAACCATATTGCAATTCTTGGATTACCATTGCCCTCGCACTTTGGGAAACCTGCAGCAGTCACTTAGGTAGCCACCTTTCCTCTGGAACCCCAAGGATCTCAGAAGCGGTGTTTCATAGAAGGAAGGCATAAGGTGCACTGCTGGCATAAGAGGGGCAGTAGGAAATACCAAGATGGTGGTAAACTGTCTTTGGGCTCAGATGTCAGAGTTTTGCAGGATAAGTCCTTTAACGGGACAGTGGATGAAGGTGAAGTAAAAAATGCCAAATTTTGTAGAACAGTGTCACTTCATATATCCTCTTGTGCAAGAATACTTTATGTAAATATGTGATTTATAAAAATTTGCAAACAAACAGTTGGGCCTTCATACTATCAAAATGGAAAGGATTTCTAACATCAACCTTCTTTTGAAGAAATCTGGATGTCTATAGCTTGCCTTTAATGGCAAATTGGAATGGGGCTAAATGCACTACTGATGGCAGGATCAGAATCTCTTTGAGAAAGGAAACTTGTGTTAAAGGCCTGTGTTATGGAAAATACATGTGGAACGGGAAATAGCTGACTGGGTAAGAGAAGTGGGTGGAGGATTGTAATGGGTGACAAGTCAAACATTAATAAACATTTTGGCTGTAGTACAAAAATGGCAAACCTCAAATCAGTAGAAGTGTCACGGGCAACAGAGAGAAATTTATTCTCTCTCCAGTGAGATCTTGGGAATTTATCCAGTTTAGGCACAACTCAACACAAGAAACATGTTGACAAATTAGAGCACAAAGAGGGACAATAAAACTGATAAGAACTTTAGAAAATATGAACTTTGTGAAAGAGTTGAAGGAAGAATGTTTGTTTAGTCTAGAACAGACTGAGGGCAGATATAACAGGCTTCACAATGTAAAAGCCTTTTACAAAGAAGATGGTTCTTCTCATCTGCAGGGGAAAGGAAAGTTTATACTGTATGTTTTCATAATAGAAGGAGTACTTCATTAAAGTACCAAGATCTATCACATAAGGAGGGCCTCATTCATTGCAACCTTTTAAAAACCAATTAGAGAAATATTTTTTCAATATTTGATGTCCTGGCTGTAAGTATTTCTCCCTCAGGGCACCAGGGTTGCAATAGATCCCTATGGATCCTTCTGATCCCTTGCATTTGCATGCTTTCAGGATTTAATTTGACAAAATAGAACAGCTTTAGCTGGAGGGATCAAAAGACTTCCATTTGTGAATGTCCCAGACCAGAGTGGATAGAAGCCAAAGGAGATGGTGATTCAGACTCTTTCATGTCTAGTTGTCCAACAACTAACTAAAAAGGCATTATTTCATTTGCTTGCGTTCCGCAGGGATAAACCATGCTTGCATCACTAGAGAGAGAGAGATAGGGGAAACCTGTTTTCTTTCAGATTTTAAAGGGTATAGCCCTATCTTTGGCACTGTCAGTGCTAATGTGCATGTGACCACCGACAAAGCTGTAAGCATACATGGGATTTAATCAGGTTGAAGAGTTTGGGAGAGATTTTGAATGGTGGTTATACCAAAATACTGGATAGATGCTTAGTAAGGAATGCTGTATCCTACAGTGACTGAATGGGCTTTGGTATACCCAAGCTAAACAATAAAAAATCTTTTTGGAAGATTTAGCTTTTTCATTGTATTATTCTTGTGCTCAGACAAGCTTAGTGCTTGTGAATGAAAGCAGATATGACAGCAAAAGAGACAGACATGATTTCTTTATCTGTTCAGGCACAGCACAGGCACAGCATGAAATACATTATTCTAAAAGTCTTTCTCAGTTTATGGGAGGATAGTTTAGTCTCTAGGCTGATGCAGAAACAATTACTTACCAAGACTGAGGATTCTGCTTTGGTGCCTGTCCACTAGGGAAATGAGATTGAGAGAGGAGTGTAGCCTAATGAACAGCTGACACTGATGTCTTGGATTTTAAACCCGTAATTTAGAACAGAAATGTAACATCAATTGCATATTACTGGTCTGTTCAGCAACATTTTTCCACTACTAAACCATTTTTATAGGCAGAATTGTTTCATATGCACATTTTTATTTCAGCTGAATGTAAGACTCCCTAATTGTAACTGAAAAATGAAGCTACTTGCAAAATTTTACAATATTTATCAGGAAGAATCAGATGTAATAGTGGGTGAAGCATGACACAATCTTTTCCAGTAATTTTTCTTATTTGTTTCTCCTGGCTTACATCTCTTTTCCCTTCACCATCCTCAATGAAAATACTTCAAAGTACTATTGTGTGGGCAAGACAGCTGAGTGGTCAGATACTCAGCACCTGACTCCAAAGCTCCACTCCTCCAAACTCATGCTTGTCAGCTTCTTAAAGCAATATGAAGTCCATAGACACTTAAAATTTTGGCCACTGCATTCTCTTGACTAGATGTTGTTCCTGTGGTGTAACCTTAGTTCCTATATCATGAATAGTTCAAATCTCAAATCTAAGTCCAAACAGAACAAGATACCTCTTTGCTTATTTTGATTGACAGAAAGCAGATTCAAACTTGCTTAAAAAATCAGTTTCTTAAAAAGAATAATAGAAACATGTTGCTCTCCCTACCCATCAGGCACTGTTAATTTTGGGGAAGAGGTACCAGCAAACGGAGGACGTTCCATCAGCATGTTCCAAATAGGCCAGTAAGACTGTGACATCACACGGGGCCTGTCTGGCTTTGTGGCTTACCATCAACGGATGGCACCACTACTGAACAGCTTAGTACTTCTCTGAAGGTCCCAGATAGTCATACGTGGGCTTTGCAGTTCCAAAAGCAGGTTCTTATTGGAATAAAAGTTTTCTTTTGGAAGAGGAATTCCCACCAGTAAAACAGTGAGGCAATTTCCATATGCCTGCCTTCCCTGGGTCTCAGCTGCAAGCGAAGTACAATGATCCCAGTGTTGGAAGCTTCCATTACACATCCAATTGACTTTTTTGATTGGCCTAATTGGCCTTTCAGCTTTGGGCACTGTGGTTTAAAGTTGACAAACACTCAGGCAAACACCCTGAAGACTAAAAGACAACTGCTTTTCCGGTGATTACAGTATTTCTCCAGTAACACTGCAAATTTTACAAAGATGCAATCAACCATTCCATGGTATCAAATCAGTAATATGTGCAATAAATTATTTGTATCACTCCATAACTCCAAAAGTCTAGATTAATGAGAGCCTTCTTGTGTTTAATTGGCAGAGTTCATGCTACTGTGCTAATTTTGTCACCTGAGAGATTTGTTGTCATTGAGTCTGGTGTCCTATTTCAGGCATAAACCAAGAAATATACCCTAGAAAGTACACCATTTTTAGCCACTGGGTTTATCACTTTCATTGCCAAGGAAAATATTTTGAAAATTGAAAAACATGCAGGCTTTCTTTTCATACTTGTAGAAAAAGAAATTTCCACTGCTACACAAACACAAACACACCAATGAGCACAAATCCTCAGTGAGGTAATGGTAAATCTCAGAAGCAAGTCTGCAAGAACTGAGGCTTGATTATGTGAACAAAAAATATTAAATTTATAGGCTGAGTGCTGACTGCTGTCTTCCACAGGTGTTAGACATAATTTAGCAAAATAATTTTTTTAATGACAGCCTGCATTTTTTATTTCTGTTTGCATTATTTATTATTAGGAATATGCCTGTCAGAAGACTTTGATCCTAATTACTATCTTCTGATTACTCTTACTGAGCTACTTTAATTTTAATGGGCATCCATATTTGTGCTTGAGAGTAGTGGACTGAGAGACAACACTAAGGCTATGGTTTCCAACCACAATTTCCAACCACCATAAGGCTATGGTTTCCAACCCCTTATATGCCTTAGGGAGAATGTGGTCCTGGTTCTGTTAATAAGAAATTTAGTAGCCAGCCCATTACTGTATGCAGTACAGACTGGAAATTATTTAAAAGTAATTTTTAAATTAAAAATTATTTTCCTTTTGGTGAAAAAATGAAGTATATAAAATACTGGGGAAATAAAATATTTAGTATAATTTTTAACTTTAGAAATGTGCAGAATTTTTTCTCTTTCTATAGGACCAGTGATGTAGTGAGGAAAGAAGAGTGAGATCAATAAATTATTATTTCTTAAATTTTAAATTGAAAATCCAATGATTCCAAATGCACCTTCAGGCAAAATGGCTACTACCATGCATATAAAAGGAGATGACTTCAAGAATATTTTGTCTGTGGCTTTCATAACGACAGATTTCTGAGGTAAATTTGATCTCTCACTAGTGGAAAATTTCTTATGAGCCATTTTGAGTTATGAAATGATACCAGAGCTGATTGTATTTGTCCATGGAAAATCTTGACTTACATCATGAGGCCTAAGGGAAAGCAAAACAAATCCCATTTTTCTGTAGGAAAGAACTATGAAGCTGGCTGGGAGAATAACAGCTTGTGTAAATGAGTTTCTAACCTCTCACATAAACAGCTTCTGGGATCTCTACCAGTATTACCCAGACTGCCACTGAGCAGACACCACAGAGCCTGCAAAGAGAACCAAAAATTGCCCCTAGGAGGTCTGAAGAGAAATTCCTCGACACATATGTCTGAATACTCTCATGTGTGTACACAAAATTGTCTCTGTGGAATGAAGACCAGAATCCTCTTCCTTAAATTGCTATAGTCTAGTAGAAAAGGTGGCAGAGCTACTAGGAATGAAAAGCAGTAGCTAATGATAGATATGGGCCACAGAAAAAGTCACACCATACTGAAGCTTCTGAATGAGTAAAGAACTCATCATTAAAAAAAAAAACAGAACAGAAAAACAAAATCCAAACAAAACCAAACCCCTCAACCTTCCCCTCCCCCTAACAAACAACACCCCCCTCTGCCAAAATGATCGTGATAAGTACCATAGCATGGAATGTAGAAATCACTATTTCACAGAAATTATCTGGCTACAGAAATTCAGAGCTTTGTTCTGTCTTTCCATTCAACAATCTGTACATCTTTGACCCAAGTTATGGATAATGAAATTTTTTCAGGAGCTTCTTGGGAAGTAAGCCCCTCTTCTCTGAGACCTTACACAGTGATGTCCTAAAAATGCTTACTGTGAACAAAGCTCTTCCCTCCTATGGTTCCCTGGGAAATGAAGTATCTTACTGTGTCAGAGTCTGGGGAGTGCTGCCATGTCACCACGTCTGATTGGTTTGCTATCTTCAGGAAAATAAGACACATGTTGACTTAGATGTATGTTGATTTAAAGGTAACACACTCCCAAGCCCAGCTGAGTGCTGCTTTATCAGTGTCTGAGAAATGAAGAACACATTGCCAGTGAGTTAAGGATAATGCTATTCCATTTCTCTAAAGAGAGTCTCTGCCTTCCTATGGAGTCTATAGTGATAGCACTGCACAAAGGGATAATGAGACTAATATGAAAAAAAATGTAGAAAGCATGCTGAAAACCAGCTGCTTATTTAACCAGAGCTTACTTAGAACTATGTGTACAATCAAAAAATGGTAACAATTTAACTCTCTCTAGCATGTCAGATAATTTCTAGGTCAAAACCAAAATGAAAGACCAAAATTCCTACTACAGCAAAATTGTCTGCTATGCTCCACTGTAACATGGTAATTTTTTGAATTATTATTGCAGAGAATATTGTCGTATCTATCAGGGTTTCAAACTCATTGTTGAAGAGGCCTGACCCAATGCCAAATGGAAGCAATGTAAAAAGTACAACAGACGTGAGAGTTAACCAAGTTCTTGGAGGAGGAAGCCGGTTGTGAATAAAGTTGTTTCCTTACAGTATAGTTTTCCTCAAATGGAAGCATTTGTCCACAATTAGAACTGTTTTCATTAACTCCTGTGGGTCTTAATGAAGCAGACAAGCTGAAGGTCCTATATTACCTTCTTTGCTCTGTGGCAAAAGTATGGCTGCTAAATCTCAAGTAATCTACTCACAACTACTTCCTGAAGGACTTTTAGCAACATTCTTGAAAGAAAGAGTGAGAAAAAAAACAACAAATATTTAGAATTAAAATGTATATCAATGAATATCAAACAGGGGGTATTAAATAAAAAGTAATGCAAATCTTGCTAATGTTTTCTACAAGAGAGATCAGAACAGTCCAAGGTCCTTAATTTCATACACATACACTGAAATAATTTTAGGTTCTTTCTTTCTGAAATTATGCTTTCTTCCATCCCACAATCCAGTCGGTATCATCAGTTTGGTACTGGTGCAGTGGAATGGAATTGATGACACAGAAGGATCCCTGCCCAACCAAAATGAGTCTATGTAATCAATTTTTAGCTAACACAGATTTTTCTGTCTCTCCACTAATCCTTGCTATGCAGGATATGTTCCTTTCTTAAGGGAAGGGATATTCCTTACATTTTAAAAAACACAACCCTTTGAATGCAAATAAAATGACTAATGCTCCTCTAAGCTCACAGTGGTTCCATGCAGTAACTTAAATGAGAGGCTGTTAGTTCATCTGTGACTGAAAACCAAAACCAGACGGATTAGCTTGTTATAGTTCTCACAACACATAGCTATGAGTTATGATCATGGTGGGGAATATATTTCTTTTTCAGTTGCCTTCTTTTAAGCTTCTATTTCAGCTGTTTCATTATATTAGGATTTTAGAAAATGGTTTCATCTAATCTCTTTCTAAAAAGTCATATTCAGTAAGAGGAAAGGAGCAGATGTTATTTTCAAATGTAAAAATCTAGCTGAAAAATGAAACACAAGCTTGCTAGGAACAATTCATAAATCCCACACGTTCTTCTACTCTCTGTTCTGTCAAAGGAAAATCAAATTTGAAAAAAAGTTACAATAGGGAAAAGAGATATTGGTCTCCTTTTAAAAGCACATTCTTCAAGTCTTTGCATGAATTTAGGATAAATGAATTAATGTGAGATGCCTGCTGCTCACCATTCTCTGTGAGTACGTGAACATGCCTAGTGAAACAAGCTCATCAAAAGAATTTGGCGTAACGATACCAACAGTGTGAATCATAATGGGCTTTATTAGGAAACTGGCAGTAGATGTCCAGCTTGGTGAGGGCAGGACAACTGTATGCAAGCCAAGAGGCAAAGCTTTATATGTGTAAGGAAGTTTTAGCAGGAAAATGACATGTATTGCATTTCAACTTATAAATGCACTTTTTTTTTGTTGCCGTAAAGAGCTTCTGCTCTGAGAGTTCTGGCAGCAGAAGTCTGCTTTGAGTCCCAGTCCTGTTGATGCTGGAGTCAGTAGGAATGCCTCCACTGCTGTGAGAGAGTGGATATACTGGATTGTCCAGCTTGGTTTAATAATGCCCTAGACGCCCCTCAAATTTCTTTGAATCTGATAAGCAGTGTGGATGCTCAGTGCCTGACAGAAATTCCTGAAAATGTTCTTCAAGATGTTCATAGCAACATCTTTGCACTGTGCAGTATGCCTGGACTGTACCTGCTGTGGTGGCTGCCCTGCCTCAACCCCTCCTCTCGGGGCAATTGCCAGGCCTGCTTTGCCTTTTCTTGGACTGCTGAGACTACCTAGTAGTGACCAACTACAGAACTTTGGAGCTCACAAGCTGAACCAAACTTAATTTGCTGTATTATCAAATCTGAATTTTGGATACACATCTAGTATCAACTTCATTGGTTTTATCAGGGATGTAGATATCTACCTACAGGACTGAGATAAAAAACAGCCATTAGAAGAGCAGAAGTTTTTATTCTGACTAGCTTTGCTTTTATTTGAGATGGATTAAAGAAGTCCAGATAGTGTTAGTTTGGAGGGCTATTCAGGCTCCTAGGCTGTTACCTTTATTTCACAGGGCTGATCTGATTCTCATCTAAACCCAGGGAAACACTGATGATGTCTTCTGTGAAAGATGAACGAAATCCTTTTTATGCTCTCAAATGAAACAAGACACAATGAGTGTGATTCCTAACTTCCAGGTCTGAATTCAACTGCCTAAGTATCAGTGCAGATTGAGATTTTTAACACTTTAATGCATTCAATACATTTGCACAGGGCTCCCAGGAAAAATGGGGCATATCAGAGAGCTGTGCTCTTCTGGAGTGTCAGTGCCCTTTGGCAGGCCAGGTAGAAGGCAGCTCAAATGGCAATAGGTCCACATGTGCAACTGGATTGAGTCATAACAAGTTGCAAAACACATGTCTACATGCAACTCAAGTGTCCAGGCTAATCTTAATATTTAATAGAGTTAATATATTGATAAAATAGATAGAATTATTTCTCCAATCTGAAAGTAGACACCCACATTTGATGGAATTAATTGCACCTTAAATTCCATTGATGATATTCATGAAAGGAACTAAATGTTCTGCTTGTCTTGAACTAAACTGCTCTTCTATAACTCAAAGTCCCTAACAGTAAAAAAGCTAAAGAACCTTTGTCTTGTGTTTGATAACCAACACTGTGCTGAAGTTTCATTTCTCTGCCAGTGCCTCCAGATCGATACATAAGAATTTTCTCTCCTCAGAGAACTGTAATGGCTCTCCAGACGATATAATTTTCTTATTTCCCCCAAATTGAGTAAAGCCATTTTCTTGTAGCCATAGACTCAGGTATCCAAGAGGGAGCTATCCCAGACTGAGGAGACAGACTTTCTAATAAGACATCTAAGTCCTCTATACATTTTTGCCTTTTCACTAGTTAACTCAGTTTGATGTTTCTAGTTGGGTCTTGAAAGTTACATTTGTATTTGGAAGTTGTACGTATTCTGGAAATCTTAGCCTGCCTATATAGTAAACAGTCTGGTTATCAGCTGTTGATTTAAAGGTTTCTTAAATTGTAAAACATTTTCTTCAACTCAGACTCTACACAAACTTAGGTTATCATCTCTCCAGATTTTGTAGAGCAGTGCAAGTTCACAATGGCTAAAATCTGGATGGAATCTGTGATCTCAAAGGACTGCTGGATACTGCAGTGCAAGGGCAGTGATTCAGAACACAGCAGCTTTCCCTCCAAGTCAGCCAAAACAGTGCCTGATGTGTTTCAAAGAGACACTGTACTGTTGAGAAAGATAAACCTGACTCTTGGTGGCTTGTGGTCAATTAAAGATCTCACTGAACATTTCACAAGGGAAAAGACACTGACCTCAGTGT
This sequence comes from Atrichornis clamosus, assembly GCA_013400975.1. Classification (NCBI taxonomy): domain Eukaryota; kingdom Metazoa; phylum Chordata; class Aves; order Passeriformes; family Menuridae; genus Atrichornis; species Atrichornis clamosus. Next base: position 197,918 of record WBMZ01010660.1, on the reverse strand, counting down.
CCTGGTCAGATTATACAATATTAGTAAAACCAAGCCTAGAACAATTTGGATCTAGTTTTACATTCCTCACTCAGAGTTGGGTGCCAGGATCTCTCCTGGTGTGCTCTGGACTCAAATGAGCTCTACAAACTAAAAGCTGCATTGGACTTGGCCCCAGCTCCCTTCTAGATCCGCTGTCAGCTGTGCACTTGGAACTTCACCCGCAGCAGATGAGCTTTTGTTCTGGTTTGGTTTTGATGCTGTCAGGTGAGTGGGAGTTATTTGAACTCCAAAGACTGAAGTGGAAATCAAAAAGCAACCCAACTCCCGAGTGATTCTGTCCACGAGCAGATGTTTTTAGCCCACTGCCATTAAAAAGCCTGTATAAGAAAACATTAACTACAATAGAAAAACAGATTGCTGGCACTTAGAGCACTTCAAGAAAAGAGCATTACAAAAATGGGGAAAAAACATTTTGGTGTTGTTAAATCATACTCATTTACTAAATATTGATACCAGATGACTTCTCATTTGTAAATAAAAACAATTCAACATGATAAATGCTTTCAAGTAAAAGTTTTTTTGAAACATATTATAAGATGGGGAATACTAAACAGAAGAAAAACTATAGGAAGGGCAGGTTAGTTTACATATGGACAGGCAATATTTTGAAAATATCTTGAGCATGACATGTAGGGACAAATATAATCAGAATTCACTTGGTTGGTTATACCCTGTGAATACAACAGACAGACTTGACTGCAGTCTCAATCACAAATATTGGAGAATGGATTGAGGGCAGCCCTGGGGGAAAAGATTTGGTCGTGTTGGTGGATGAAAAGCTCATTAGCCAGTAGTGTGTGCCGTATTTGCGGGACTTTATTAAACTTATCCCACTGAGCTGAGTATCCTAAACAGTAGACAATAGAAACCTTCTCCTCCCATCTAGACCCTTGCATTTTTATGGTCAGAGAAAATGGTGGGAGCTCTCATAGACAACTACTAATAATTAGCTTGTCTAAAAAGAAAAAAGGACATGCAGGCTGAAATTCCCTTTGGGTAAGAATGGCACACGATTTTTTTCCTCGCTTTCAGGATGAGTTCTCCAATCCTTTTACTGTCATATAAAACATGACCAAATCTCCTTCTCCTTGAGATCCTCTGATCGTCTGCAGAGAAAATTTATGTACATGTGAGGTTAAAGATGATACCCAGATGCCTAAGTGCAGGAGATATTTCAGTTCTGGGTTTGTTTCACTGCAGTGACTTCCAGCTGGCAATGTCACACGTGGCCTGTTTCTAGGACTTTCAGCTACCTGGTTGTGAGGAATTCCATCCCCTCTCATTTGTTCATGTCTTTGTGGCACTGTGTAATGCCCAAAACCTCATCTACTGCCTTTGAAAACTGAAAGTCACCCTAACCCAACTAAGAGTGCAGTGCCTTCTTCCTTCTGTAAGGATAGCAGGAAGCACTGGGGAGAGTAGGACTGGAACTAAAGTTTTGAGGTTCTTTGACCTGACTGAGTGGCAGCTCAATGGAGAAAAGTACATGCCATTTGGGACTTGATTGGTTCACTACTGCTGTCCCTGAATACCAAGGAACTGGCAGAACCATAAAAGAACCTGTCCTTCCAAATCAACCTGCCAAAAATGTCCAATATTAAAAGATTTTTCTGTGGACAAGCTTTATAAAAGTCTTTGCACCACTACAGACGGCATTTTTGAATCCCTGTTTTCTCTTGCAACAACCATATCATGTTGTATATTTATTTTCAGGTTTGATCTCAACTGCAAATACTGATATATTCATCTTGTTCTCTTCCATATGTAGTCACTGCTCTTTCCTAATGACTCTGAAATGCAGCTGCTCCATGACAAGTAAAGGATGAGAAAACAGGCATGCTTGACTCCTTGACTAGTAAAATTTTCCAAAGACTGGGCCAGGAGCACACAGAACTCCTGGGGATAGCAGCAAATATACATTCTCTTGGGTTCTTTGGAGTGAAGACAGGCATCTCCTTTTTTCCCTCCCTCACATAAAAAAATATCCTTAAAATCTGCACATTTCCAAATAAATTTTATGCTTCGATTTCACTGTAGCAATATGATTCAGTAATTTCATTATGCAAATTCCTCTACTTTAGAGCACCTATTATTTATTCTTCTTTTATCCAGACATCACCAAAAAAACCCAAGATGGTTTTAACATATTTGGATAAAGCACATTGATAAAAGAATTTGGTGAGAATACTGATTAAACCAATTTTTTTTCATTGTGAAAAACTGTGGGACATTTCCTATACAAGGCAGCTCTTGGCCCTGAATGGAAGATGAGTGTGAAGCAGAGGTGAAAGAGGTACAGCACCCATCTGACAGCATCCCATTTGATAACAGTACACAGAATTTCAACATCTATGTAGAGGGGGTGGCAAGCAGAAAGCCTTGTCGTGAGCGCTGGTGAATTTTCATAGATAGTCATCTGCGGAGACAAACCAGAGAAATGTGATTAATGAGCTGGAATAACACAATCTTGATGAGTACTGTAGTTTGTGCTACAATGTTTCTTCACACTGCACACATCTGTCACAAACAGGCTCATGAAATCATTAGCTGTTTGCTTTATCTGCAGAAACATTCTTTGTGTGCTGACATCATATGAAACGTGCCAGGGTAAGCAAATGGAACCCTGTGGCAAACAGTTTGGGCTAACAGGAACACCTTCTTAACTTGCTCTGGCCAATTATTCCACAGGGCTGAGCTAATAAAAATGCCCACAGTTTGGGTGAGAAGATGTAAAAACCATGTCTGCAGTCCAGCCCTTGCACTCAAAGCCAGTCTGAGCCACGTGGTTGGGCAGGGAGTTCCAGTTTAAAACATAACAGTGGTGGCAGGATGTGAGAAAACTGCTGCTTCCAAATCAGCAGCACCATCTACCACGAGAAGTGTCACTTTCTTTACCTTTTTCCTAGGATCTTTTAAAAGACACCATAAATGAGAGAACACTGGCCCTTCGGACTGACCTGTGAAGACCACACTTAACCTTATCTCCTCCACGCTTGTTCCCCTGTCCTCCTCTTTATGGTTTTGCTCATCCTGTCAACCTCCCAACCCAGCTTTAGATGATGATGCTGCTAGTTCCTCTCCTGCCTTCAGCCTTCACAGGGAAAATTGAGGCTGCTTTATAATTTTCCTAATTGTTCTTATGTTCCCTTTTCTTTAATTCCTCAGATGTAGTTCTACTTACCTTTAAGTTCTAGGCCTCTAACTTAACCCAATATTTCCAACTCTTATAATTTTATGGCAAATCTTGAAAATGTGGTGTTTTTCTTCAAACATTAACTACTGCAGTAATTTGAGACTTTCCATTCCATAATAAAACAATTTTCCAGTTCTCATTTCACAGAGGGAAGCTCAAAAACACAACTCCCAGGCTTATAAAAAGAAGACCATAAACACAAACACACACCCCCAAATACAGGTTATTAATTTCTAAATTCATAACTAGGAACAGGCTCAGGAGTTTGAAAACTTGAGTTTGGAAAGACTCCTAAACCCACCTTCCTTTAGACTGGTTGTTTAATTAGAAAAATTTGGTGAGAAAAGCATTGTATACTCTAAGTAGGCACCATTTTTATGGTCAATCCCCTAACCCTTTCCAAGTTAAATAGAACAATTTGTCCTTTCATGAATTAAATAGAATAAAGGTTTCCTTGCGATTCTGAACATTTGATTTTGAGAATTAATTCTATATTTGTTTCTAGAATTAATTCTACAATTCTGTTTCAGTCTTCCAATCCCCATCCCTCTTGGCACCCACAGTGCAGACCCTCTCACAGCAAGATTGGCTGATGTCCAGCGACATCCACACCACCCTTCCACAAAGCCAAGCCACCATAAAAAGATTCATAAAATCTGCAGGCCCCTGAACCTTGTTACTCTGCCAACAAGGAAAAAATCAGTCACATGAAATGGGATGGTATCGAGAAAAAAATTAGAGAAGAGACGGAAAATAGAAGGAGGTTGATTCTGTAATGTTTTAGAAAATATGCATAGTTATATATGGAATACCTAGTGATAGCAATAACGATAGTACAAAGGGAGCAAATTGGATTTATTCATGGCATCGGCACTTCTAAAAGAGTAACTAATTTACAAAAAGTCTTTTCTTACTTGCTGAATAGAATTTAATATAATACAGCTTGTATTCACAGTATATCCTCCTCTTGGCAAGATTCTCTAATCTTGCCAATCCTTCCAGGAGATAATACATGCCATCTGGAGGAAATGTTTCTCTTTCCACTACCATCCCATCTGTTATATATTTCTCTTTGATCTCCCCACCCTCAGCCCTTTATCCTCTGATCATCCCTAGACCTCAACCTCTTGCTGTACAACCATTTTCACTTTCAATCTCACTGTATTTCTATTTGGGTTTTGCCTTGTGGTTTTATCACACTACTGAAAATTCTAGTCTGCAATAGTCTTAACTGAATCCTTCTTCGTCTGTAATTCCAATCCATCTCTTTCTTTCTTTTATCTTGAAATTCTGAGTGGGCTTCCTGAACTCATTTAAAGACTTCTGACATCTGATCAAATACTCTTTAATCAGGCAGATTGTCTGCATTATGGCAACAAAATCAGAAATAAAGTAGGAAGGGAGTTCAAGATCCTACCTACCCAAGGAAGGATCAGTTCTTTCTAGAGTAATTTCTGAACAATAATTATGTAAGCTTTCTTATAAAGAAGGTCTCAAAAATCAGAGATTCTACATCCTGTCCACAAGTCAGTTCCAGTTCTTTGCTATCTTTATATTTAAAGATATCAGAGCCTTTACACTGAAGAAGATCTTTGTAGTATTAGTCATAAAGTCCCTAGCAGCATTTTGACTTTTTTCTTCTTGAGCTACCCCAGTAAGCATGGATAACAGCTTGTTACTCTCTTTCAGCAACCTTTTATGTATTTGAATATGTTATCATGTCCCTTTTTTGTCTTGTTTCGTTTTAGACTAAACAATTTCAGGTCTTTCAAGCTTAGCTTTACGGCACATTTCTAAACCTCTAATGATTTTACACTCTTGTGGATTTTCTCCAACGGATTCAAGTACTACTTTTAAAGCAGAAAATGCAAACCCAGGCACAGAATTCCAAGTGAGACCATAACAGCAGTGAAGAAAGAGGAAATAAGAGGGGTGAGGTGGTGGAGTTTCTCATAAGCTTGAAAGCTTGCATGGGGAACTGTACTGAGCCAGTCAGTCCCTGCCTCATTACTGGATTGCTGATGACTTGTGCAAAGTGTACTACTTTGTACTTATCCTTATTGAATTGAATCTTATTTACCAGAACCACTTCTCCATTTAAAAAAATAATTTTAAATTGAAATTTTTCAACTATTTTGTCTTACATTCAGCTGCAATTACCATAAGAAGAGTTCTGTACTCAAGGTATGTTCCTATGGAAATGTCTGACATAATTTCTGTTGGATTATGAAGGACTGATGAGTATTTGGACAGCAGAACTCCAAGAACTTGTACATCGTGAAGTTTCACCCAGATTTTATTTCCACTGTTTGCTTACAAAAATATTATCAAAGATATAAGTACTTATATGACACCCACAGCTTTTACACAGTCTACAACACCTATTATTCTATTGTAGATTAAATTAGGCTTGTGAGACAAGGCACATTCTTAATCATAATGTCTGTTAAGTACTACTTTAAGGTCTTTGAAGGCTTATAAGCTGACTTTATCTTCACTCTACTGTGAACTTCCCTTCTAGGTTAATTCTGGCAGTTCATTAAGAGCATCCTCAGGTGAAATGTATTAGGCCCAGTCAATTAGGAAACATCTAAAAATTACCCCTTTAACTCATTCCATAGATTTTAATTCCTCTTTAATACAGTGTATCTTTTTTGATGGAGCAGGAGGATATTTATATTTACAAGGATACATCAACTGGGATTAAGTTATTTGAAATTCTAGGCAGTTGTTCAACAGCAAAGCAGCACATGGAGCAGAAAGAAGCAAAATCCCATTTATGTTTAAGTTTTCATCTGATTCACTGATGCCACTTATGACAAGAATAAGGAGTTTCTATGACTCACAACCATTTCCATGTGGCTGTTGGTTCCACAAATCCGAATCACACACAAATCTATGAGCTAGAGCAGATGCAGCGTGGCTCTGGCAACATGTCTTGTCTGAAGAACCCACAAAAGCGTGGTTTGAACTGAAGGAGATTTCTCTGTCGTTCACACAGCCCTACACATCCTGAACTGATAGTAGCTGGTGCCACTGCTCTCTCTTTGGAGAGCTAGCAGGAGGTAAGGATCAGCAGATCAGTATTTTTAGAGAACTACAAACTTAGGTATCCTGCTGAGCAGTGACTTGGCCTTAGGTCTGCTGAGCCCACATAACCCCCTCCAGCAGCTACCTGAGCTTGCGTGGTGCCGCAAGGAGAGTGGCTGCAAAGCAGGAAACCTGCACTTACAGGTGGGTTTGATCTTTCCTGTCTTTTTGCTTCTGCAAAAAAACCCAAAAGCTTCTAACACTCTATACAAGAAAACCGAATTTTCCAATGTAGATAGAATATTCACCTGCAACACCAAAAATCAAAGCCAAGTACCTGTTCTTGACCAGAAAGATTAGAGAATTATATTTGAGTCTTCTACAGCTCAGGAAAAAAAATTTTGCTCCTTGGATTTCATGGAGGGGAAAAACAAAGGGATCTTCTATTTCCTTCTCCACTCTTCCCTCTTCAAACACATATTTTGACCTACCCTTGTCTCCTTATAAACACCCTCACACGTCAAACAGCTCTTCAAAACACAAGTTGTCTTGCTTTGTTCCTCTGGACACCTTTCATTTTTATTAATCCGTATTTTCTAATAAAAAAATAGATTCTTATTTTGCTCCCAAACACCTGCTCAAATATACGCTTATCTTTTAACTGTGGAATAGCTTACACCTAATGACAAAGTTTGTGATACAATCCCCCCTTCCACAGCTAGAAAAAAGCCTCTTAGGACTGTGACAAAATTTATAGCATATGATTTCTAGGCCAGTTCTGTTATTAACAGTCTCTATTTCCTCTCCTTAAACATACTAACACAAACTGTTCTTTTGGCTAGAGAGGGAGTGAGGAACATAGCAAGCTGTGGCATTTCCTTCAGATCATCCTGTCTCTGTGCCAAAACCCTACCTTTTTTCTCTCTCACCGAATGCAATGAGTTCAGAGTAGCTGAGTATCATGTCAGAGGAGAACAAGCTCTTGATTTTTTAATTTTCTTTCAGTATACTTTGGGAGCATTTCTTGAACACACTTTTGGATTTATTAACATTTCCAAAGAGTATTTATTGGCATCAGCTGAGCAGAACACAGAAAAGAAAAATGATCTCTGCTTTTCAATTACTGTTAGGGGATGGGGAAAAGAGAAAGAAACTGTTCTTAAAAGTATATTTCTTAGACACAGCTTGCCTGGCTTAGCAAGGCAGCTGAGAAAGTTCTCACTTTGTTTGAACTGATGAGTTTGTGAAAGTCTTATTTCTCCTCCTACCTCTTCCTTTCTTCTGCAGTGTCCAGTCTTGAAAACACACTGACAGATGTTCTCTTGGATCAGCTTGTGAGACTTGCAATGTCAGGAGTGCAAACAGATTTTAGCTGTTTAGTTCAGGAAATGAGATGCAGACAATCTGATAAATAAACAGTGTTTATTACTCCAGTTTAAAGTACGCTTTGGATTTCTTTTCAAAATACTCCTACGAGGAACTGAGGATGAATATTAAACATGTGCTCCTAATTTAGAGACCTCAATGGCAAGGTCAGAGGGTCTTTAACTTACACAATTTGTATAGTGAGGTTATAACAGCACTGAATGTTTCTGATCTTTAACCATACTAATGAAACAAGAAATTTGAATTACATATAAATTCACTGCAAAGAAGCTTATAAGACTTAGGAATACACTGAGATGAGTTAGACTAATAGGATTTAAAATGGTGTGTAAATTAGAATGCTTTGTGACTTAAACTGAGAGACACATAGAGATTTAAAGAGCTGAGATACATAATTGTCCAGTTTGGATTGGGACAAGACAGAGTGGAAAATATTCTTCTACTCAAGCAATTAAGTATGCATTTTAGTGGTTATGGGGTCATAAATTTAGATCCACATATCATTCAAATGGCACTTCCTTTATCAGCATCATCTAGATCCCCAGAGCAGCACTAAAGCATCATTAAACTTTTAATTCTGTGTAGTGTCATGTGCCACCCAATTTCTCTGTCATGGCTATGTGGCCTACACAGCACAGAAGAGATCAGCATCCACGGCTCTGATGACACATATGCAGCCAGGCACAAGTAGGAACAGCCAGGGACCATAAACCTGCCCTGCATGAATGCCAGGAGATGCAAACACGCAAGCATCAAAGGACAATTAACTTAATAAAAAGGAAACAAGGGCTTCTTTCCTATTGTGAGAAAGAAAATGAGAGAGTTTAGAATGCAGCAGGTGAGTTTTGAAGATAACTCTTGATATTCTCTTAAGGAATGGCGACTGCATGCTTCGCTGTCCTTTGGGACTTGAATAAAAACACCATTTGGCCCTCAAGAGAGAAAACAGAGACCTATTGAGTCACCAGTAACATTTTCTGCATTGCTTTGAATTTGTCCTGAGGCACCTCCCTTGCAGCTATGCAGTAAGCACCATTTCCACCAGACAGAGGTGATTCAGAACCCATGAAACAGTCATTTTTCCAATGGAGAAATGGAGAACTGTTACTGAATGAGTTATTTAAATAGCTTTTAGTGCCACATTTGAATTTTGAATGAATTCAAATTCTAGTGAAAGGTGCTCAACGAGTAGCATTGAGCCAGGAAACCTTACTCATTGTTCCCAAGAGAAACACACCCAATACTTGTTGTGCCTTTCATTTTTATTCCTAACCTTACTCTGCATCACTCACTTCTTTTGGAATAACGAGTTTAGGGGGGAAAAAAGTATCCCATAATATACTTTTGCCTATCTGAGAGAAATTACTTCATCTGTTATATTGTGGCTTCAAGACAGAAGCTAGCAGAAAAAGCCTTTCAGATTTTTTTTTACCCTCAATGAATGAGATGCAGACTGGTTAGCCAATTATGAAAGATTCTGTGCAACAGAACACTCATCCTAGATTGCAAACTCTCTCCAGTCAAGGTGTCTGTATTCATCTGTCCATATTCACCCTGTTTTCCTATACTGTGTTTGAAGTCTTCAAGTGTGACTACAGAGATAACAGAAGTATGAAAAAGTCTGCAGTCCAACAGCAGTAACAGCAGTAAATCACAGACTATTTAGGATTTACTATTTACTACTTTGTAGTTTGAAACATTTTTCCCAACCTTTTCCTTGTAACTGTCATCATAAATAATGAAAATATTCACCTTACCTACACACAGAACTCTTGTTTCCTTCTGATCCATGTTTCAGGCCTAACACTTTCGACTTGTATTAGTCTATTTCCTTAAAGGGGAAGTTTATATCAAAACACTGACATTTTTCATATTTTAGATATTGCTCTAGAAAGTTTTTTAGTAAATCTTACGTTTTCAGAAAGTGGCTAAATGTGTGCTACAGCAAAATCTTACAGTTTCTTATCACCAGACATGCCATGTCCTTAGCTATCATGTATACCTCTTTTTTGCCATAAGTGAGACTGCAGCTGCTTGGAAATTCCAGCCTTGGACCAACTGCGCCCTTACTACAGAGGGAAGAACCAAACACTAACTGTAGCAGGGGATTCTGGCTGCTGCCTACTGCATTCAATAGGTCCTTAATTAGAAGACAGTATTGCAATTTCAACCTTTTCACAACCCTATAGCCTGATGCAGCTGCTCAGTAAATTTTGCCTACTTAAACTTAGTTGACAGAATCCCATCGGGAGAAGGTCTGAGGTACCTTGAAGGACTACATGAGTTTTATCCCTTGCATGAAAAAGAGGGAAAGGGGAACTGCAGGCAGAAGTCAAGGCTGGATGTGTTACATGCAGCAAGTACAACTTGCTGAGTTGGGTATAGTCTCTGGGTGAGCTATGTCAGAGGTCTTTGTCCTGAAGTCAGCTTAACTTTTCTGGAAGCCAGCTCAACTCACACCTGGATTAATTAATTTGAAAGTTATGACTAGTGAAAATTATGACTACTTTAGAGAAAAAGTGAGTATTTTCTTGATAAAGATGGCATGCATGGGCAAGATTTACTCTGCCTGTTATGAAGATTGTGTGGGTGACTAGCAGGCAGACTCGACAGATACTCTCTTCCACATGACAATCTTACTGAATACGTTGTGATTAATAATAAAGAAATCCCAAACATCAAACATTAAGGCTTTGGCAATAGTTTCAACTACTATTACAGAGAAGCTACCAAATCATTTGTTGAGCCCAGTAGATCCCCTTGGGCTATTGGAAAGTGTCTTGTACCATGATGCCATGTGAGAACAAGGGCTACAAGGACTATGTTCAGCTTCTTGTGCTTCAGCTTTGTCATCTGTAAAGAGAGATTCGTGTCCAAGAGCCGGTGTGTTTAATTTCACAAGAGAGGCCGAACCTCGATTACCCTTTGGTGGCAGTGGTGACAGACGCCCTTAGTAACGCTGACATTAAAGACAAGCATGAGGGAAGGCAAAGCGGCTGCCGGCTTTCTGCCCCTGCACTCACAGAGATCACAACCACTCTCTTCGCCTATATTCTCTCACATGTATATATTTGCTTTTTTTTATCCCACGTCGGGTACCCACAGCTGCTGGTGTCCAGCGGGTGGCCGCAGCCCGCCTCACCCCGGGTCCTTCCCCGCTCGGGGCGGTGATTTACCAGCAGACGGGCGGCTCTGCCCCGCAGCGCCAAGATGAGGGGAGCGACCCTCCCCGCACCGTCCGTCTGTCCGGTCGTCCCGCCGGGGTGGAGCCTGCTCGCCCTCCCCGCCCGGGGCTCCCGGTGCTGCTGGAGGCGGCCGCGGGCCCGTCCCACATAAAACCCTGCGGCGCTGCCCGGGCCGTCCTCCCTGCATCCCGCGGCCGCCTGCGTTCTGCGCTCCCCGTGCCATGGCTCTGCGCCTCAGCCCCGACAGCTGAGTCCCGGGAGCCGCCGCGCCTGCACGGACCGAGCGGGCCGTGACCCCGCGGCTCTGCCCTCCAGCCTCCTGCCCTCCGCCTGCCGCTCCGTCCCGCCCCGCCCGCAGAAGCGCTGCCCGGGGCACAAGACGCTGTTCCGCCCGTGTGTGCACAAAGCCCAGCTTCCCCTTCCCTCGCCGCGCCGCGATCGCACCTTCCCGCCTCCCGCCCCGGGGCCGGGCGGGCTCGCACCCCGTCCTCCGCCGACGCTGTCCCCGCCGAGGATGCGGGTGTCGCTGCTGAGCCCGCTGCTCCTGCTGTCCCTCAGCGCCAGCCCGCACGCCGCGGAGCTCTCGCTCGCCCGCGCCAAGTGCCCGGTCCGCTGCGATGTCTCCAAGTGCCCCAGCCCCAGCTGCCCCAGCGGGTACGTCCCCGACCGCTGCGGCTGCTGCCTCATCTGCGCCGCGGGCGAGGGGGACTCCTGCGGCCGCAAGGAGGACCCGCCCTGCGGGGACAGCCTCGACTGCCGCTACCCCATGGGCAAGCGCTTCGCCAAGGGCGTCTGCCAGTGCAAGCTCAGCGCCCAGGTGTGCGGCAGCGACGGCCGGACCTACGACAACATCTGCCAGCTGAAGGCGGTGAGCCGCAAGGCGCTGCAGCACGGGCTGCCCGCCGTCGCCCAGGTCCAGAAGGGAGCCTGTGAATCGGGTAGGAGCATGGTGGGACCTGCCGCGGGGCGGGGGTGGGAGACCTGGCTTCCAGGGCAAGGAAAGTCATGATTTTCAGTGGCCTGGGATGACCGGGTGGCTCTAGGGGCGGTAAGAAGCTCCAAGGACATGGCACCTTACCCAGCTGCTGACGACACCACCGAGCTGTGATGTGCGGAATGGGTGCTCAGGTCCTTTCTGAACAGCAGAAATCCTTCTCCTCGATCCCCAGTGTGGGCTTGGGCTGGGGTCTGGGAAGGTTTCCCCTCGGTAGCACGGCTGTGAACACCTCGGTGAAGCGCAGGTTGCTGCCGCAGTGCTCCTGTGACGAGTGCCGACTGCACTTGCCGGAGGGGAGCGAGGTGGGTGGGTGTCCCTGGGATGCCAGGGCAGGGCAGAGGACACGTCCTCGGCCGCCGCCCCTCCTGAGGCACGGGCAGGGGTACGAGCCTGCTGCCGTCCTGCCGGTGCCACCTTCGCTCGTCATGTCGACAGTGACGGCCTCAGCGAGGTGTTGGGTGGCATCACCCATGCAGGTCGCACAGCGATCTGCACAGAGTGGGGACCCACGAACACTTGTGCTCCGGGACCGTCCCTGGTGGAATTTGGGGTGTTAATCAGATTCACCTGACAGGCATTGCTGGGCAGGAAATGCCTCTAGAAGGCAATCAAGGCAGTAAAAACGCTGAGTAGTATATAAAACACCTGAAACGTAGTTTTTTGCTGGGTTTATTTTCTTCACAAAGGACGTTTTGTAGTCTTGTAGAGTCTTAAGTATGGAAAAAATACCTGAGAACCTGCTTTACAGTTTAAAATATTGTCATTCAGGATATCAAATGGTCTTCTGGTTGTAGTGAAGTATTGAGGCTTTTGGTTGGATGCTGTGATATGCTATGACAACTTCAGGCTTAATGATTTAACTCTGGAAAGTTTAGTAATCGCTTAAGCTATTAATTTCCTTTTAGTATTAAAATATGTCTCTTTATGGAAGTGTTAATGCTGCTAGTATCTTTTCACATACTTACTGAAATGTTATTTTAAGGGTTTGCTTCTGCTACTTTTCTCACAGAGTTCCTGGAAAGAGAAGTCCTATGTGCAATGGAGTATTAAAACATGCAGTAGTGTTTCCATTATGTCAGGTGAACCACTAACCATCCTGTTTATTCACAGCAAACTGGCCAAAATTATTTGGAGGGGTCAGAGGAAAATGGACTACTGTTGCAGCCTTTCTGTGAATAGGGGGGAACTTTCATATATATCCTACTCTTGTGAGAGAGTAAACCAGTTCAGAGCGGGAGGTTATTCAAATGATGTTCCTGGAGTTCCTTTCAGAGCATCTTGTCAGAGCCAAGAATTGCTCCAGATGCCAGACTGAAGCTGCAATGATCAGTTTCTCCAGTATTTTTTAGTTATAAATTGTTTTTTGCCTGTTCCTTTTCCCACCAGCATCTATTAGATTTAGTGCTCCTAAAACCTGGTTGGAACCAATACACGTGAAATAATCAGGATGTTTAACCAAAATAAGTGAGCTAGCCTGCATCTGAGAGCTTGCTGAGTGCTTGGCATTTGGTATATATGACATTTTCTTTAAGGAATCCTCCTGAATCTACTGTTAAAAGGCTTAGGAATTTGGAGACAGAGGTACTTTTTTTTTTTAAGCAACTATTTTAGTGTTCACTTTATTTTGGCTTTATTTTTTTTTATCTCTGAAAACCTCAGCTTAGATGAACCATCTGGTTCTCTGTTAAGATTTAAATTTTTTTATTCAGTTCTACAGCTGCACAAACTGAAGCTCAAAGAAACTGAGTGTCTTGCCCAAGGTCAGACTGAGTTGCTGGTTGAGCCAGAAATAGAACTCAATTATGGTATTTTTTTGTTTGGTTTTTTAAAACAATAACATGCAATGGCTGTAATGAGAGGCTTGGAAGAAAGTTGACAGTTTAAAATTGTTGTCAAATTTCTCTCTTTTCCCTATTCTTGCCTGGCCCCAGATGACTCAGAGTTTGAAGGGATAAACTAGTAATGGAGTAAATGCAATTTTGCCTAACCATCCATATATTAAAACGATCTCAGATAAAAGAAGCCTCACACAGTATGACTTGGGCCCTATTTAGAACGACTCCACGCTGATCCCGAGGGGCAGCTTCTGAAATGTCTACTCCTCTCCTTTTCCAGTTGCTTATGTTGATGCTAAGTTGGATTCTGGCAATGCTAAACCACTATAGCCAGAGAAACTTGGCTGTGGTTCCCTAGTGACAGCAGTCTGGTGAACAAGGATGCATGAAAAATGAGTAGTAAAGGATGCAGGAAGGAAGGGAGGACAGAGGTGGCCAGGGTTACTGAGTGATAATGCCAAAATGAACAGAATTTAAAATTTTTTTTTTTTTACTTGTTGAAGTCCTGGATTAGCTTGAAGAGCACCAAGCCAAATTGCAGATTCTATACACGGTGTACCAAATGGGGGTGTACTGCATGAAGGTACAGAACTCCATAGCTGGTGCTCTACAACGTGCCTATGCCCAGGGGCTTCTCAGAGATAATAATGGGAACAGTCTGCAGAACTCCTGAGCAAAGTTAAACTCCATGCTACAAATACTGGGATTTTCTTAACTTTTACAACACTAGATAGCTTAATATATGGGAATATATTCTGAAGCAGCTAGTTTTTTCCTACCCTCTGTCATCCACTCTGATAAAGCCAAGCTATTGCAAGCTGGCATGTAAGTAATGGCATAAATACTTGCAGAGGACAACTCCTGAGATCAAAGACCTGTTCTTACAGAGCCCTGTTTCTAAGGGCTACCTGTGTAAATTTTAACAATGCAACATACTGATCTGTTAAGGTGTCAAACTCCTCACTCAAAGGATTCACTTGGTCACCTGCAATCTACAGTCAATTTATGTCAGACTCATTTCTTGAACAAAGGGCTGGTTTTGATCTCTCAACAACTTTCTCAGGAAATTCCCTGCAGTGTTGTTTTGCTAATAGTTTCTGTGAAGACATTTTAAATGTTAAAAGATTTATATTTTCTCACCTAAGATGTGGAAGTAAAAAAAAATTTTTTTTTAAATACAAGTGCTATTCTGTCAGTGGAACAAGGAATATTGAAAGCTTGATTAGAAAACCTTTGAAGTTGGATTTGACACTGACCATTTGCTGTCTTCTGCATTGTTGTCCTCAACCTGAAGTGACTCAGTGGTCATGATGTAAAACCTCACCCATGTCAATCAAATTTTTGCAAGACATGAGCCTAAAAGTTCATTTTTCTAAGAGAAATGTTTGAAAAACATTTAATGCATAAGCAGAGTCATTGCACACAGTTCTACGTAGGGTGTCTGGAATGTGCCTGTACAGAACCTTGAAGATACAGAAGAACAACTGAGTGTATGATTGCTTGTATTTCTGAGAAGTTGGCCCAGTAAGAGATACTGAAGTCTCCTCCTGGTGCTATTGTCATCAAAGCCTTAACGCTGCCTCCAGCTGTATTTAGACAAATGTACTGCAAGGTATTATCTGGAAACTCAGACTCTAGTCACATTCCTGTGCTGCTTCTTTTCCTTATGCTGATTTTGGTTTGAGTTCCTGCAGGTGAGGATGGCTTTTGTACAGTATTTGCTGTATAACTCAGAGTCTAGCACTTCACTGCTTTGTACAGGATAGGTAACAGGAAAGTGGTGTTCTTCATTGCACCCCCTTATGCGAATCACTTGGAAAGGAGGAATAACAAGGATGTGAAATCAGAGAGGTATCTGTGCTAGAAGGCTTGTGCCAGTCTGTCTCTGTCTGACCCTTGTGATTTGCTGCATTGCACAAGAAAGCCACTTTGGTGTTGGTTCACCAAATTGTTTTCATCTGTGCACGGTAGACATCCGTTGTATAAACAAGTTGCCTGAACCATAATGTGGCATTAAACTCACCAAGGCTTTATGGTCAGTGCACAGCTATGCAACTTGATCTTAATGCTGAATTCATCAGAAAAGCTGCCCATGAACCTATGTTTCCAGCAGATGTTTCTGTTTTTTAAGCAGAGACATTATAATCTTTTATTTGTCTTTCATTTCTTTCCATGAAAGCACAGTAGGGACAGTGTTTATCCCTGGTGATCAGATCTGCCAGGTTGCAGTCCTCCCTTAGACATAATAATTTTGCTGAATGCACAGATCTTTTCTGAAGCTGGTTTTAAAAGGGGGATGGGGAAACAGCCTTAAAAGAATGAGTTTCCCAGGCTCACAAATTCTTAATGAATATAAAATTGTGGATTGTAATACAATGTATTGTCTTTAAGAAAGAAGTGAATGTGATTTGATTTAATTCTACAGGGACTAAGTTGGCAGATATTCAGAAATGTTCAGACTTTTGCGAATGTAAATTGGTCTGGTTTTATTTTCTTCAGTGGGATTATGACCCTTATTTCTGCTGAATTTTTTCCCAGCTCTCTTCATAGATGTTAACTCCACAGATTTGTTGGAGCTGTTCCTGATTTACAGCAGTGTTAATGACATTGGAGTGGTTCTGTTGTCTCTGCAAGAAAGTAAATAAAACACTAACAAATGAACTCATAGCCAGTAGATAACATCATTCTCCAGGAAAAGTCTTAAACTGATAATAAGGATACTCTTACCTGACAGGCACTTAACTTTAGCCATACAAATTCAGTGTTGTTGGAAACATAAGATCACATTTTACAAAATAAAATGAAAGTCTTTAGCTCCAGTTTATGCACTTAGATTGAAATCTGGGTTTTGAGTGTTCTGTGAGAGGCGACCTCTGGAGTGTTCTGTGAGAGGTCACCTCTGGAGAACTGAAGATCTAATTGCTTAATTGAAGTGATAGGATTGAAGTTCAAGTCTGCTGAAAATCTGTTTGATTTGTGGCTGTGGAGCAGATTGGGGAAATCTAGTTATTTTGACTAAGAAATGCATAGACAGTTAAGGACTCATACAATATAAATTTGGTTTTGTTTCAAGTACAACCTGGTTGCAGCATCTTTGAAATATTGGTTATACAACAGATGGCTAATTGGATTAAATTGTCTTTTTGCCAAGATAAATTAGCTTTGGTTAGTGTGAGATGATTTTGAACACTCAGTAATAACATGGAAAATAATGCATATTATTGAGAGACCTTTGTAAAACTTTGTGGCAAATCTCAGAGGATCAATGGGTCAAAATCCACAAGGGTGCTGTGAGTTTAGAGTTGTTACATGCTCAGGCCAGCAGAGATCTGAGGGCGGTCTAGGGCTCCACAAGGCAGCAAGAGTATGGAGGGAGAGATACATTTTTAATTTTGTCTTTTTGTAAGGACTGTAGCAGCTGCTAGTGCCTACCATCTAATGCAAATTAAAGGATAGATTCTAGAGTTATAACACTTGTATATCAGGGTGACCTTATGCAATGTATGCAGTACTGGATGTTGCTTCCTTCTTCAGTTCCTCAGGCTGCAATTTCTCCCTTTTGAAGTATATTGAGACCTTCTGATGAAAACTATCAGTTTAATAATTATGCATTAAAATGCTATTAATTATAACCAACACTTCAGTTCTCTTAGACAGTGCCTTATGTGTGAGAGTAAATGTGAGTTTGCAGTTACATTTTCCATGTTCATAGTTTGAATTCCTGGCACATCATTTAATGTGTTTAAAGGCTCTCATCACTGCCAGCTTGCATAAAATGATTTGAGAAAGATCAGTTTCTATGAAGGCGTCTCAACTTTGTAGGTTTTCACCAGTGTTTGGTCCCCACTAGACAAGAGCAAGAACAGCTCATCTCTGATCAGGCCAGTGGATCTTCAGCCATGCCTTTCATAGTCTGAGTGTCTGTTATTCTTGATCCTCCTTTGTTTCAGATTTCCCTTTAATATACAGTACAGATTTGGATTTACTTTCAGGTTTGAGTATTCATGTCTTTTCACCCAAGCAGGGAGGTTCTGGGCTCCTGCTCAGACTGAGAATGTTTTCACTGTGGTATGAAAAGAAGAAAAACTTTGTTTCAGTTTTAGTCTCCACTCTGTATTGCTGTTTTTAATCTTCTTCATCTTTTCCATGTTTTATCCACTACCTCTTTCAGATATTTTCTCTGCCTCCCACAAATCCTACCTGGAAAACCACTGCCATCCATGATGTTTACCTGCCGGTTAGTCAGGAGTGCTGCAAAACTGAGTTCTTTGTCAGGCTTCTTCCTCTGCTTTTGGCCATGTACAGTGCTGTAACAATTTGGCCTGGGCAGAACAGTTGAGCACTCAGAAGATGCAAAAGGATTTAGTTGCCCTTACTCACATAGAGCTGTGCTGATTTACACTGGCTGAAAGCTTGTATTCATCACTGTTTCCCCCAATTCTGTGCTAGTTTATCAGCTGTCTCTCATTGATGCGTGGTTATGTCTATTAAGATAAATGTGATGGTAATGTTAAATCCTGTCAGTGAACACTTGCTGTGTATGCAAGTGTTCTAAGTCATCTTAGTAGACTTCAAAGGATGCGCTGCATAATCAGGCAAGCTGCTTGTGAACTGAAGGTAAGATAAATCTTCAGTGGCCTAGTAAGCAAAATAAATAACAGTATATTTTGCTTACATTTGACGGTCCTCTGATTCCTGTTTGCAGTGTCTCTTTTAAACTAAGCACTAAAACAAGCATATTCAATTGGTTAGGGGGATTTTTCAGAGTGCGTGAGAATGTAAATAAAAATAATAGACGGAACCTAGTCCTGCCAAGTTGTTCCTTTTGTTTATTCTGTATCATATAAATCTAGCTCGCTAAATGTAAGCATGCTTTCTTTCTATTTAGAAGTAAATCCCATGTCCAGTAACAGGATGAAGAGCTTTCAAACTTCTGTGAAGAAATGCCCAATTGTCTTGATCTGGTTCCTTCAAAGCTTTCTTCCTTGGTACCAGTGCTGGGTCCACTCCGTAAGTTCCTGTCTTAGCGTCAGGTCTTTTGGATACTGTGGTAATGTAAGGTCTTGCACTTTGTGGCTTCATAAGTCCTCTAATACTTTCTTGTGAAAGCTTTCTGAGAGACTGTAGAAGCTATAGTTCTCTATCACCCCTTATCTTATAAATTCATGGAAAGAATAGAAAAGATCAGTGATACATCATCCCAAGTAATTTACAGGTTACAAGGTTTAATCGTCATCAAGCACCTGTAGATAAGGATTGCTCAGAATGATCACAGAACTAAAATTACACAGACTATGAAAATGCACCAGAACTCTCTATTTTCTGTGTATCTTTCCTTTCTGTGTGATGCCTCCTACCTACTTTCCTTTTAAAGGCTTGGGCAAAGAGCAGCTGATGAAAGACAAGTATATGCTTTCTACATGACCTAGAAATAGGCAAATCTCAAACTTTTAAGACCAGGTGGTGAATTGGTACACAAGAGCAACTGTGGAGTAAATTCATCCTACAGCATGATTTGAGCTTAGAGCAAATAATAATGGTGCAAAGCATAACTTCTGAAGAGTTGACATGATTTAGAAATGAGAATTTGAAGCCTCTTTCTCCTGACTAAATGGCAGAAAAACAAGTGTATCTCCTGGGATAAATATATGCTTTTGTACCAGCTTTGAGAAAGCCCCAAGTATTATTGCTGTATCAGTTTACAACTCATTTGCTCCCTTCCCTAGATCCCATAGTTAATTTTAAAGCATCAGGCTGTGAACATTACTATTTGGGTGTGGTGAAATGTCCCCTATCATATGTTCAACGTGTGTGGTGTTATGTCCCCATGTAATAGGGGTTGCAAAGAGTACGACATTCTAGCACAAGCAGTATTACTACTTGGGGATGATGTGATGTTAGAATCCAGGATGTTGTAGCATTAGAAGCCAGGATGCTGTGAGCTCTTTTCCCCATCTGCAAGATCTTCATTCCACACAATTATATTCACTCTTCATTAATGCTGTGTATAGTGCTGTTTAATGTAGTACCACACTGGCTTTTGTCAGACCTTTAGTAATCCATTGCTAGGCCACAGCTGCATGTGACCACTGGGATTTTGCAGACATTTTTAGGTGCAAAGGTTATAATTTAAAGCAGGTTTCTAATGTGTCTACTTCAAAAAATTAGAATGTAGGCTCCCAAATTCTGCAGCTGTATTGCTCAGCACTTGGTAGACCACATCTAGAATACTGCATTCAGTTTTGGGTCCCTCAGTACAAGAAAGGCATTGACAAACCCAGAGTGAGTTCAGGAAAAGGTCATGAGAATGGTTGAGGGGACTGGACCTGCGAGAAGAAGCTGAGGGTACTGTGCTCGTTCAGCCTCCAGAGGAGCAAGCTTCTGGGATAAGTTTTCCAGAGAGTTTCTGGAGTCTCCATCCTTGGAGTTTTGCATATCCCAACTGGACAGAGCCTTTGAGCAACTTGGTTTGCCTTTGTAGCTGATGCAGATTTGAGCAGGAGGTAGAACTAGAGACCTCCTAAGGTCCTTTCCAACCTGACCTATCTTATGATCCTGTGTGTTTTGGATAATAATTAGTAGTTGTTCTGAGAAAAATACTCAAGGCAGGCCTTCTAGATTTCCAAAAAAGTCAACTTATAACTACGTTATGCAGATGTTTAATTTTTTAAGATGAAGCAAAATGCTATATAAATTTTGAACCATCTTAATGACTTTGATTTCCTTTTTAGTACCTTTTTGGAAACCATCCTAGTAGGAAAACCAGAGCAATTCAAGGCAGGTTCATCTTGCTTTCTTGCTTAAAAAAGGTGATGTCTTACTAACATATCCAATTCTTTCTGCTAGTATAGGTCACCTACAGTCCAGCAGCCCAAGATACAAATTCAACTTCATAGCAGATGTGGTGGAAAAGATTGCACCTGCAGTTGTACACATTGAACTTTTCCTCAGGTAACACTTTTGATTCTTTTAGTTAATATTGTTTAACAAAGGTCTACAAAGATTTTTCCAGTACAATAACTTTCCATTTGAATTTGTGAAGTTAAAAAAATACTCTAAAACATTACAGCAGACTTACATATCCAGAGAACCACACATTTGTGTGTTTTGTTCCTGTTCAGTAGATCTATTTTATTTGGCTTACAATTTTTACAGTACTTTACAATATATACTGTCTACCCTAAAATAAGTCTACCGCATCTTTGGAGTTCTCTTCTGCCTTCACTAAAATGTATTGCTTGTTGAATTATATTTATTATCAGAGTTTAAATTTAAAAAATTGTAAATGGCCAGAAGGTAAGCTGTAAAAACATAGCTTGTTGTGGCTTATTCTACTTTCAATAAGAGTTGATTTTATTTTGCAGAGAGAGCATTAAGAGGTAGAACGTTGACCAGATGTAACCTATCTAAACACAGAAATGACTTCTGATAGGAAAGAAATGTACTAAATTTGCTGGCCAGAACATTACCAATATTCAGTGTGCTGAAGCTGGAGCTGAGGTGGCAAGTTTAACGTTGAGTGCTCAGAGCAACCTGGTAGGCAGGTTTAAATGTGAGTGCTCAAAGCAACCTGCTGTCACAACAAATTACTACAAATATTGCATGTGCTCTATTACATGAATACCTTTCTTTCTGGAGTCCTCTCATTTTGCACAGACCGAAGAATTTCATGGAGAAATTTTGTAGGCTTTTTTAATATGCCAAATCAAGATAATCAGGTTTTTGGAGACATAGCTTTATGCACATGGTGAATGCTCTTTTGAGAGAATATTACAGCTGAAGATGGTTAAGGTCTTTGCATATGTAGTTAAGATTGTTTATTCTTTCACTGTAAGTAAATGTTTGCCCAGCAGCCTGCTAGGTGCCAATTGTGATACTCTCATTGCTTTTTCCTGGGATTGGCTTCTATTCATTACTGCTGAATAGCCCAGAACTTTCAAACAATATCCTAACCAGGACCATGTCTTGGAAGAAAAAATTTGTGGACCTTTTCTCATCTTCTACTACCCAAGAACTTTCTGTTCCCCTAATAAATCTAAGGTCATTACAGCTGTTGTTCATAGAGAAAAGTCATAATATTTTTAACAGTTTGTAAAATCTGTTTATATTGCAGCACATGTTGTTTCCCACTAACTTTTACCCGTTGTTAGTGTTTTTCTTTTCTTTCTTTCTCCTTCCTAGTAGTTTTGATTTCCAGAGATGCTTTTTCCTGCCAGTCTACACTTGGGCTTCATGATCCTCTTGCACCTCACCTCTTCCTTTATGCCTCTGTCCAGCTGCAAGATTCCTCCTTCTTCCCCTTCTCCCATTAGACGATCAGTCCATTTGTCAGCCCTATTATTTTCAGTCATTGTTCCCTTCCAATATAGAATCAGTAACCAGTGGGATCAGATGGCTCCTTCTCCTTCCTATTTTATCACCTAGCCTCTGTGCAAGGAAGCCTATAAAGACAGAACTGGAAACCAAAGGACAAGGATTGTCTGTGAATCTCAGTTCCTAACTCCCTGACTGACTAAAAGCAGTCACAATTTTCAGGAAAGGATCCTTTCTTCATAGTTTTTTTAAACTTAATTTTTGTAAGGGTTGTAAAATTTGCTGTCAAATGCTTTGGTATTTCTCAGGGTGAAAGGTGGTAAATGATTTCTAATGTAATAGTGTCTTAAGCTGTGTTTCCCTTATGACACACAATTACTTGGTTTTTGTACAGGCACCCTCTCTTTGGTCGAAATGTTCCACTTTCCAGTGGGTCTGGGTTTATAATGTCTGATTCTGGTTTAATTGTGACCAATGCTCACGTGGTGTCAAGCACCAATGCAATATCAGGGAGACAACAACTGAAGGTGCAGCTACAGAATGGAGATACCTATGAAGCAACCATCAAAGACATTGACAAGAAATCTGACATTGCAACAATAAAGATTCACCCTAAGGTGAGTGGCATAAACAGAAGAATGACCTAAGGCATAAGCAGAAGAACTGGGAACTCTATTTTAATTTCACTTAATACAGAGTGGTGGACCAGAATATATGTTTAGGAATTCCTTAGAAATATCTGGGGAAAGCAATGTACTGAAATACAGGCCTGGAAATTTTTCATATCTTAGAACTAAATTACTTTCTCTTCTGTGCTGAAAACTACTAAGAATGAAGAAAAGAAGTGCAGCTCGTTTAATATGTGGCAAAATTCTGCTATCTTTACCTGAAGACCCAGGCTATTTTGTCTACTCCTTCTAGCTTTGTGCCTGTCAGCATGGACTGCAAGGTGATGCATAATGTAGAGAGAGTGGCAGGCTGGTCAACAGGTGGTTTGTATGCTGTTTCTAGGAGGAGGGACCAATCTGCTGGAGATCATCTCGGCTTTTTTTTCTGGATGAAATTGCAAGGAACTACTGCTAGCTGCTTGTTTCTAGACAGTTTAAAGCAGCAACCCTCCTGGCATAGGTTTTGGGTATATGACAGTGAGTGATTCTTTCATTAGCGTAATGGAAAGTGTATGTTCCTAACTTGTTGCTAGTTTTGGAGCTTTCCAGTCAGGTTCTTTTCAAGTATACATTAATGCTTATTTCCTTCTCTCTGTGTTTACTTAAGAAAAAACTACCAGTATTGTTACTGGGACACTCTGCTGATCTGAGACCAGGAGAATTTGTGGTGGCAATTGGAAGTCCATTTGCCTTGCAGAACACTGTGACAACAGGAATTGTCAGCACTGCCCAGCGAGATGGCAAAGAACTGGGCCTGCGGGACTCGGATATGGATTACATCCAGACAGATGCCATCATTAATGTAAGTATTGGGCATGTGATGAGTTTCACTGCACAGTCCTTCCCGACCTATTCAGCACAGGAGTGCCTGCTCTGAAAGATGAATCCACTAAATAAAAGCAGTTTTGTTAAAATCAGTTATACTCTTCTTTTATGAAAGACTATGTAAGACTATGTCTGTAAGCTGCCTTCAGGCATTGGTGTTGTGAAAGGTGTGATAAATAAAAGTACTCCCTTTGAGGTTGTCTGTGGAGATATTGCATAGGACAGACCCTTTGTAAATCTCATGTAGTAAGCCATGGTTGTATCAACCAGCAGTAAATCAAAACACTTCCCTCTCTGCTTGCTGAGTTGCTCTGGTCAAGGAAGCTGCAGAATAGAGCCAAAGTTTCTTTCATTTCCATACATTAGAACCAGATGGAGTAGTCAAATTGATAGTATGTGCTTCAATTTAATGACAGGACACTGAGGTAAGAACTTAAAGATAGGGCTGAGGGTTTTGTTGCTGTTCTTGTTTTCCCTTTGCACATCACAGACTTGAAACAAGAATCTAGATGTAAAATAACATGAAGTTTGAGATACAGTTTGGAGGCAGGGCTCCTAGCAGTGCATGTTATATAGAAATACATTAAAATAATGTCCCTTCAGAGTGGCTTGGAGGGATCCAAAGAGCTTAAGTGAAGTCCTTGGGTGTGTATTTAACTTGTAGTGATTCTAAAAAGAGCATTGCATGCACATCTGAGATAGAAAATGGCCTGAAATTTTATAGCTTAAATCTGTTTTACAGTGAAAGGAAAATATTTTCAAGATTTATTTGTTGGACCTCAATGTCAAATTTGACATAACGAGTAATACCATTTAGCTTTTTGCACATACAAAATGCTTTACAAATGGTTATTGTCACAGGCTTGTCAAGAGAAATTGTATGGCGGGGGGGAAAAAAAGGTAACTATTTTCCTGCTAAGATATGAAGTAAAAGGGAGCTTT
Source organism: Atrichornis clamosus (assembly GCA_013400975.1). Lineage (NCBI taxonomy): Eukaryota > Metazoa > Chordata > Aves > Passeriformes > Menuridae > Atrichornis > Atrichornis clamosus. The sequence continues at coordinate 173,502 of WBMZ01010660.1, read as the reverse complement.
TTCAAAAGTCTTCTATATTACCCAGGAGCTGAACCTCTTCAGATATTTAATTGAAATTACTCTCTTCATTTGTGTAAGGAGAATAGGAATACTTAGGCAAGATGTGTTGGTTGGGAGCACACACTGAATTGGTGTCAGAGACAGAATTAAACATGACATTCTTGACTTCCCGCCTGTACACATTTTTCAAGCTCAGTCTCCTTCCTTGTGTATATCTTTAGACATTTTCTGTCCTTCAAAACTAATAAGCAGGTTTAGACATGGATAGCAGAGTGTGTCCGATAATGCTTGACCAACGGAAGGGTGATAGGAGATGAGGTGAGGAAAATGACAGTATATTTGAATTTCCTTGCCATCTGAGACCACAAAACATGAAGATGGTTCCTGGCATAAGGATGCTTTGTGCTTAGCTAATGCACTAGTTTTCTCCTGAGAATGGGAGGAGTTTGAGAGTTGGTCTATTCAGAGCATTCCTGTGGCTCAGCCAAGACTTTCCTGCAGGAATGTGCATGCAGCTGCCTTCTGAGAAATGCTGGGACAGCAGTAACACAGGGCAGGAGAAAAAAGGCCCATATGTGCCTTAATGGAGCTATATTGCATGTGCTGAAGTTCTTTCACATCCTTCAAGCAGAAGAGAAGCAAATGAAAGGTTATGTGCTGAGGATGGCTGAATAATCATTGTCTTGGTTTCTTTGTGTCAGACAAAAATCCAGTGTGCAGCCTCTGATCACCAGAGAGTTACAATATGACTGATCTATTTGTTTATATTTGAACTTCTAAGCTGTTTTATAAACTTTAATATCTGTTATATTCTCCTGCAAATCTATGAGGTTTGCCCAGGCCTATCTAAGTATAAACAGTTTGTGTCTCACTTTTCTATCATACATCACTTAGCTTTTGTTTCTTTTGAGCAGTAAGTTGCTGCTCTTGGCTGTTCCGCAAACCTACTCAAAAACTCTGGCCTCACTCAATAACAAACTTGAGCCAACATGAAGATGGACAAGCAACTTCCCCGGCTCTCATTTCCTGTGGTCCTGTTGCATGTTTCCTTTGAAGGCTATTAGGTATTGGGCAATTTTGGGCTGCTCAGAGCTGCTATATGCCCTCCCTAGAGAGGGATACGTGTCTGTGGTTACTAAGTCAGTCCTTATGTAGTAGCTACCTCATAGCAATATGCTGTGATTAAATACATAAAACACTATGTTCTTCTCTAGTGGAGAATGAGAGACAGACTGTGGTGCATAAAGCTGAAACTGTACAAGCACCTCACTGAAGTATAACTTTAAGCAGCAATTAATTATTTCAAATCTTTGTTCTGACAGTCTTTAGAAGAATCAAAATACTAGTTTTAACTCTTTAATAAACCTTAAACCTAGGGTCTGTCCATTTGGAGTGGTAAACTGCTGCTCCTAATTTAAGGTCTGTTTCTGAAAAGAAAAATAGTTATAATCATGACAGCTGTGAATGAGTAGGGTAAGACCTACCTGTAATCTTCTGTGATCAATATTGCGTCTTAGTGCTGCCTAAGAAATGACTTCCCCTCTTTCAATTATATATAAACAAAATATTGTTTGAAATGAGACTTGCATTTCCTACAGTGAAGTATTAATTATTCCCTTATGTCATTTTTACAGTATGGCAACTCTGGAGGACCTCTAGTTAATCTGGTAAGTCCACTTGACGTATTTTTGTTTGTTGGTTTGTTTTGTTTCAAGAGCTAGTTTGAAATAAGTGGAAGAATGTTCTTTTGGAAAGATTCATAGGTCATACCAGCTTCCATTCATTAAGCTAATGGTAGACAGCCTGAAGCTAATGCAAACTATGCAAATTAGGTCTCAGTTCACACACCACAGAAAAACAATTTCCCATTGAGCAGAGAAAATTTTACATGATGGTGAGGACTATGGTAGGAGCAGCTATGCTCTGGCAGGAGCAGCTGTGCTCGTTCACACTGTGAAACCTGGGGTGCACAACAAAGATGGGACCTGGATAACCCACACAACTATTTGAAAATAGATTGCTTTAAACCAGCTCTGGTTGTGCAGGTCAGGGATTTGTGGCTGTAGTGGTAGGAGGGACTCCACTGCCCGCTTGGCAAAGGGAATCTCTTGCTGAGTGGTGGGATGAACCTTGGATGAACACACTGTACTGTAATCTCTCTGGCCATCACAGTTAAATGTGAAATGGATTATGAATCAAAGCCCAGATCCTCCCTTTTAAGTAATGTTTATTTCATGAGTGATTACAACACTCTACAATTTCTTACACCAGATTTTAACGTGAAATGCTAGGCAGTGAGCTGAACCCTGTCACTTAAGAACAAATTAATTGGGTGTTGTCTCTCAACAGGATGGTGAAGTGATTGGGATTAACACCTTGAAGGTCACAGCTGGAATTTCTTTTGCCATTCCTTCAGACCGTATCACTCAGTTTCTCACAGAGTCACACGACAAACAAAGTAAAGGTAAGGTCTGCAATAAACAGTGACATCTTCCAATTATCCTGATCCTATTGAAGTGCCAAAAGGCACAGGTCTGGGATCCTATTACTGGAAGGAGTAGCATCATTTTACAGTATGGAGTATTACAGACTTGAAAATACAAAACAACCTCACAGAAGTGGGAGAGACACTTTATTACTCACACCTCCAAAGAGCAGACAGTATCTGTATGAATCTGGGAAATAGGGCCTCTGAGGATAGTGAGGACACAGATGAATCACCGCTGTCTCAAATGATCCTGAGAGCAGATGATGACTTGTTTAAGGCTCTTTCATTTATTGTGCAAGTAGAAAGATTAAGGTGTACTGTGGAGAATAAGGTAGAAACTTTTCTAAGCCCCTGTGCGCAGACCGGGTGTAGTGTGTGCACTGTCAGTAGAACCTACCTGTGTCTTACTGTGGTCAGGTATGTCAGTGCTCTGTAATGGGATAATGTGATAGACTCCCAGACCCTGCTGGAAGAAGGGCTGTTACTAATTCATGCAGAAATACATGGGGCAATGGGAGAGAGGCAGGAAAAAAGAAAGGCCTCTGCACCAAAGAGCGTATAAATCTAAATGTATTGGCAATGACAACTGCAGTACTTTGGATTTTTTTTTTGCATGCCTGCACCATATCTGTCACCCTGTTCTAGATGTCATTCTCCATGCTGCACAGCCAAAGCTGATCTAGTAATGCTGCATCCAGGCCAAACCTTCTTTACTCTTTTGCTTGCCAATTTATCTGTCCACACCCTACTACTCATCTTTTATCATGAGTGTTGGCTTCTGCTTCTTCTCTTGAATCTTTTTGTTATTAATCTTGTCTTCTCCTGAGTTCATCCAATTCCTGATGCCAGAGTTGTTTCCCTACACCATTGTTCTCTCAAATACTAAAATACTGTTATTTCAAAACTTCCCTTAGTCAGCAGTTTTAAAGTTATGCATCTGCTTGTGTGTATGAGAGCACCATAATTCTGATGGAACCCCGCGTGTGTTTTGCTGAATTCCACAAATTATATTGTTTTCACTATTGAGTCGGTGGGAAGGGGGAGGAGTAGATAAAAAAAAGTTGTCAATTATGTGCAGAAAATTACATTTCAGAGTAGTTGACAATTTTTTTTTTTTGCCAACGAATCAAAAATAAATTCATTCACCCTGGTTACTAACTCATTGTTGGCTTCTGAAAGAAACAGGTCTTCTCATTAGTGATGTTACCCTTCAGAACCAAACTGCTCATCCCAGACCAGGGAGGAGCAGTGGCTCACCCTGCAGGCCTGGCCTAGAGGCATGAACACAAGCCTTGTGCAGAACACCCACCATCTCCTGGTCACTGGGGCTGGAAAGTCAGTGGAGGTTAGAGGTGTCACCACTGAAATCAGCCACCTTGCTCCTCCAGTCACCTTTGTCTCCAGAGAATGATGAGCCCAGCTAAGGGCCCAGAGATAGCTTTGCCCACGGAACCCTAAGAAAATAAAACCATTTTGAAAGATTAAAGTTTGTCTTGTGATTGTAGCATTCAGATTTTATCATTCACATTATCCCTTAATCAAAAAGATTCACACTTTCTCTAGTGTCAGTGTGACTGTCACTGCTTGGAATACCCTGGGCACAGGCAATTTTAATATTTATTTTATTTTTCAATTTATATTTTTTTTTTTCTCTGAAGTACCGCTTGTAATTTTACTACAGGCAGAATACTCATTGAAAACCTTTAACGCATAGAGAAAGTTTCTAGGAGGTATTTTTACCATATATGTGAGACTTAGTTTGCATTTTTTAGGCCTTTAGTAATAGTTTTCAGGTTTACTGTATAGTCTTTATTTCTTGGCATAATGAATTTAAGTAAGCAGAATTTTAGGGATGTTTTTATCATGTTTTCTTTTCTTCCAGTTATGTTTCAGTAGTTTCAGTGGGATCCTCCCTTATGGTACAATTAGGTCATAGAAAGAAGTTTAAGGGTATTACCATTTTGCTCGTAATATAATACTGCCTGAAAATGATAAAATACCCTTAGGATACCGTTCTTTCCAGATTTCTTCTGGCATAGTAGATAATCAGTTGTTTAATAAGCTTGACCTTAATCTTTTGAATCTCAGTTGATCAGATAACTATCAGATTTATACAGAAGTATCACTATCAGATGTATACAGAAGGCATATATCTTTTAAATCTAATCCATTGTATATAACTGAAAATATCTGATCTATTAAAGAACAGGAGTGGCAGGGGGGGAAGGAGAGGATGGCATTTGAATGAAGAATTTGCACTGATTATTGTCATCTATAAATTCTATATTACCTAATACATGGGTAATATGTAATAATGCCTAATGTATTTTTGGCCAAAGATCTGCCACACTCTCATAGAGATGTTTGTCTGTTGAATGGGCTGAAAGCCTTTGCTAATTTTGGGTTTATCAGTAATAATTCTAACCTCCTTTTATAGTTAGGAATTCCTAAACTGGTGCATGAAGTCAAGTGTCTCCATCTTTATCACTGTTTTAACCATTCATGTATTCTGTCTTTACCTCTGAAAATCAACTATATACTTAAACGCTGAATTTTTAATTTTTTTTTTTTTTTCACTTAAGTGTCTTTTGTTAGTGTCCCATAGGAATTTCTCAGTTTCAGTCTTGGCTCTCTCTCTTCCTAGTTTAGACTTGAGCAGAACAGTAAAACCAGAAAGTGTTTAAACACTTTAAAGTGGAAGACAGTAAGTTAGCAATTTGCCAAAATATTAAAGAGAAAATCCAGCCTAAGAAGTAAACTTGTATTCTCATATAATATTTGCAGAAAAGTGAACAAACCTGGTTTCAGATGGGCAAGGAGAAATGAGGGAGTTCTGCATTGGCCACATCCAACAACTCATTTGTATGAGTCCTCATCTACGTGCCCAGGACACCATTAGTTGTGTTGAAACTATATTCTTATCTCTGTATTTGAATGATTATTACTCATGATAATGACCAGTAATTATGAGGGCTACTTAGGAGGCTTGCTGAGTATAGATTCAGACCACTGATTAAATTCAGCAGTACAGATTATAGGAAAGTCACACTGCACACAATTCAGCATTATAGGCTTGAGCTGTTTTCACGTTTTGGTTTGGCAGTGGAATATCTTTCTTAAATGCTTTCAGGGCTGCTCATGCAATCTGCAAGACGAGGTAAGTGCAAAAGTAAATAGGAGAGAAGTAGGAGTTTTGCCTGACACTTGAGTAAGAAGTGCAGGATTCATTTCTTCGCTCAAAGGTCTTGGTGATATCCTGACTCCACTGAAATCAAATGCAATGGGAGTACTTGTATGCCAGAGTTACTCATGCCCATAAGAGTTTGAGTACATGACCCCTTAATTTGGATTTACCAGTTCTTTTTTTATAAACATTTCTTCCTTCAGCTAGTGTTTATCTGTCTGGTTTGTATCTCTACTGTTCAAGCATCAATAAATAAGGAAAAGTTTAACAGTAAGGCAAGTGCTTTCCTTACTGAGGAACAGAAATCTGTGTAAATAGTGAACTGATTCTAGATACTTGGGGTCAGCTGCTCGTGACTTTATATTAAGAGAAAACAAATTTAAGTTTAAACTTGTGGTTGAGGCTGGTTTGCTTGACTTTGTACCTCTGAAATTGGTCTTTAATCTGGCCTGGAGCTTACAGAAACAAAATCAGATTTGAGTCTCTCTCTCTCTTTCTCTTGTGTGCTGTGCTCCAGCTTTAAGCCACCATAGTTTCACATTTGCTAAACCTGATTGTTCTAACATCTGAACCTTCTTTTAACTACTGCTGGGACTGCACCCTTGTGATGTGCTTCTTAGATTTACAACACCACTTTATTTCAGTTCTCCTAATTATTTTTTCTTTTGCCTCATGATTGAAGAAATTGCCAGAATGACAAGTTTTGAGACTTTTTATTCACAGAGCAGATGTAATATGACAGTGGTAGTTCCAGGTGTCACATACTGTTCTGCCAGTGTGACTTAGCCCTGATGTCACTATGCCTATGCTTTGGGAATGAAAAACACTGCAGCTGCTTGTCTGTGCCTGTTCAGTCTCTGCTGATACTTCAAATAAGCTGGACAATTATACTCTCTCTGTCCCTATTGTTGATGAAAACTTTGGATTTTGTTGAAGATGTTTGACTTGGGTTAAATTATATGGAATGGACTTTTGCAAAAGCACTTTTTTTTTTACGCCTGTATTCTGACATATAAAATGTCTGGAGAGGGGAAAGAGAGGAATGTAAATTCTGCTGCTAAAGTAACCCATAGCTCATAGTTTTTAGTTTTATTTTATACAATAGCCTGCTACTCTTACAGTATGAATTGCTATTTATAGTGTTGCAAACTTACAATGAAGGGAGGGCAGAAGGCCTTTTTGAATTTTAATGCATGAACAGGAGTGAAATAATACCCCAACCTGCCCAAAGATGAAGGTAGAATTAGACTTTTAGTTGTGAATAAGTGTATAGTTACCAGATTTATTCTTTTCCCTAAAGCCTTGTGTTTACCTGTATCTTTAGCCACTGGGGAAATAATCCCCTTTAACAGCAGTGGCATTTCTCCTGTGGTTTTTCATTCGTGCTGTTTTGTTTCTTCCAAGTCAGTTTATTTTGTCCCTTCTTTCATTTTTATTTTTCCTTCATGTAAACATTCCTAACTCAGCCTCCAAAGTATCCTTTGTGCTTCTGCAAATTTCTACCTCACACAGGTGATGACCAGCAGCAGATTGTTTAATGCAAACAGAAAACTGTCACCAGAGACTGTCACTAGTGTGTCTTATGAAGGCAATTTCGTCATTTAACTGCCCACATTGCAGGGACAATATTTTTCAGGTTGGAGAGTTATTATTGGTCTGAATCCAGTGCTTAATAGTCAACATTTTCAGTGACCCCAAGGGGAATATAGGACATGCATAAAATTCAGGACTAAATCCTTTGCTTGGGAGTATTTTTCTTGGAAAGAATAATACCTAGAGAAGACTGTGTACTTCTCCTTTTTCCTCATATGAGAACCTGGAGAAACTCAAAAACCTTGTGAAGTAATTGTGGTGGAACAAGTAAGGGGAAACATTGTTTCATGCCAGGTGTCATTAACTAGTGCAGCACTTGGTTCAGGAAGTCATCAAACTGGATTTTTTTCATAAGACAGCTGTGCAATATCATGACTACTAAAACCCAACTACAGAAATGTGATGCTCTCCCTAAAAGAGTGAATTCTCACCATTTAAAATTCTTCAGAGTCCTGGCTAATCATAGAATTATTGAATAGTTTGTATTGGAAATAGCCATTAATGATCATCTAATTCACCCCCCTAAACTGATCAGGGACACCTCTCACTACATCAGGTTGCCCACAGCCCCATCCAGACACCTTGAATGTTTCCAGAGTTGGGGCATCTGCCACTTCTCTGGGCAATATGTTCCAATGTTTTACCACTCTCATCATAAAAAAGTTCTTCCTGATATCTAGTGCCAATCTCCCCTCAACAATCATTACCCCTTGTCCTGTCTTATAAGCCCTATTTAAGTACTGAAAGGCCTTAACAAGGTGTCCCTGGAGCCTTCTCTTCTCCAGACTGAACAACCCCAACTCTCTCAGCCTTCCTCATAGCAGAGGTGCTCCAGCCCTCAGCATTTTTGTGATCACTTCACAAAGGTCTACGTGGTTTTCCTTAAAAACTTGCTTTTCATTCTTTGGGGTAGAAATAAACCATTTCCATTACAGTGTGAGTCTTTTCATTGCCCTTTCTCTGAAAGGTGAAGATTTAAATTAGATTCCATTTCTACATTTTAATGAAAACACTTTAGGATTAAATTGTCTTGACCGGTTTCAGATTAAATGGTAGTTGTTTATGAAATTTTTCATTTACTGTATTCATGTGATACTAGATCACAGAAATTTTCTGAATTTCCTGAAGGAAAAACTTATGGAGTGTAAATGAGCTTTCTTCTCTTACCCTTACTTGCAAGGAGGGGAATTGTCATCCTGTATACCAAGGCTAACCAAAATTTAAAAAATAGCCTCAGTGTAGATGTGTATGATTTTGTTTAGTTTAGTTAAAATCTGGTACATTCTGGTTTTATTTCTAGATATTTTGGGTTATCAGAGCAGTTATTTTTGTCGGTGTTTGCCTAAATTTCTTAAATATCCTCTGTGCTCCTTTCAGATGGGAAGAAACGTTTCATTGGCATCAGAATGCTGACAATAACACCTGCGTAAGTATCTTAGAAAGGTGACTGTATGAACATGCATGCAAGATGTGGTCAGTACTGGTTCAGAACTTCATTCTGCTTTTGTTACAAGTCTCCAGAAGTGGGCATTAGCTTCTAGCAAATCTGCAGACATTTTAAAGATGAAATCTATGTTCTGAGACCTGGGAATTCTCTAAATACTGATAGTGGTGGGTGTTCTGCTGATAACTGAGGGAAATTAGGAAGAGCCTGAACACGGATTTTGGTCCTTAATGAGGACACCTGGAGTTACACCAGGTTTTAGGTGACGTTTAAACAAGCTGCTGCATTCAGGTGACTGTGAGTGCCAATGACAGATCAGCTGACAGAGGGTTTGGTAGTGCTTTTATCAGTGCTGGAGGAGGCCATATGATGTGAGATTTGGTGCCTAACCATTAACTAGAAAGTAGTTGCTAAAGTGCCAAACTAGAGCTTTGTGCCTCCATGTTAACAAAGCCAAATATGGGCACCTTCCTCCAGTTCTTTACTGCTTGTTCTCTCTTGCATTGCTTTGTGTCTTGCCATTACCCAGATACGCTCTGGGGTAAGACATGAGGGCACTTATGCTGATGTTCTTTCCCAGCAGTAGGCGTGTTTCCCATGTGGCAGTAGACTACAGAGCAAGGCAGTTTCCAGCTGGGGTTGTAGTAAAGCCGTCTTTTTTATTGAGTTACACTCTTGCAGTCCTCCCGGAAGGGCCAGATCCTCAGCTGCAATGAATCAATGTAATGGCATGAGCATCACTGATGGAGAGAAACTCAGAATGTTTGTGAACACGATGTGAGATTTTACTACTTTTGTGGCATCTCATGAAGCCATTTAAGATGTCTGCAGGCTTTTTTTCAGAAAAAGGCTGCTTCCTTGGTGTGTTTGCTTTAGTCATTCACTTGTTAGATGCCTCGGTACAAAACCAAATGAAAAGAAGCTGTGTGCAGCCATTTTGGCTTGCTTTCCATCTGCAGGACCTCAGTTTTTCATGGCAGGCAGTAATCATCTTTGATTTAAAATCTTTTCTTTCTAGAAATGGGTTTTAGCCCACACTGCACACAGACCTGATGTCATCACCTCTGAAATGAGAGGATGTTTGTAGAGCCTCTATTTTGCAGTGGTTTCCTCTCTTCTTTCTTTAGAAAGTGAGGTACAAACAATTCCCAAAGAAAACTTGAGGAAACTGAAGTTTCCAGTTCTGACCTATCTGCTGGCTGAAGTTGCCAAAAGCTCTGTTTTTCTAGATAAAGACAAGTTAAGAATTACTTGCAAAATAAAAGAAGCAAAAAAGTTAGCAAATTTCTGCCCCATCATCAGCATTAATTCTTTGGGCAGAAATGTCTTTTGTCCCTGTACCACGCCTGGGACAGAGAGCGCTCCTGTCCTTGTGCTCGTGTAGAGGGCCCGCTGCGCTACTGCTACAGAGAGCCAGAGTCAGGTTCTTGCAGGAGATATACAAGACCAGTAAGTTTAGCATGCTTTGCACATGGTAAGTAGTTTTGAGTCTCTTAAAATCTAGGTAATTTGTTGTAATCCAAATTAAAATCCCTTGTGTTTTCATCACAGAACAACAGGCAAACTATTAATTGCTAAGTCTTTTATTTTTTGTTACAAAAAGTTTAAATAAATAAGAATATTTGAATGCTTCTCCTTTTGTAGTGAAATCAAGTTCTGTATAACTTTGTTCCTGTTTTAGCTTGGTGGAAGAACTGAAGCACAATAATGCTGATTTTCCTGATGTCAGAAGTGGAATTTACGTACACGAAGTTGTTCCAAACTCACCTTCTCATAGGTGGGTAGAGCACATTATTTTCTTCACCACAAATAAATCTCCAAGTAGATATTAGTAGGTAATACTTCTATTTATATTGAAGTAATTTCTCATACCTGTCTTGATCTGTATTTAAACAATTAAAAATTGTGCCTTTAGGTTTAAAATATTTGTGCTAAGATTCTACTTACATCTACAAAAGTGAAATATTTCAATATCAGACCTATTTAATTAATGGAATCATTTAGATTGGAAATGACCCTTAAGATCATCAATTCAACCATTAACCCAGCGCTGCTGAGGCCACCAATAAACCCTGTCCCTAAGTGCCAGTTCTGTCCGTCTTTTAAGTCACCTCCAGAGATGGTGACTCCACCACTTTCCTGGCCAACCTCTTGCAGTGCTTGAAATCCCTTTCTACGAAGGAATTTTTCCTATTATCCAATCTAAGCCTCCCCTCGTGCAACTTAAGGCCATTTCCTCTTGTCCTGTCACTTGTCACTCGGTAAAAGAGACTGCCACTTGTCTCACTACAACCTCCTTTAGCAACATTATGAAAAACTAACAGGCTGCAGATAATAAAGAACACCCCAAATACAATGAATAAATTTGGGGGTTTCGTGAAGTATGTTGTAAATTAATAAACAGAAATTCGGATTAAGTTTAAACTGGAAATGGGATAGCATTCACATAAGGCACTGTCAGAGCTGTTACCTGAGACAGTGCTTAATCTTACAGGAAGAGACTATTTTACAGAACAGTTGTAAAATAAATAAAATGTTTCTAAAAATTATTTTAGGATAAGCAAAATTAATAAAAGAAGCTATTCTGGATTACATATCAACAGCAAGGGAGAAATAACTTCCCAGTACTTTAGCTGGTGCACTTGCCTTGAAATTTTGAGAAGGGTTTGATTTCCAATACTTGAAATAGATATTGGAGGCATAAAGGCATGATCTTGCAAATGGATGGAGTGAAGTGAGTCAATCATGGATAAAAGTCTTTTCTGTTTCTTGTTTGCTGTAGTTTTGTAGAAGACAAAGAGCAAGCTAGACTCACTGTTTTTGTTGTTTAAAAAAAATATCCTCAATGAAAAAGTCTGAGCCTTATTTTGCATTTAGCAAGTACTACCTGCTATTCTTTCGCAGTCAAAAGGGGGGAATTTCCTTTCTGTGGAGACTAAAACTCAAATTTATCACATCAGCAAAAGAGATGGTGAACAGTCCTTGTTCTTTTTCTCAGCTCAGAATGCATACTTACTGCCATTTTCCTCCTGTCTCTGCAGAGGAGGGATCCAAGATGGAGATATCATTGTGAAAGTCAATGGGCGTCCTTTGATGACTTCCAGTGACCTGCAAGAGGCTGTGATGAATGAATCACCTCTACTACTTGAAGTCCGAAGAGGAAATGATGACTTGTTATTTAACATTGAGCCCGAAGTTGTCATGTAAATAGAGTTGAGGAAGCTCTCACCATAATTAAACTCACTTATTCTGGAACACTAGATACCTCCTTTACAGCTACAGTAATTATACTTCCTTTTGACTAATGACAAGGTGGACTAACTTAATTGCCTGAGCCATTTCTGTACATAGTAACTAGAATGACTTCAATGATGCCTTTTATAGAAGATTTAAATTTCAAAGAAACTTAAGAATTGTGTTCTGGAGAGGAGGAGGAGAAAAACAAAGTTTTGGGTAGCTGGTAGAAATGGGACCCACTTCCAGTTCCTGCAGGTTCAGAGCAGAGTCAGTTCTGCATTTTGAAAGACCAAAATACCACTGGAAGGGAGGAAGCATACAAAAGAGGGAATGATTCTTAATCTATAGTCATGGCTGCAGCAGACCCAAGCTATTGCAATGCAAAATTAAGCTTTGCCTTTTTTTTTTTTTTTTGTAACTTTTTCAGTGTGAACCTGTTATTGCCAAAGTTTGTATTTGTTCTTTGTGCTTCTATGCTCCTGTCAATGCAGGTAGATTAAATCTGTAAATATTGAAAGGCACAAAAATGGTATCAGGCTATAGAGTGTTACACCTAGGTCATGCAATTTTGGAATATAGTAAATGATTCTTATAGAATTAATGCCTTATATATAAATCAAAACAATGTGCCAAACAAAGTTAAGTTTGAGAAAGTGCACAGTTTTTTAAGAATTTGATACAAACTAATTTTGCATTACTGGTAGGCTTTGTTGTAAAATTGTTACACTACTTTTGGCTTTGACTGTGTATGTTTCTACTGTACGGAGATTAAAGTTTACACAAATAATGTATTGGTGTAACTCTCTTTTTAAACGAGTATGTCTTCCCTGCCTCTTCTGTCTGACTAGAATAGATTCTCCCAAGAGAAAATTTTCTTAGAGAAAATAGGGCCCTGATATTATGAAAACCCTTTGCATCCCTATGATACAATTATTCTGCCCTTATTTAGACTATGTTTAGAAGTGCTTTGCACACAAGTAATTTATTTACACTGTTTTTTCCATATTTATGAATTGTGCTTTGATGTCACTTAGTATCTAGTTGGGATCCTGTTGTCCTCAGTTCTGCTTGTACGTGACCAGAAGCAGAAAAGGAAGCACCAGTAACCCTGGTTTACATCTAGAGCGTGTGAGACTTCTATGTAATAAACCCGGGAGAGAAATTGCTAAGAGCTAAATCCAGATTTCCTGGGTTCCCTAAACCAAACAGCTATTTTCTTCCTCAGTGAATATTGCTTCACTTCCCAAAGAGGCAGAGTGTTCCTGTCTGAAGCATTTTCTACAGCAAGCTGTGCTTTCTAGGCTTGGTTCTTGTGTCTTTGTTACACTCTGATGCAAAAAAGTTAATCTTTGGGGCAGCAAGAGCTTTTCCTTTAGGTTGCCACCATATCTGGGCTTTCATGTTATACCAATTGACTCACGTGTGACAAGCCTTGCAACTTTGGGTCTGTACAATGCCAGACCTGGGGAAAAGAGCAATCTGCTCCCTGCTTGGTGGCTGCCTGTGACTGCAACTGTACAGTCCAGAGGTGGATGGAGTACCTTCCTCCTAAAAGTGAATACCATTTCTTTCCATCACAGGCCTGTGCCTGCAATGATGGCTTCACTCCCATGCTATCACTAAACAAAGAGCTGTTTTCACCCCTCCAACAAAAGATGCTTAGTTGTACCTGTTGAATACTCCAGTTCCTTTACGTTAAGATACAGCCTTAGCATCCAGGTTTGCACAGAGTGTGTTCTGAACTTTGGGTAGCTGTGGCATGGCTGAAGTCAAGCTGTTCCATCCATGTGTACCATGTTAGTGCCAACATCTTACAGTTTGTGAGGGGTGTCTGTAACCATTGATTAATACTAAAGAAATTAAAGTATTTCTGAGTTTGTTGCTAATTTTTCAGATTTTGGCCAAGAAGTTGTTTGGTAAGAAGACCCAGAGAGTGATTAACTTCTTTTACTGTAAGAAAAGCTTTTTGTCTTCCAGTTAACACATTGCTGATTTTGAAATAAATTGCATAACAACTCTTATTACAGCAATATTGGCTAGAGACTGGAAGTGACATAGCAGTATTAGAAGTTGAAAACACTGTTGTTGGCGCTGGCCAAGTGCCTTGGCCTTTTAATCAAGTCACCATGTGGGGGGAGAAGGGCTGTTTCCTTACTCATCAAAAAATACTGCATTCTACCAGCAGTTCCTAGTTTTTATAAGCATTCTCCAAAAATCTTGGTGAATCACATCACATCTAATGGTCTGCTAGCACTGCTGCATTGTAGCAGGTTTCTCTGAGGTAACGAAGGTCAGATGAGGTTCCTTTAGAAAGAAAGCATTGTCATTGCCTTTGGCTGCAGGAGCATCTGTGTCATTTCAGCTGTGGTGTGACCCTTGTCTGCTGAGATATGAGTAGGCTTCATTAATTTCCACTTGTCCCCCTGACATTGGCCAGGACTGCAAAGGGTAATTACTCAAAGATAGAGTAAGCATCTACTGATGCCAACAGTTAGCGTTAAGTTTATGACCCAAACTTGGTATCTCTGTTTCTTGGCTAAAAGAAAGTAAAATGGCAGTTGGTGTCTCTTTAAAACAAAAGGTTCTGACAGACTTTCTGTTATAAGCAGTTACTGGCTGTGTCTCTTAGGAAAGAAAAAAACCAAAAAAGAAACAAAAGTACGATCTTGAGCTCAGAAAAGAGCTGGACTGGCAGCTACAGCTTTTCCAAGTCAGAGTTGGGTCACTGGCCTCATTATTTCTGCGAGGCCTAATCAGCAGAGTAAGGAAAGAGAGAGACCACCAGTGACAATACAAAATACATGAGTATTTCAGGGTGCTTCTATGCTGCAGCCCAGCAAGGTCAGCAGTGGGAGCTGCACAGCCCTTCCCCAGGCCCAGCCCTGTGGGGGAGCTCCCTCTCACCTGTCCTGCTCACCTGTGCCTGCAGTGAAGCTGAGCAAGGTAAAGACAACTTTTCACGCTCAATGTTCAGTACAAAACAGGAATGAGAACACACCATGCACAGTAAAATGCCATTCACAAACAGAGATGGTGGCTGTTAGGAAGACAAGCGGAGGGTGAAGCAGGAAACAAGAAAACAGCACAAAATAACAAGAAATTAACCATATACTTAGAAAAAAACCCAAACAAAGAAAATAAGGTATGTCTTTTACTTTCATATAACTAGATGGACATGACACTGGGTCATACTGCTCTACAGCTGCCAGGTACTTGAAGACCCCTTTCTCCAGGGATTGCATCTTATAATTGTACCTCAGAGCAGAATTGGATGAGTAACATCTCAAACCACCAGTGAGCCTCCTGAAGAAGAACCAGTAATGGAGAGAGAGCCTTTAGAGTGTAGTCAGTGTGGTACATGTCATCTTCCCTGAGCCCCACAGAGCAGCTCCTGTGGCTGATTATTTGTGGCTCTCTGCTTCCCTACTATATAGGTGTCCTAACACATTTGTATCTCTGACATCAGTTAAAAAAATGTCACTGGAAACAGACACTTTCTATTTGGAAGCAAGGGAAAACAAAGGAATCCCTTCCCTTACAGGAACATGATACGAGGTGCGTGAGTCTGGGGGCTTGCCAAGCTTTAACACTTGGTTGTGTGGAACAGCAAGCTGGTGATTTGCAGGCTGTGGCTGCTGTGTTGTCCAGAGCACTCTCATGTTCCAGCAGTTGTATCTGCTGCAGGTCCAGGAATTTTGGCCTGTGGAGATCTTAAAAAGCTTGAAAAGACAGCAGAAATATTAGTAGCTGGGGGACTTCAGTGTTCACACAGAAAATTAGTACGTGGCAGCTCTTTTGCACAACCTGCTCTCAGCTTGCTGTTCTGTACGTTCTGCACAACCACACAGCAGCCAACAGTCCCTCCTTTCTGTACATCTCCCGGGACTGCCCCTGCACCAGTTATTCCGTGCAAAGCTCTTCCCCACAGCATCTGCCACAGGGGTTGTTTCACACCTCTGCATTCTGCCCTCTGCAGCGGCTGCTCTCTTTGCTCTCCTCTGTTGGCTTTGCACCAGCTATTCCATACCTCCATATATCCCAGACAGTGGTCTCACACTGTTTTAAGTTTGTTTTGACTGCTTGTTTCTTCCTTGAGGCTTTGTTGGTTTAGCAGAAATCAGGAAGAAGGAGACATTTATTTTTTTTTTATTTCCCAGGCTCTGAAGTCAGTAGTGCTGTGCTGTTTCGAGTCCATAGCAAAATGCTAAGGCAGTGGGTTGGTGAAGAGTTTATGTAATCACAAGACACTGCAGGATATAGAAGGGGATGCTGCCTCTGTTTAGGCCCCACCAGCCAGCGCTGGTGGGCACAGACATGCAAGGCTGAGGCCTTACCCTCAGGGTAGGGTGTGTATGGACAGCATGGTGTGCTTTCTGTGCCCATATGCAGTCAGTCCTGAAGTCTGAGGATGGCTTTGAAGTTGGAAGAAGACTTTAAAAGGGAAGGGAAAGGGGGTTTAACATTTTTATTTTATTCCCCTTGTTTACTTGGCTATCTGTAATCTTCATTTAACTGGACATGTTCAGGGAAAACCTCCAGGTCTCTTTTTATTCTGATCACTATTCCAACAGTTGCAGATTATTTTTACAACTTTGGTCTTCTGCAAATAGTAGATTTGGTAGTTTATGCAGTGTTTGTCAGTGCTAGTGTCAGCAGAACAGCTTGGTGGAGCTTTGCTGTAGATCAACTTTGCAGGTGATGCCATGGGCTGTAAAGTAGGCAGAAAGAAGAACCATTGTCAGTTAAGGTAGAGCTGTTTAGAAGACCTTGCTGGTTTGTCCAATTCTCTATCTTCTGTCAACATTAGAGACAATGTCACATTGCATTTTTCTACTCAAAAATGCACAATATTATATTCACTAGTAGTGAACTAATGCTTGGAGAGAACAGAACACGGATACAGGAAAACAACTTCAGCCTGCAACAGTCACAAACAAAAAAAAAAAAAAAAAAAAAGGAAAAATATATTGGCGCTTTTCTCTTTTGATTTTATGCCCTGAGCAGAAAGGTCAGACAGTGCCTCCCCAGCCTCCCTTCCTCTTCTCCTCCCTTTCTGTCAAAAGGCTCCCCCAGAGACTGTGAGAATATGTCAATATTAAACTGCATTTTCCCTGTAAAGACCTCTGGAGAATAACAGAAGCCACTGCTTGCTCTTTCTTTCTTCAACAAACACTGGCCAGGCCTTCACAAACAGCCAACTAGGCATAGTCAGGAAAAAACAAGTTCTTAAAGGAAGCAGTTGCCAAGGAAAATAATTGGGCAGCATGAGGGTTTTGGTGACGCAGCTGCACAGCTGCTAAGTTCAATGACTCCTCAATTGCCTCCATCTGAAGTTGTGCTCCACTCTGAGATGGTCTTCTACCTCCATTACTATAAATAGCCAGGCACGATGACTTGCTGCTTGCAGTCCCAGAAGCAGCTTGGGAAAAAACAAAACAACCAAATCCTAACAACTGAACCAACACACAACAAGAAAAAAAACATCCTTGAAGTGTCTTCTCAGTAAGATCCTAAATGTCAGAGACCATGAAGCTAGAGAGTATAGTGCTAATGCTTTTGAAGTTGATTTTCTAACATTTCTGGTCAAGAAGATTTGCAGCACTACAGCTGAAGTGCCAACTGCTCTATCCTCCTTCTGAGGGAAGAAGTCCCCCTCAGGGTTGGTGTCAGGTAGACTGCTAGTCATTCCATCTGAGCTACCTGGCTAGATGTCCCTTAGCATCAAGGCAAAGAAAACATAGCTTTCCTTTTCTCGGAAAGTAGAGGTCCAAAACTAGTCCAAAAGGTTGTATCCTAAAAATATCTACTATAAAGCCTCTTTCCTCTGAAGAGGCCTTAGATAACCTGAACTGATGTACATCACTGCACTGTACAAATCCCAAGGTAGGTGAGATGACTTCCAACTCTACAATCTTAAACCAGAGTCAGAATAATGAAAGTGTTACCTTTAGTTACTAGCTAATGTTCAATCCTAATTCTGAATGAGTGGATAAAGATCTCGACTTTGTCCCTTGTCCAGCAGAAGTAAACCATAAAGTTCTGTGATGATGAGAGAAATGAGTGTAGAAATCTGTGATATTTCATGGTGTCTTATAGGTTTATCTACAAGAAATGGAATAGGTTTTCCAATTAAAGGTAGTAAATGTTGGTTCCTGACTCAGTCAGGTGTCAAACTCACTCCACAATTACATGCCCACCCCAGCCAATTACTTAAAATTATCTGATCAGAGTTTGAAATGCATTAATTACAAGTGCCTTTCTAGCCTTTTGTCTATAAATCCAGATGCCAGGAACAAGGAAATACACCTAAATCAGCAGAAATGCTCCCAAGTGCCTTGTTTTATATACATATAAATATCTGAGCTTGGAAGTCCATCATGTTGGTAGTCTTTGTGGTTGGACACCAGTGCTCTGTGTCCCTCTGCAAGTTATTCCTGTCACCTACTGCAAGCTGTATATCCCACTGGAAAGCAAGCTATTGCTCACATTAGGGGCATAAAGCTGCCAGCTCTGCCTCTGCAGAAAGACTTCAACATCTGAAATATGTTACTCCTCTGGGATTAAATATTGCCATTCTGGTCCATACATCTTGTAGTGAAATCCTCCTTTTAGGGAAAAGCTGAGAAATTTTTTGCGGCAGGTTAAGGGAGTTCTGATGTTTTGAAAAACCCTTTAGAGTTTCTCAGTGGTTTGGGATGTCAGATGTTATATGAAGAGGAGAAATCAGTGGGCAAAATCTGAGAAAATCATGAGAGGTGCAATGATGAATATATACCATTATTTTGTATGTTTTTTGCCCCAAAAGGTCTGTACATATGGTCTCCGTTTTTGCTGGGCTTATTTTTGAAGTGAATTTTCTGAGTGCTTCTGAGACTTTTTAAGGAAAAATTATGACTTCTTGCTGATCAATATCTTTAGTGTTATTGGTATGAGGCTAAACAGCCAAAACTACAAGTTGAACATGGTATAAGGGAACTGCAATGTTTTGCGGGCAGAAGTTGGTTGTTTTGTTTTGTGTATTTTGTGTGTTTTGTTTGTTTATTTGTGGTTTTTTGTTTGTTTTTTGCTTCACATCTGCAGCAGCAGCTGCAGAAAAAGACACATGAGTAAATTCTGGAAAACTGAAAGAAGTGTAACCTCTGAAAGCAGCCTGGCAAACTTCTGTAAATCACCACTACATTTTAGAATAAAACACGCTTTTCTACAACTTACTTACATCATTAAATCAATTTAATCTTTGTGTTGAAAAGAAAAATAGTAATCTTTACACATTTTGCACTGGTTGGCATTACAGATTTTCTTTAATTGAAACAATATTTGAAAAACTCACTTTTGAAACTATTTTACTCAAAAACATGGTAGGTAATTAAATAAAGTCAGTATTTTCTTAAGAGAAATGTGAACCTTGTCTAAGATAATTTTTTAAGTGAGCAGTGTTTTCATAACACAATATTTATTTTGCACAGTATGGAGGATTTTTGACCCAACAGAGTGAATTGCTAATTCTGATAACCCTGGTAACATGGACTCAGGTTCTGGAATGAAAGAGTAACTCACAGACGCTCTCTAAAAGATACCTGAAAGTTAGCTTGTCAGCTAGCAAAGGCCTTCCATGGAATTTGGGTAGATGTCTGCAATTCTGCTGGCTGCTGCAGGCCAGGCTTACGTTTGCCTCTTCATGTAACTGGGAAGGCTGTGAGAGTTTGCAGCAATTGCTGTTAATTACAACAGCTGGGCAGAAGTTACATCCCTCTGCTTGCTGATAGCAGACACCTTCCCTATCCACCTCCATCTGTTTGAGACCATGCTCCTGCATAACACGCAGAGTTTTCTTGCCTCNTCTGTTTGAGACCATGCTCCTGCAGGTGACAAATCAGCATAACACACAGAGTTTTCTTGCCTGCATAAAACTGATTCCTATTTCCGTTTTTCTTCTAGCATGCAAAAAATTGCTACAGTTACTGTCTCGTTTAGGTCAATGGGGTTTGGGGGGTAAATGCAAAGAGATGTGTATGCTCCAGGTGGTCATTTAAAAAGTCTCAGATTTTGAACAACTCCTGGCACATTTTCATTTTGCATATGCAGCGTGGGTTTATAGTCACAGATGTACCTTCTGTGAAATCAAGCCTCTGTAGTCTTTTTTATTTTTAGAAAAAAATAAGAAAGGAGATGTCAAAGAGTGAAAAATAAGCTCCCTACCATCCTGCTTTCTCTATTTGCATGGAAGAAAATGAAGGAGAAGAGAAAAGCAATCACTGCCTGAAGCTCAGCTTGCTCTTCCTGGGGTTAGGAGTGGTTGGATGATGCAGAGGTTTATTTAACTGCCTTCCTCTTTACACAGTCCCATCCCCATGGCATTTGAGCTCCAGATTATCCAGAAGATGTAGGTGGTATTCCATGAATACCTTATAGATTACATGACTCGCTGTGTGTGGCTCATGGGTACTATATTTCCTAGAGACTGACCATAAGACAAAATTTGTATGTGTGTGGCAGTATGTGACACCACAGCACTGGTTTGTGTCCTGATTTAGGAGAGAAAACACCAGAATGTAAACATCTTTCTTGGAGCAGAGACTTCCCTCAAGTTCATCTTGATGCTTCTAATTACAGTGGCCCATTTTGAGATTCACTGATCTCCCTACAAACACAGCAGCAGCTCAGACACAGACAGAAAGATGAAATAATTTACAACACAGGGCACACAGAGCACCCAGATAGAAGGAAAGGCAAGACGTGACCTTTTTATTTCACATTTTATAAAGCACAGAAATTTGTTATTAAGTAAGTGATATATCTGAATCCTATACTCTATGTGAGTAGCAGGTAAAGAAATCTTAGCAACACCTGGCAAGCAAAAGACGAACGTCTCAAGCATATTTTGCATTGTACACAATTTTTCAAATTTTTATTAGCAGTTATATATGAATAATTTTTTTAAAGTGTTTTCACTCCATAGTAAGCATCTTAAGCTAAAATTGCACCATTTCAAGAAACTGCTTATTGTCCAGCTTTTAAATTTATGCAAAATAAGAAGGGTCTGCATGAAATTAAGGCTAACTTCTTAGCAATGTGTAGCAGAAGTCTTTCTGCTGTTAGAACCAAAAAAATACTCACCTCACTCTCTAATTGTGCCAACATTAACAAATAGAAAGTCATATTGATCCTAATGTACTACACAGAATAGGTTTGGTTTAGATTGAAATTTTCCCCTAAAAGCAGAAAAGAAAAACCCAGTCACTGTGGGTCATTTAACTTTCTTGTGTGTGTGTGTGTGTGTGTGTGTGTGTGTGTGTGTGTGTGTGTGTGTTTGTGCAGAGATTAGCAGAATTAAAGAGAGGGTGTTAGTGGCATAGAGGGTGTTCTGGGTTAAATCCAAGACCTAATCCCGTGACTGTAGCAATAGTATTTTGAAAAATCATTTTTCAGCTGCTATGGTAAATGTTTCTAAAAACAGAGGAGAAGTTTATGGTCTGTTATAACAATGAATCAAAATAACTCTGTTCATTTTCCATGCTTGGTCTCGAGAGCCTTGGTAAACACCGTGGTGGCTCATTTGAAACTGGAGTGATTGACAATGTAATGCAACTGAAAACCTGAAAGAGAAAACAGGTACATTAATTATCCATGAAATTAATACTCATCTGCTCCTCAGTTCCAGCCACTGGAGCTGTGTCTGCTTAACAAATAAACTGTCTGTGGATCCAGCACAAATGCACCATAGAAACCAAAGGCCTGATCCTAAAATCTGGGCAAGAAGCGTATGCTAGAAGTTACGCACATGATTTATACATTGGTGGACACTGAAATCTGGTCCGTGCTGGATTTCTCATGTTGTGAATAATAAAAACTCTCTCCAAATCTCTGCAAGTGAGTCATGACAATTTGCCAGTCTGACGTGTATTTTATCTGCCATTGGTAGCAAGTCCATTATTGCCCTGATCTTATGGGAGATGAAGACATAGCACACACACCTAATTAACCCCAGATTAGGCACACCATACATTTTGCATGTGTGTATGCAGTCCAGACAAATATAAGTTATAAAAAGTATAAATTAATTTTAAAAAAGAATATAAAATTGTGGAAATATTCACCAGGGAAATCAAAGACTAATTTTTTGGCTAGCAGACATTAAAATATCTGACCCTGACAACTTTAAAAGAGCTGTTCTTCCTCTTGATCACTTAAAAGCACTGGTAGAAGTATTGGCCTTAATGCAGAAAATGGTGTCTAACATATTTCCTCCTGTGATTAGTACAAATATATTGTGAAATGAGATAGTACCAAATGTGACAGTCAGTTCATATGACAATGATGAAATACTTTACAGTTTAGCAGTAGTTCAGGATGAAGTGTTCGTTTTCCCTTTTTGTTCTTTTTCTTTTTTTTCCTGCTTATTTTATCATAAGGGTCAGGTAACTTCCAGCTGTTATAAAAACTGTCTAAACTGCCTATTATTTCATGTTAACTTTCTGTAAATCTCAGAACTGTAGTGATGCTCCATGTACAGCTCCAAGTGAGACTGGAAGATCTTTGACAACTTTAAGGGCTTTTAATCGATGAATATATAAATAAGAATCAAAGCATAGATTTTGATGTGATTTTAAAGTCAGACTAATAACTGCAGATAATAAAATAAGCTGAATTTGGAAATTATAAGTATCTGAAATAAAGAGGATGATTTTGATTGCATTTTGTGAGACCACAGGAATGAGAATCATGTGGCAGTTAGAGGGTGAGGGAGGAGGTGGCTGTGTAAATAAGCCCTGACTTTATACACATAAAATGTTTTCTGCAACTTGTTTGAAAAGAAGGGGGTTTGCAGTCTAAATCTATTACAGGCTGTGATCACTGGTGGAGTAGCTGTTTAACTCCTCTGCTTCAGTTCCTACATCCATTAATGTAACGGGTACAATGCTAACATGAAGCATTCTGAGAGCTCAGGAAAATAAGATTATACTATCAAATTGCAAATACTGTCTCTATGTGATTTAAAACAACATGACTCAATGAGCCTGTGTGGTCTGCAAGAAGACAGATGTAGAAAAGGATATTGGCTCTTCTCTGATGTTCAGTCTCTTCACTGAAACCTTAGCTCATGGCTGTGAATATGTTATTTTATAGATGTCTCAATTCAGTGTCTCAGCAGGGTAAAGACAACATGCCCAATTAGTCAGGGTGTTGTCTCTAAGCATCCCAAAGTTTAATTTGGACTGATTTTTCAGCTGACAGTTTATATAATTTTTTTTTTTAAATCCTGATAAGTCACCTTCTATTCTCCGCCATGATTTGGTTTTCTGGCTTGAATTCATACTCTGTTTCCCCTTTATCATAAAGAATCAACGTTGGTGGCTTTTGGGGTTTTTTTGGTTGGGTTTTTCTTTCTTCTTTTATATATGTATTCTTTGTGTTTCAAGTCTCAACTAGAAAATTTTCATAGGATATTAAGGTTCTTATAATTTAAAAGCAGAATAGTAAATATAAAATTAAAGTATCCCTTAGAACATTTCTTCTTTATCCTTCATAAGGTAGTGCCATACTTCATATCATAGGAAAAACTTAAAACTAGTATGTCAAACAAGATAAATTCAGTCTTGCCAGATCTTTCACTTGTTTATACCTTTTGAGATTAAATGTCTGGTGCTGGAGTCAAAACTCAAAAAAGTTAAAAGGAATAATGTCTCCATTTTTTATAGGGCTTAGAGGAAAAAATCCCAAATGCAAAAATTGTGCCTGTGTTGACAGAACTTACCTGCACAACCACAGCAAACATTTGTCTGAAAAGATCAAGTTTTTTTGAAGACAGCCTCCCTTATCAGCCATCTACAAAGTAACTCAACATTACAACAACCAGGAATAGGAAAAATCCCCATAAACCTCTTTGCACGTTAACAGTGTGTTGATTCTGGAAGGTCTGAAATATCTGGGAGCTGCTGGGGTGTTTGAGCTATGAAAACCAGCTGAGGGTTTTAAGGTGTGCTAGAAGTGGCTAACTCCATGTTACCTGTCAGCCTCCACATAAATCTGTTGGAAAGCAGAATATGTGTAAACTGGCTGGCATTCTCTATTTTTATGCATGGAATAATATAGCAGCAGGTGATTTTAACCTAAGAGAAGTAATTTGTGCACTTCATACAGTACAAACTCATCAGGCAGCTATTTTGATACTGGCAAGACTTCTGAGCCAGCCACTTTTGAGGGGGAAAATAGAAGACAAGACTTATTCCATTTTCTTAGATACCTCAAGGTGGAAGAAAGCATGCAGCCTCTCTGCTGCTATGGCCTTCAGAAGGCCCATGAGGGATCAAACTAGAGCTGTGTGCTTTGTGCTTCACCACTTAGGTCATTAAATAACCTCTAGCTTTGTTTTCCTTGTCTTTCCACTCCCACCCTTGGCTTTTTGCCAAACTGACTTTTCTAAATAGATGCAGCTGACAAGATGAACATCAAGGGAAATATCAGGCAAAGAAAGGGAGGATTTATGAACAGAAAAATCAGAGAAATTCTAACTTTTAAACGAGTAGATATACTGTTATTAAATTAGGTATACAGTATTAAATATTGTAAATCAGAGAAGGGATATGTAGTGATGCAAGATTTATTCATTAGCTTATCATGAAATGAAGGTAAATAAGAAAGCTTTTTTATAGGATGAAAACCAGTATTTTCCTAAAAATAAACTTTTATTTTTCGTGAAAAAAAATCTGATAATTATTGATGAATGTTATTTTCAGTCATGATACTGAAAAGCAATATGAAAAAAGCAAAGAGTAAATTCAGACACCAGTCAGTAACTTCCATATTTGTTGCAAGTACAGACAAGGTACTGGTCTTTGTGGTGAGTTACAAGCTGTTGAGAACTGGAATAAGAGCAATAAAGTCCTTTGTGTTTGTCAGGAAATAGCTTTAATTTTATGTGAAGGAGTGACCTGGATTTGAGCCAAGTGGCCAGCTGGAAAATACACTGCCAGTTTTAGGATCTGTATAAATTACTAAGTTGATTCCTTCTTTAGAAATGAAGATAAAAGTCTCCAGATCCCTTTGAAACATTGCAAGAATCAAATTGCAGGTACATCAAACCAAATGGAGGACAATCTAGATCTGGCCTTGCCCAGCCTGGCCTGGCCTATCCTATCAATGCTATCCTATTCTATTTTATGTCTTTTTCTATCCTGTCCTGACCTGACTTGATCTTATTGTGGTAGTAAACAAAAACCTGACTATGCAGTCACTGGGTGTTATTCTCTAATACTCTTCTCAAGAAATGCATACAGTTGGTGAAAGTAATATGATTATGTAATGGTCTGTAGTTTTTAGCTAAATAAAACAAAGTAAGTTTAACCTCTAAGAAAATATTGCCCTCAAATCAGAGGAGTTTTGCCCTGAGGATGAATTTCAGAACAGCTTAGGTGTATCTTGAATTTTAATTGTACAATCAGAATCACTATGGTTGGAAAGACCTCCAAAGTCATCGGGTCCAACCATTAACCCAGACTGCCAAGTCCACCTCTAAACCATGTCCCTGAGTGTCACATCTACACATCTTTTAAACACCTTGAGGGACGGTGACCCCACCACTGCCCTGGACAGCCTGTTCCTGCGCTTGACAACCCTTTCCATATTGAAATTTTTCCTAATATCCAATCTAAACCACCCCTGGAATGACCTGAGGCTGTTTTCTCTTGTCCTGTAACTGCTTATCTGGGAAAAGAGACCAAGTCCAACCTGGTTATAATCTCCTTTCAGGCAGTTGTAGAGAGCAAAAAGTACTCCCTGAACCTCCTTTTCTCCAGTCTAAACAGCCCCAGCTCCCTCAGCCACTCTTCATAAGACTTCTGCTCCAGACTTCCTGAGCTCTGTTGCCCTACTCTGGATACGCTCCAGCACCTCAATGTCTTTCTTGTTTTGAGGGACCCTAAGCTAAACACAGAACTTGAGGTGTGGCCTCATCAGAGCCAAATGCAGGGGAACTAACATTTCCTAAATGATGAAGCTTTTAGACTAAATAGAGAGCCAATGCTGCTGTTAAAGTGAGAAATATTAAGTAACTAATTACTTGAAAGAGAAACAGAACACACGGTTCCACAGAAACAGCCTAGATGTCATAGTACTTTTTTCTTAGGTTAATGAAGGGGTATCTCAAGAATCAAAATAATAACCTTCAATTCAAAATACCAGATCCAATGTATAATTAGAATAAGATGCAATAGAAAAATCTTATCCCAGTCTCTAATATTGTGAGAATTTGTGAGTCTACCTCCAATGCATAAATACAGAACTAACAAAATCATATTTTCAATACTGATGCTGCAATAGGATAAAATTTAATCATACCAAATCAGTTTCATAATATTTATTGTGGAGTTTGATGTCTTAATAGAAACATTCAACTTCAGTGATTGCCCCTTGCCTCTTATAGCCTGGAGAAACATTTTTTGGTGCACAATGAAATTATTCTTATGACATCTTTTGCAACACTGTCTTATTGTTCAAACAGGAATTGAATACGAAACAGATATCTCTTTTTAACTCTACAAATTGTGGCAACTGTTTCTTTAAAACAGATATTTCATTCCTCTGGGAGAATCTCCCAAATAGTGGTGGCCTTTGGTAAGAATACTGTTTAAAATCTTTGGCTGAAAACTGAAAAAGTAAGCCATAACATCATAGCCTTGAATTTTGAGCCTGTACTTACTTCTGCAATTAGATCAGATCTTTTTCCAGTTACTTTTCTAAATCCATTTATGGTGATACAGAAGGTAGTATGACCAATAATGGAAGGATACGCTCCCTCTATTAGAATAGCTTTAATCCAATCCTCAATAACATGTAATAAAATTCTATCCTTTAGTAAAGAGTTATCAGATCTCAGAAAATAACACTTACAACCCTACTTTCCAGTTTCCAAATAAAGTAGACGTAGTTCTGATGAGACTATTATTAGGATTTTCCTTTCTGGGGCATGAATGAATTCAAATTCCCTTCTGAAATCTAGACACCCAGCTGCTGCACGTACTGCAGTGAGTTGGGTCTCCTTTCCTACTGTGGACTGGAACTGCTTTAGAGCAGTGACTGACTCCTCTCTCTGTGTGCACAGCCGGTAGCCCAGCTACTCCTGCACTCTAAATAAGTGCATTGACTCACACACTCACTCTGACTTAGCCTGGGTTTGTGGTTTGATAGATTTCCCAAAAGCTTCGAGAATTTAGTCTGAGATTTTTTGCCTACCTGGCATATGGCTTAATGCACAAGCTAGAGTTTGGGAATACACTTATTTTTACTACTTCTACTTCATCAATAGTAAAAGACTTCATCTGTGAATTTTTCTAACAGGCCAGAGTGCAACAGAGGAGCCACAGAAGTAGAAGTCAGTGAACACAGGTTGGCATGGACTGAGGAGTTCTGGGATCAGTCCTACGGCTTGCATGGAAATCCCCATCTCCACCTCAGCTTCCTTGATCCTTTGTTGAAGGCCTTATCCCTGTGTGGGTTCTGAGGTGGTGTCAGACCACCCCATCCAGCAGATGTGCTGCACTCAGCGACGTGCTTTCTCACTAAGAGCAAGAAGGGACAGAAATTACTTCACTTTTGTACTTACTGGAACTTGAATGCTATGGAAAGGTTTTTTGGTTGGTTGGTTGGTGTTTTTCCATATCTTCTATTTCTTCCTTTCTACACAGGAGAAGAATTTAGTTCCATTCAGACCAGTTGACCTTTAGGCCCTCAACAGATCCCTCTCATGAATTACAACAAATACACTAGCTAATTGCACTGGAAATAAGAATAGGGAAAGCTGGATTTTCTTACTCAGTTTCCTGTGAGTGCTGTGTGTTTTCTGCCCCAAAGGAAAAAACCAAAAACCTGATTGGTTTATGAGAACTGGGGTCTGAGATGCTATCTGAAAGAAGTTTTAAGTGAGGTTAGGTACTGAGGTCCAGTATTGCAGTATTGAAATGTCTCTCCTCAAGTGCCATCAATCCTGAGAATCATCTAAACTCCAAAGATGTGCAACCTACAGCTACATCTCTGCATCTATCCAATGTCAATGCATCTGTAATGAGAATAGGACAAAAAGCCCCTGTGTTATTGTCAGTTTAGAGCTCTTTTCCTTCCACACAACTTTCTTTTTATTTGTACTTAGTTACTGGCCATTTTTAGACAGCTTTCTCTAAGAGCAGTGGAAATGAGCCCTGAATGGAAGAAAGTCTTAAATCAATGTGAAATGCTTTCAGAAAGAGGTGGTATATACATATCCTTTATTCTTTGTGGGTGGCTCCAGAGAATAATGATCCTACTTCTTATACAGAGGCAAAAGGGCAAGACAGGGGGAAAAATCTGACCCAACTGTAAGCATCACTGTAAGCAGCTCAGGGGGAGGAGGGTAATGCAAACACAGTTCCATAAGATGGAAGTCACTTTATTGAAAGCAGCTGGCAAGCAGAGAAATAGGATATTTTGGCACCATCAGAACCTTTATCAAGACTTAGCCATGTAAGGTTGCATTGATTGTTATTTATAGCATCAGCTTAGAGGGGGTATGGAAATTATACCAGGAACCTCATTAGTATCAGCATGAGAGCTGTGTCCAATCTTTCTGCTCTAGTGATTGTATTCATTCCATAGCACAGATAGAGCAGGCAGCCAGGGAGAAATTTCAGTGGTTTTCAGCCTTATTATGGAGGAAAAATGTAGAAATGGAGAGCAACTGCAATAGTGACAAGGCAAGACCTTCCTCCTTCTGTCTCTCCTAGAATCACAGATATAGAGCCATCCCACCTGCCTTCCTCTCCAGTGGAGAGAAGATTTCTGTTTCCTTCACAAATTAAGCCATTGGAAAGGGGAAAGTTTCTAGAGTGAAGCTTTAAAAATATGTTACTGTTTTTATCAGAGGAGACTGTACTATAAATTTAAGCAGTCAAGGAATGATATATGCCATTAGCAGATATGCAAGTCATGTACTCTGTGGCAAAATCTGTCATGAATTGGTTTGAATTGTAAACCTCTTATCAATTTGAGAACTTGTCAGTCTTGCAGACATTTATTTTCTTTAACTAGGTCACCTGATAGTGAGCCAAGTCAAAGAGATGGCTGATAGATTGTTAAAACCAAGATGTTGCCAATTGCTAATATTGTCTGTATAATACAAATACCACTATAGGTGTCACAGCTCTGACTTATCCCTAATTTTCAGGCGGTCTTTATGCGCTGCAATCTCATTTTGAAAGTCTGCTATGCTCATGGGTTTTGCTTCCAGAAGCTCTATTTCAGGTCTGAGCAGCTGCTGTGTCTGTCCCGCTAGTCCCTGTCAAGGGAAAAGCTGAAAGAGGCCTGGCTTTCAAAGGGTTTGAAGGACTGGTATGTATATTTGAGGGCTTTGGTACTTAGCCTGTTTGCAGACTGTATCATCAGAGAATTACAGAAAGGGCAGCCTGAACTTGAGGGGTCTCAGTTTATATAAAGAGCGGAGCTGCAAAAATGTTATTGAAAAGAAAAGTCATAGTTTAAAGTGTAGAATTTTCCCTATGTGCTTACTACTGCTTATTGTCTGCATTTAATAACATATCCAGATTTTTAAAATTCAGAATCATTTTCAATATGACTTTATTCTACTCGTTTTATATCAGGTAGATTGAGTGGAAAAAGACATGCAACAGCACTGTATTTTGAAATTCTGCGTTCCTGTGGGAGTCTGTTAATTTTCAAAGGCTGCACTTTAGGCTTTAACTGAACAACTGGGATAGAAGTTAACAGTCTGATACTTTTAATGGATTAAGCTTTAGTTGAATTGGATTTAAACTTGTTGGTTTTCTTTAATCAAGGTTTATTTTACATTCTGTATTGGCTTTAATAATTTCATTTACTAACTGAAAATAAACTGAGCGATAAAGTGCACATGAAATACATCCATATCAGTAATTGAAACATCTGATTTAACACATCTCTCCAATTTAGTGCAGGCATTCCTAATTGCTTTACCTCTGAATTTTTTTTCTCTGTGAATTAATTACTCAGGAAAACTTGTTCTGACAGCCTCACTCATATCTGGAGTTCAATTATGTTTAACCAGTACCTCCATCCAGACTTTTTCTCTCAGATTGAATGACAGTTTAGTACATTTTCATGTCTTATTCTTTGGATATTATAGGAAAATTCAGAATATCTGGGCCTTGAATATGTTATTTTCAGGTGATATTTTTATATGTAATTTTTTTTCTTCTTTTTACTAAAATCCTAATCTGATCTACCCTTTGTAACAGTTCCCTTCAAATCTTTATAAGGGCTAATTAGATCTCTTACGACATATGTACATCTGAATTGGTACTTTAACATTTATTCTTCTTGATTCTTTCCCATCATTGTTAAAATTCAGATAGAGTAGCATCATATACTTTCAAAAGACTAAATGGTATCTTTTTTCTCATCGCCACTGCAGAGATCCTTCTGCATCATTTATCTTTAGCATTGCTTCCTCTCCTGGACATTATTACATTTGCAGACAAACGTGAGGATTCTTTGTAGGCAGTTTTACTGAGAAATTACCTGCAATGTGCATTTGTCTGTAACTCTGAAAGAATGTCTTTTATTCCCTAGTAGTGTTTTATGGTGTTTCATTTAAGATTGGGCTTCAGCAATCAGAAATTTCCAACCCCACCAAGACCTTTTAAACTTATTCTCTTGTAAGCTGTCAATGGGTGACTGAAGTCATGTAATCTTGTGTTTTCTGGGCCACAACTGCTGAAAGGGGAATGATGCTGTTATTCTCAAAAGAACTATTGAATAATGATAGAGGATTTCTGGTGACTGCACTAGAAGTGCAGCAGACAGACATTAAACATCCTGTGCCTCCCCCTTGCATAAACATTGGTTTGGAAATCACTAGGGTCAGTGGTCTTCAAAATACTCAGTAACCACCTGGCTACCATTAGCAATTAAATGTGCAAGCCTAACTACAGGGCATGAGTGAGATGTGGGTTCAGGATCGTGCCCAGGCTGTGACCAACACCTGCTCATCACAGAGCACTGCTTAAGGGCAGAGGGAGAGGAGCAGAACATCAAAAGGACCAATAACAAGGATGAACAGCAGTGTATTTATACCCTGCAGGTCATCATGCCCCTAGTTCCTCAAAAATTTAGTTGAAATACAGAACCACAAAAGAGAGCTTTCTGCTTTCCCAGAAATAAATTATGTTTCCTACTTGAATGTGTCTAAAGCCTCTGTGCCACATATTTAGGATTTAAATTTTAAGGATATTCCCTACACCTAGTACCTGTACTAAAGTTAGAAAAAGCAGCATCCTGCACTGACTCTATGGGAAATAAGAGCCTCCTAAGAAAGATGCCAACGGCTGAGATATGACTATCTCCCTTTGTAACTGTTGTTGGGTACCCATTCAGGAAGGGCCAGGGAGAGAGCAGCATTATGCATGAACTTTAGAGTTCTGAAGTAGGAGTTAGGAGTATGAAAAAATTTTAAATATTATGTAGATATTCCCACAGACATGACAACCAAGGAGAGAATTTGATAAAGTAAGGAGGGAGGGAAGTGCTATTAGGCAAATTGGAGATCTGGGGTAATGCAGTGAAAAGAAACAGTCTGAAGAATAGAGGAGTGTCTGGCAAATGTTATATAACTGAAATTATTCTGGCCAGCTTTGGGTAGAGAAGAGCCAAAACCCAGAGCAGGGCCTGGTAAGGACTGCCCAGAATGAAGAACTGGAATGGAAAAAACTTGTGAAGGACTTTCCAACTGTCCCAAATTCCTTTGTCAGTAACGTGAAGTGCTCTTTATGGATTGCCTTGGATGGGGTTGGCGGTGGTGAGGTAGTGTCTAAGCTTTAGCATGTACCTTGCAGCTTTTGTGCATGCGCAAACTGAATTGGAGGAGAGGAAAGTCGAGTTCCCCAATATTTCTGCAGGGAGAAAAAAGAAATTCTATTTAATTGCTGAATCTTTCTCAGTTTTCCTACCAGCACTAAGCCATTGTAAGATCACTCAGCTCATTGTCTCCAGAAAAGATGTTACCAGCAGAGCAGCTGTGGTGTTTCAGTGAAGCATCTAAAATTAAATCACATGAAGCCATCTAATTTCTTATTTTCCCTTTCCAGTAAAGCCTGTTTTCTGGTTCAGAAACATATTGAGTGCCCAAGCTTTTTATGACCTACATTCCATGCATTAGAAAGTCTTGCCCTGCCCCCACCAAGTGACAGACACCCAAGGACAAAATGTCAATAATATTTTCCCAGAAATAGTGATGATGCATGTCTGAGTCAGGGAGAGAGAAACCAAAGGTTGTATAAACAATACTAGCACAGAAAGATGAAAATGACGCAAGAGGATCTGACAGAATTTGTTGTGTTCATAGTTTTTCATAAACACTCAGTGCATTCAGTATTGAAGTGGTGTTATTTGCCTTTCAAAATACTGGAGGTGAAATAATTGTTGTTTCACCATTTTAAAGGTAGTAGGCATCTTACTTTTTCCTATAATTCTCTGTTGTGTAAAAGGGCCATTATTTTTCACTTGTAGAACTCAAACATGTGATGATGTAATTCTACTCTTTTACCTGGATAATTATTAATGACATATAGTATATATTATGTAAGGTACATATTCTTGAAACATGTCTAAGTAGTGTAATTACTGAAGTTTTGAAGAAGAGGCACAGAGATTTGAAGACAACCCAGAACAACCAACAATGCAGTAGGTTGAAGCTGATGACAGCCAGAAAAGAAGTAGCCTAAGCCTCCTTTTCTGTCTTGATCCTTATGATTAAGGATCGTTAAGGAACATGTAGCTTTCTTGATAGTGTGAGATTAAAGATTGTGATACAAATGGATTTGGTGGGGGTGGGCGATTTGTTGTTTCATTGAACAAAAAGCCAGATTGTAGAATGAATCACAGAATGACTTGAGCTGGAAGGGACTGTAAAGATCACCAATTTCCAACCCCCTTGACACAGACAGGGATGCCTTTCAGTAGACCAGGTTGCTCAGAGATCTGTCTAAACTGTCCTTGAATGTTCTCAGGGATGAGACATCCACAGATTCTGGGTGTAATCTTCTCTTTTCAGGCTGAACAATCCCAATTCTTTTAGGATTTCCTCACAGCCAACAGGTTGATGATGGACTTCAGGGAGCACAGAAAGAACAAAGGTCTTTTCGGCAAAGTATTCTGTACATTTTGAGTAGCCAGTAACAAATAAATACGGTAGGAACAGGGCAAATTATCAGTGATATGTAGTCCTTGTATTATTCTACCAGCAAAATATCCCTCTATGACTTAGGGAATTTGAGCTTCAGGTTGTATCTTTCTATCATTCAGCGAGAACTGATGTGATGGAGGCAAACTTAATAGAAATTTCATTTCTTGTGGTAAGGCATTTTTAACACAACAATGTCAGGAAAGTGTCAATGTGTGTGATACAGTAATTGTCTCTGTAATCCCATTCACTAAGGAGAAGTGATTATAGATTGAGCTAGTTCATCCACTTGTATTAGCCAGTCAGTTACACAGATTTCATCAGAATGTTATGGATGGCTTCAGTGGCCAGGTGAAAAAGTATTGAATCAGAATCGCAAACAGCAGTGCTCCACTTTGCCTTTATGCCTCAATTTCTGTATCAAAAAAATTTGTTGTTTAGATTCTCTAATGTGTTTTGTAAACATTCTACTTGTCACATTGTAAATTTTTTTTCTATTTTGAGGGTAAGTCTTTGGGCTCTGGATGTTTCAAATAGGCCAAGTAAACTGAGATCGCAAATTTTGTTACATACACAGACAAGAAATTCAATGATATGAATCTAGCCCTTAGGTCTCTGACTCGGTTCCTTAAGAGAATTCTGATGCACCAGCATTTTTAATTCATTGACCTTCCAAGTGCAAAGGATAAGGGTGTATGAAGTACATAGACTCCCTTTGAAGAGCAGGGGGAAAATTAGACTTCTTGGAAAATACATAACACATGTATTAAGCAAGGAGAAGATTAATGCTAACCAATAGGAAAAACCAAGAATGGGGTTTTTATGTGTTATGAATACTATCCCTCTCCAGAGCATAGTCTCTGGATTCAAGCCTACAGAATGATGTATCCATGCGTTTTAGAGCTTAGAGGGTCTTCTGTGGCTAGAGATTTACATCTGGTTTTTGAAAGAATAATGCTTCACGCTTTTCTTTAAAAACAGGACTCCTGAAGACAAAGGTGGTTCCCTTGTTTTGTGAGTCTTGTGCTTTAAGCACTTGCCAGGGAAAGGGCTGGTCCAGCCCGCGCTGAAAGAGGGGCATTCAGCTGTGCTGTTCACACAGAGACCAGTGCTCTGGCCTCCTGGGCTGGGCTGCGGGCTACTGGAGCTCTCCCTCGCCACTACGCCTGAAGGAATCCAAGGTCCAACAAAGAACAAAGCCGGAAGGAGTATGCAGCTTGTGACTGGTGTGGAGGAGGGAGTCCTGGGTTTTGGGCCCTTTCTAGCACAGCTAAAATTTGCACTGAAAATTCTTTGAACAGAATACGGGAAGAAAGTTAATACTACATATTCAAACAGTATTCAGCCATTTTCAAGATTAGGAATCTCTCTAAAATGGACGTCTTTGAGCAAAACTGGAGGAATGGCTTCTTCCTGTATCCCAGATGGCCCCAGCCTGAGACATTTGGGCATTAGTACCTTTGTTCTGACAAAATCCTCTGTTCATGGTCTAAGTTCTTCACTGGCTGTAGCTGTCAGTGACTTGCCTAAATCTACACTATTTAAATCAAGGACTAAATCCAGATCACCTCAGTCTGGCCTACAGCTTTACTGCAAAGCCTCTCAGATACGTAGTAGCACTGCTTTAAGACATAGCCTGAGGGCTCCTCAGTTTGTGAGCCATTTCCCCCTCTGAAAATTGCTGTCAGATTTCCTCCACTTCAGAAAGCTGAAAAGACTTTTCTAAGGAAATCCTAAACCTACTGTGCTTGATCAGAATTCTAACAAGTCACCTTTCTCTTGAGCCTTCTCGTAGGAAGCTTTGGAGAGCAAAGACAAAATATAAGCTGCTTTAGCTCAAGTAAGCTTCAACCTTTCTGCTGTAAGCAAGAGGAATCATTTAATTCCATGGAGATGAGTTGTTGGTGTTTGATGCTGAACGAAAAAGAAAGCTTTGCTGGCACCGGTGTGAAACAAAGTGACTGTAAAAAGTCAGACGCCAAGCCAAACTGTGGAAAAAACAGTGACTGACTCTTCATAACCTCAACCGCAGGTGAAATAGCACCTTGTGTTTTTCCAACCACAAAGAAATCTCTGGTTTTTTGGTTTAGTATACAAAGTTCAGAAAAAGTATCCAGAATGGTTTGTAATTTTCTACTTTTGTTTCAAAAATAAAGAACTGCACACTGAACTGAACTATGGGTAATACAAATTCTCATATCCAGAATAGAATTTCTTGTACTAAAAAGAAAAATAAGGAAATCTGGTGTGATGAAAAAAATAATACACAAGGAACATCTCATATTTTAGGGAGTTATATGTGTCAGCACATTCAGAATATTTTATAAAGTTACAGGCAAACTAGATACCAAAACCAGACACTGAAATCTTAAGAAATAATTCTTTGAGCACAAGCATTTTCCTTCCATTGATATCAAGCAGCATTTTCCACAAACCCATTGTATCATCATAGTACCAAATAAATTAGCAAAGGCCTATGTATAATTTTTCAACTGAGTAATAATTTTTAGTCTATGAAGTATTCCAATTCTTCATTATTCCTTGTGTTTTAGGCCATGTCCTGGATGGACATTACTGCAATTATGATTTTGGTGGCCGTATTGTGAGAATGCTCTTGGTCTCGTTCAGTACAGCATTGGTCAGGTCTAAGCATTTTTCAGCAAAAACTCACCAGAATTCAAACTGAATATGGAAGAGACATTTTTAGGCACTTCATCTAGAGATGATGTAGCCATTGGTACAGTTAAAGCCACCAGAGGAAATAAAATTTTTGGCAGAGAGGGCAGTGTCATCTTAAACTACAGTACCCACTTCTGACTAGGTCTGATTTTCAACTTGTTGTAAAAGAAATTAAGGCGTTTCATCATATATCATTGCTGAACACAGCAAGGTGCTGTCAAGCAGTCAAAAAATTTATAGCAGAAATAAATTGACATAATTTATAGAGACCAGCTGTGAAGAAGAAAAATGCACGATAGATCACCAATGGGTTTCACAGCTACTATCTGGCGACAGCAAAGGATGAGGCTTAGGAAGCTGGGTATCGATTGCGGGCTAAAAAAAGTATGTTATGACTCTCAACTTGTCACTTCATGTCTCACCTTCTCCAGCATGTTCCTATGACTGCATTGATTCTTCTGGGTCTCTTATTCCAAGTAATTAAACCAGGCCCGGTTTCCATCCTTCAGCAAAGATTTATGTCTTTGTTCACTCCTTTTTTAGAGTGTCATTCCCTTCACTGGTCTGTCTTTGACCCTTTTCCAATTCTTAGTAGATCATTTCTCCTCTGTGCTTCCTCCCATCCAAGTTGATGTTCCAGCTGCATTTTTATTGCCTAGTTTCTATACCAAAAAAGTCTGTGCCCCGAAGAGGGGGACTCTGAGAGAGACAGATGCCCTATTTCCATCTCTGAAAGATCAGCACTACAGGAAACGTGGGAAGATTGACTGTTCAGTGAGGACAGAATTGGTGCTGTTTAGCTTTTAAAACAGAAGCTGTTTCTGCTGAGCCCTTTTAAGCTATGATTTCATAGAAGTTTATCTTGTAAAACTGTCTCGATTTGGTGGAAAGCAGTGAAAACACATTTCATGTAAAAAAGCGTCATTTTCACTGTGTTTCCAGTATGTGTTGCACTACAGGCTTATAGCTTCTCCAAGAAAATGTCTGCGTACTTTTAACACTGCAAAAAATGTTTAATTTCCCAGTTTTGCTCTTGAAGAAAGCTGAACAGTTGCAGAATTTTGGCTGATACTTACCAGTAAAATTCAGCCTAAGGCTATATTTTCCGAGCAACATGTAAAATTGCAGCCCAAACCATGCAGGTCTGGCAAAGCTATGAGCTGTTAAATATGGAGCCTTGTAAGTGGAAGTGTTGGTTATGTTTAATAGTAGGCAGTGCTACCAACTTCACCTATAGGATAGCTTAAACCTGGTTAGGTCTATAAATAAGATCATGCTAAAAGTAATATTAAGATAGTAACAAACATGTTTTTATCAAACTTGAAATGTCATGAAAGGCTTTACAGCCGTAAGCTAACATAATGTAGGTTCTGATCTCACAATATATCCTAAGCAGAGGCAGAAGTCAACACTTTTCAATTGTGGTGTCAGTATTCCCACAAGAGCGTGTTGGCGGAGCTTCACTACCTTGATCTGCTACATAAAATTTCCGTGGGAGTTCCTGTGCTCTGCAGTTCATGACCTGAAATCTCTGCTCAGTCATTCTACAGACCAACTCCCTGAAGCCAAGTTTCCCTGAGGGAGCATTTAGCAATAACTAGATAAGGACCTCTGTGCGTAGAGGCATTTTTACTGTAACGCTACCCGTGCAGCGCCGTTTGTCGTGTTTGTGTGATAAGGGGGAGCAGGATCAGGGGGTACATATGGCGGGGGGACTGGGCGAGCAGTGCAATAATTAACATCTACCAGACCTAAATTCTTTCTCAGTTGCTGGAAAACAGCTGTTAAAAACATAAAAACAAAGAAGAAGGAGCACAGTTTTTTCAGACAAATGAGTGCACTAATGTCTTCCAAAGTTTATGTTGAATACGTGGTGGGCAAGAAAATGGAGAATAGAATGAAATATCAGGGACAAAAATGAGTTTTGTTGGCAGACAAAGTTGGTTCTTTTTGTCTCCCTCTTTCTTTAAATCTAGGATTAAAAAAAAAAAAAAAGACATGGAGCAAAGAGAATTAAATGTCTTGAAATGCCAAGCCCAGCTCTCAGAACTACCACAACTTCCTCTTTACACTTGATGATCAATCAAAATACCCTTCTACCCATCCCTGCCCCCAGGTCTAAAGAAACAACATAAAGTTGTTTCTTCTACCTACTTCAGCTAATCCCCAACCCTCTTAGTATTTCTTAATGTATTTCCTTCTCTTGTATACATTTTCCCTTTCCACGTTTTGTTCTTGCTTAAAAATGTTGGTTATTTTATAAGAATTTTTTTTGCCTGCATAAAGCTCCTGTATTGCTTCTGTTATCTTATTGCACAGAGACAGCTGTAAGCACAGCTACAAGGTCACAGCAGAAGTATCAGTTTATTGGATCAAAGTGTATCTGAAGAGATTTTGTGCTTGAGAGGCCCTGGAGTGAGATGGCAACTAGGGGTTAGCAACTGAGACAATTGCTCCTCATCTCTTGCCACTGTTGTGGGTTTATTCTGCAGAATCAGAGTTAGAAAATGAAAGAATTCTCCAGTCCCAACCTTTGCTGATAATTATTTTCCTTCCTGAAGAAGCTGATTAGTGGATTTTTACACCACTTAAAAGACTGTCAGTGTGCTTCTCCTGTGCAACAATGCTCACAGGAATGGAGGGAAGAAGAAATAAAGAATATCATTAAATAGAAGGTTTGCTAGATAATTTATTGTTACTTGTATTCCCTATTATCCTGAAGAAATTATGAGAGATTTCTAATTGCATTTGAAGGCAAGAATTTCTGCCACTGCACTGCACTTCAGACCCTCTTTTGCGGGGTGGTGGGTTGTTGGCCCCATTGCAGAGGAGGCTTTCCCTTACCTAGATTCACATTCCCTGCTTGTATGAATCAGATTTTCAGTTGCCTCCACTCCTCTTATCAGTAAAGACAAAGGTGGAAAGAAATCAAGCAGAGAAGAATTTTCAGCAATGGAGAAGCTTGACCTCCTCTCTGACTGATGATTACGGAGTGAGCCTTCTGAGAACAAACACTATTTTAAAAAATGCTTTTGGAAAATAGAAGGATTTAGCCCTTAGTGTAGAATAGGATTGTATTGAATACATCAAAGATGATCATACTAAATTGATTTCCCCTCATTATGCCAACTTTCCTGAAGGTATTTAGAAGGTATTTAGAAGACAAATACTGATAGAAATGAACTACGCTTCTAATAATGCAGATGAATGGAGCCCATGCTGATCAATTCTTGAAGAAAATGAATTAAGACAATTTCACGCTGGCTCCTTGGCATAATGATAAAATAGAAGGTCTGTACTGCTATACTGAAAAGAGATACGACTATTCCTGAAATCTAGAGTCATCTCTTCAACCTGTCAGGTCTATTTTCCCTATTGCTGTGCTGGGAATGATCATTCTTAAGACTCCTTGGACGTTGTGTTCTCTTCAAAATGACATCTCTGATACAATGGAGTGGCAGGATTAATACACGATAGGAATTCAGAATATTTGCTGAATCTGGACTTTATAATAGCATGGCATGGAGTGTCATTTCAGAAATGAATTAAAAAGGAGTAGGATAACTACACTTTCAAGTAGGCTGGCAAGCAGACAGGGGACCATAAATCAAGGTTAATGATAATGGCAATGTTCCAGTTTGGAAGGGAAGATGAACACAAGGAGTATTACAAGAATTGGTGCTAGGCCCAGCTTTACTAAAAGACATTATTTATTATGTTAATGGAAACTAAAGAACACTGAAGTCAGAGCAGTTGCCAAAATCTACAGAAGATGGAGAAGACATCTTGCCTAGCTTCAGCTATCTGAGTCCTACTCGCTGAGAACATTTTAGTTTTCTAAATTCTCTCGGTAAAAAAAAAGAAAATAAAAATGTACCTTAAAAAGTGACAAGGCTAAGAGGAAGGATGTACTGCCTAGAAGCATCTTTCTATAGATTTAGGAAAAGTCCAGATGAGTAAAGTAGTCACACCACTGAAGCACTTTCAGGATGAATAAATGCTATTAAATATGGAAAAAGGTTAAATTATGTTCTCCATTGTATTTTCTTTGGAGTGAGACATACAGCTGGAGAAAGATATTTTGAAATCTTGGTGTCAATAAAGAAGTTTTAATGGAGATCAAGAAGTAAAAATCAGCTTTTAACATTAAATAGTTCCAGAATCAAGTGTTTTTGTGCTTCATGTAAAAAGTTCAGATAGGTATTAAATAATTTAATTACAATAAAGAAATGTATGTTGAATTTGAAGAGTAACAGTATTAAATGAGAAGTCAGTGGGTTAGTTTAACAAAGCACTGAAAGATTAGAAAAATTTTTGGCCAAATTATGATTAAGAGAGAGAAGAAAGCCTGCTAAAAGTATTTATTTAAAGCTGAAAACAGCAAGGGGAGTGATAGCCCAAGGGGCATGAGTAAGGAGGATGAACTCAGTGTAACTTAAGCTGAGTATTAAAATTATTGCTTGATACTAAATTTCTTCAGACTCAGAATTTGTTTTTGCCAGTAAGAAGATGGGAGCCTAATAACATCAGAGTTGTGCTTTTGATGTTGTTGGTTTGATTATTTTGAACTAGTTTTACCAAACAATGAGTGCACACTGTAGAGGGTGTTCTCATGCTATCGATGTTGTGGACAAATCAGAAGTGAAGTGAAATATGAATGTGGCCCTCTAAAGACAGAAGAAAAGGTCATCTATCGATGGTACTCTTAAGTTTTGATCACGCCCAAGGAAAAATGAACAAGACAGAAGAAATAATGAAATCAACTCTCTAATTTAGTGGTTGGGTCATTTCCCTGAAAGATGCAAGCACGCTTTTCTAATTTTATTGCATTTAGGAGTTGTGCATCCTATTTCTACAGTATCCATAGTAATTGGGCAAGATATTTAAACAGGTCTTACAGCAAGGACTGGAACATGAGTCTGCTCTCATAAAGGAATACTTTAAACTGAAAAAAGAAGGATTATCTCTTGGCCTACTGCATCTTTTATAACTTCAGGGGAAGCTGGCTGTCTAGAAGGATGCATGAAGTCATCCTCCAACAGTTCAGTGTTTCGATCCCATTCCTAGGACATGTGTATTTGATATTCCTTAGGCTAAGAAAACAACTGGAAGTAGGTGTTTCACAGGCTGCGTAAGTGCTCTGCCCACTGCACTAACAGATGACAAAACAACACTACAGCTGCCAAAACCTTTGCTGGCATCTCCGTGAAGAACCTTACTCAGTAGACATGCTGTAAAAACCTTTAATATATATGAGAAATAGGAGAACAGTCACAGTCTTCTGATGTAACTGCTGCACTGGGCTTTTCTGGATTGTCAGTGCTGGAGCTTACGTGGCTGGTGCTGACTGGGTGCATAAGTCACTGGTGAAAATGGAGACATCAGGGGGCTTCCATTTTGCAGTTACAGACACAGCTTGTGTCACACATATGACTTTTTACTGGTGATTCTGAAAAACACAAGGTGCTGACAGCAGCATCTGCCTGGGAATTCACTGGAAGGGAATAGTCACACGGACAATAAAAGCTCCAGAGCTGACTTTCAGGAAGCAGGAGTGGAGGGTTGATATCTCTGCAGGCTGCCTATTTGCACTACATCACCTGTGTTATTAATCCTGAAAACCTTGTCAGTGTCTGGAAACTATTTGCTTTTACTCTATTCAGGAGTTCCGGACCCCATTTTTACCTGCCCCAAAGCAATTCCCTACACTGCAGGTAGTCCTTTAAACAACACAGAATTCCTGTTTAGGGTTTAAAAAAAAATAGCCTTTTGCTTTCTCCAGCTCTATTTGGATTTTTATTGACTGACTGTAGCAGACTATTATGTCACTTGTCCTGTAAAAATACACAAGCCATGAATGACATCAGTGTCAGAGATAAAAAGGAAAGGCCAAGGTCTGCAAAGGAGCTTAAGGTACTTAAATCCAAAACATAGATCCTTGGACTTTTCTCATACCTTTGAAAGAAATGGAATTCCCATCAGTGGAGATCTCTAGATGTCTACATTTCTGGTATTGGAAATATGGATTTCTTGCAAAATCCTGATAGCAGATCAGTATCTAAGTCCTCTTAGGGTTCCTAGGCTCCGCATGTTTTGTCAGTCTTCCTCGTGACATCCCTGTCCTCTAGAGCAGGCTTTCAGGACATGTTCCAGTTCTGCCTGGAGAAAAGCTGGTAGAAGGAGGGGAAATTTCTAGTCTTTGACAGAGCAGTGATTAAGACACTCCAGATATGGAAATTTTTCCAGTGTCTAGTTTGGTCCAGACGTTTTTGCTGAGACCATTTTCTCATACAAGTCAGTGAAGCCTCTCC
The DNA here is from genome assembly GCA_013400975.1 of Atrichornis clamosus. Lineage (NCBI taxonomy): Eukaryota > Metazoa > Chordata > Aves > Passeriformes > Menuridae > Atrichornis > Atrichornis clamosus. The sequence goes on along the minus strand of WBMZ01010660.1, from coordinate 131,364 downwards.
TGTCTGTAGCTCCCCTCAGTCTTCAGTGAACACCTTCCACAGATGAATAAGTGTGTATGTCTAAGTGTCAACCAGGAGAGGATCCAAACCATGGGGTTGTTGGCAGACAGACAGACTTTGGTTCTCTGGAGGTTTTTCAATGGAATATTTCACTGTGCAGAAGCTGTTGAATAATCACTCTGTTGTGGAGGAAAGTGGTGAAAAATCTGTTATCTTTGGTAAGGCACTCTGCCCACCTTATGGGCAAACCAAACCTGGCTCCCTGCCTACATGGGTGCTGCAGCCATGTGAATATTTGGCAATGAGGGAGATCTACATCTTTGTTAAAGGTGCTTTTCAAGAAAAGTGCTGAGCTAAGCTGGGGCCTCATTCTAGGCAAAAGTCGTCCTGGGTCCTAAGAAAGTGTATCAAGCCCCTGCATTTTCAGGGATGTGACAAGCAATCCGTAGGACAGTGATGGAATAGAAAGCAGAAGATCTGATCCAGGTTCTCTTAAGTTTGGGATGTTTCAGATCCTGGGACTGAGCAGGAGCCCCTCACCACCAGTGCAGGTGCTATGCTAGGCTGAGTTAAAGTACTCACACAATATCTTGTGATGCAGAAAAACACTGAGCCTCTGAGCAGGCACAAGAAGGCCATGGCTTTTAAAGATCAGGGGAAATGGGTGGCAAAGACATGAAAACCATCTGGAACATCTTCAAAAGAATTTTCTTGTTTCTTAACTAGGTATACTATTACCTGTATCATAGGTCAGTTCAGGATGGATGTTTAAAAGCTCTTGTGCAGGCTTAGACAGCACCTGATAGCTTCAAAATGCTACAAGCAGCCCTGCCATTGTCTTCAGGGTATGCTGAAGATGTGGCTGAAGAAGTGGGAATCGAAACAGCATTCTGGAGTGGGTGGATCCCTTGTCACCAGCTTTTGGCAAGGTAGGTGCTGTGTCAAGGCTGTACCTGCCTTCAAGTCTGCATTTTGAGACAATGTGTTCTTCTCGCAGATCTTCAGATATCCCTGACGTTTCATGTCATTACTAATGGTAAAAATGTCTGTCTTTTTTTTTCTGTTAAAGACCTGCTCTCTAGCTTCAACTAGAACCTTGATTTTCTGAACACTCTGAGTATCTACCCGGACTACTGTTAAAATAAAAATCCATTTGCTTCTCTTTAAGTAATGCTGCTCAAATATGGTCTCTGCAAAATGTAATTTCCATCTAATGCTTGAACTAGACCTCATGAAATAAGATGCTGAGAAAGATTTACGAGTCACTGAAGCTCAAGCTAATGTGCTGATAGCTGTGGAATTTCAGATGTTTAAAGAGAAGTACTCACAGCTGCAGCAGGAATTTCCTAATTTGCCAAAAGCACTTAGAAAATAACCCTCCAAAATGGTAAGTAGAGGTTTAAACTATATATGCACACTTGATTTTCATACAATTTTAAATCGTCCTTGCAAATAATTAAAAATAATTGTGGCATAATCTTCATAGGCAAAATTGCTTCTGAGGGTTGAACAAGCAAGGAAGAGTGAGATGGACCTTTCTGACTGCTCTGCCGCTGGGAATTCTCCCAGATGCACCTGATGGCACTTACTCTGCAGAATAGCTGCTAAAACCTCCAAAGTCCTCTGGAAAGTCTCTTACTGACTTACCCTTGATTGAGACTTTCCTCAGCTTCTAAGCACAGCATAAGGAGCATAACAGACCAGCTCCTGCCTTGAATAACCATGTGAAAGATTCAGTGATGTTAAGTGAATGTTTTATTTAGCTAAAGGCTGCAACATCAATTTCATTATTAAAAATAATGGAGCATTTGATGCAATGGAAAGCTGATTTACAAATATGTCATGTGCCAAATCCAACTTTCAGGTTTCTTGGTTCACTTAATGTTCTTTCAAGATGTTAAATGGACCGTACACTGTGTTGCTTTCTGCAGGAAAGATAGACTTCAATCCACTTTTATATGTTTCATCTTTATAGTAAGTGTTCAGAAGAAGGATAAAAAGCTATTGGAGAAGACAGACTGCTTATAATCATGTAGCTGGGATTGTTAAAGAGCATTATTATTTTTCCAGTGTATATATGCTGGCATAAGGCTGCCTTGGATACAGTTATGAATGTATATTAATAAAAACTTTTTTACCAGCACAATTCCTTCCCTGGCCAAAATCAGCTATACAAGTGTGAGCATATGTATGCAAGCACAACTGTGTTTATACCATTACCAGCTGCAACTGGAACCTCTTGTCTAGGCGAGCCTGAGCCCTTCAACTCTTCAGAATACACCAAAATGGCACCAACCTTAATGTTCAGAGATTTGACCCTTCTTTGTGAACAAATTATAAGTCACTTTACTCCTCTGCATTTGGAGAATAGTCCTTAAGCGAACATGTTTAAAGAGATGTCGTGCTTCCAACTGAGGCTTTGGAAACATTTGGGGTTTTTAGCAAAGTGTTTAAAAAACCAGTTGTGTCAAGCATGCCAAGTGTTTGATGTTGGTTTTCTGACAGGAGAACTTAGACATGTATTGTTTGTGCTGATTTTGGATCACACAAGCATTTCCATGCTTTGATGAATCCTTGATGTTGTAGTTCTTTAGAGGAAAGATGGCAACACCACCAAACTTCAGTCAAGGCACTTCTATTATATTTCAGTTGTATATAGTCAGAAATCCAGCTGCAGGGTAATCATAGAGCCATAGAGTGGTTTGGGTTGGAACTGACCTTAAAGATCATTTAGTTTCAATCCCCCTGCCATGGGCAGGGACACCTTCCACTAGACCTGGTTAATCAGAGACCCATCCAGCCTGGTCTTGAATATATCCATGGACAGGGAGTCCACAACCTCTCTGGGCAACCTGTCCCAGTGTCTCACCAACTTTACAATGATGAATATCTTCCTTTTATCCAATCCAATCCAATCCAATCCAATTCAATCCAATCCAATCCAATCCATTCCAATTCAATTCTCTCTTTCAGTTTAAAGACATCCCTGTTTGTCCTATCACTATATGTCCTTGTCAAAAGTCCCTCTCCAACTCTCTTGTAACCCCTTTAGGTACTGGCAGGTGCTGCAAGGTCTCCCTGGAGTCTTCTCTTCCCTGGACTGAATAACCTGAACTCTCTCAGCCTGGCTTCACAGAAGAGGTGCTCCAGCCCTCTGATCACAACCTGGATGTGGACTGGCTGGCTCACACTTGGGCTCTCGGTGAGAACCATCCTATGAGAGAGCATGGTAAAGCCACTAGTACTTCTGTTAATGGAGCTAATTTAGGACCAGAAGCAGCTGTTTCATGTCCAAATTATTAAACATGTGCAGGGAAGAGATGCAACACAGAGACATTTCAGAAGAATCTGTTGATCGAGCTGGTTGCCTGTCCATCCACGGCATTATTCTCAACTCAGATGATCCACTAATGGTTAAGGGAAGTTGGCTGTGAATGCATTTTCTGGTGAAGAAGCACATCTTCTAAAGCAGTGGGAATTTTAATATAGCAAATGATCTTACTTCTGTGCTCAGAAGTGAGCATAAGTTAGATGTAAATCCAATTAATTGCTTTTTAATTTGCTGGTCATTGGAGAAGACAAAAAGGCAGTGTTTGTCAAGGCCCGATCCAAAGTTCATTGAACTCTGTAGATGTTTCTCTGTTGTTATTCATGGGCTCTTTCTCCAGCCTCTTAGTAAGTCTGTATATGCAATGCCTCAGCTTCCATGATTCATTATATTGCTCAAATTTCACACTGAGATGGAATGAATGTGTGATATCAGTTTAAGGAGAATAAAAATCATTAGACAATTGTTCCAAGGACATTTGGGACAGCCTAGCACAAAATGAGGTTATGTATTTGCAGTTCATCTTACTGTAGCCAGTCAGTACATGTCATTCCAAGAAGCTGCAGTTGAGTTAGGATGATTTCCAGGTCACTGTAGGTTTTTGGGAATTTGCTGCAACAAATGAATACTCAGTCTCTCCTAGGAGGAGAAGGAGCCTACTAGACATCACTGGGTGTGTGAAACAAATATCTTCCAAGGGATCAGCAACATCAGATGCTGTTTGAGCACTGATAAAACAAGACACAGGCAGTTCAGAATAGGCAGCAAATTTTATACTTTGCAAAAGAAATGTCTTTGTAAGTGTGAATTCAGCACTTAGTCAAAGCTTGTGGCTGTAAGAAAGTTGTCAGTTTTGTTTTCCCTTGTTCCTTTTTTTTCCTTGTGAGTTGATTTTATTAAAAGTGTCTTTGATATTTCCTAGAAGACTCTTCTCATTTTCTTGCTATTTTTAAGAGGTATGCTGCTGCAAAAGTATTGCTGTGCAAAGCAATCTCCTGCAGTGTCAAACTTCCCTTTGTTTTCAATGTTTTAAAAATAGTTCTATACTTAAATATTCTCCAGCATTGAAGAACTGAGCCATTTCCATTATGGTTCATATTGAACCATATGTATGTGACACAGTGCTGTATAGGGCTTCATATTTTATTCATTAGTTTAGTTTGAGAGAGTAGCTGTTTGATGTGCAGCTATTTCAAGCCAATTCTACTTTCTAAAATCCTTCTAATCAAATTGGATAACCTTCTGATATAAATATTTAACTTAAAAAATCTCCACACTTGCGATAATTTTTATTCTGTACTGCAAGTTTCAAACTGTTCTTACATGCATGAAGAAACTGATGTTACTCTCACATAAACACACAGACATCAACATTTCTCTTCTACCTTCTAGTCAGCTTGTGTAAACATGCTCCAGTACAATAAAGTAGTTTAATGTTTAGGACTGAGTTTGGACACATGGCAATGCTGCGTCTGCTCCTGTCTGTTGCTCTAATAGATTCAAGCCCACGTTTAATAGAGTAGCCAAATTGAGGCTGAAATTGCAGACTTCCTAATGAATTTGCCAAACTTTGGCCATAGCAAGGAGAGAAGTGTGGCACTGCATGTGTCTTGGGGACTGGGGTCCAGCCCCTGGGGACTCTGGCCGTGCAGGTATCACTCTGTCTGTCACCCACCCTGGTGTCCAGGACAGGGCTGGTGAGCGGTGGGCTGGCACCACAGAGGGCAGCTCGTGGCAGGTGACACGTGCCCAGTGCCACAGCCAGGCAACCTCTGAGCACTGGAGTCCTCACTGCAGTCCCGTTCCTGGGAGCTGCACCAAGGCCACTGGGGCCGGGTGCCATCCTGTTCGTCTGGGCTTGTGACCTGAGCACAGACATTCACCTTTCAAAGGCTCAGCTCAGAGACCACTCTTAAAGAATGATTGGAGGGAGAGAAGGCTGACCCAAAACTGGCCTTTTAGGTCATATCCTAATGACTACAAATTGGGCTAGGAAATGAGAAAAATTGAGTAATTTTCTCTTTTTCTTTTTTTAATTTTTAAATTTTTTTGGGGGGGTGTGTTCAATTATTTCTGCAGACTAAGAGGTCACCTGGCTGGGTTTTCCCTCATGCTGTTGTGTTGAGGCAAGCATGGATGTGCATGTGGGAGGCTTTACAGAGAATATGAGCTACCAGTAAAACTTAGCTGCTTCCAGGATTAACAGCAGCTGAATGAGAGTTTTCCACATCACACTTGAAAACTCAGATTACTAGTCCATCATAGCTGACTTTTTTGAAGCTAACCTTTAACCCCTCTGCCTGCCTTTTTCTCTCTATTGAGGATATATACACGTCCCTCCTTGTACCTCAAAGAGGAGTTTAATATCTATCTTATATTACCTCATCCCTTCCATCTTCCGACAAGCAGATGATTGCTCCTGGGAGAAGTACTTAGGATTTTGTGTGGTCCAGTTTTGAAAGGCTTTGGACACAAGAAACAGGCTCTTTCCTTATGGCACAGCTTCACATTCTACTTTGTTTAAGTGGCAGAAGTTGTATTCCTGTTTAAATTTTCCTTTTTGTCTTTAACTTCATCCTGTGAGAGCCTATTTAAATATACCAGGCAACTAAGCCAATTCTCCTTCAGCCAAATTGGTGCTGGCTAAGTTCAGGTGTGATGAATTTAACTCCCCCGAGCTTGGAAAAGCACCATGCACTTGGCAGAGTGGTAGAGCAAAGACATTCCCCTAAGAGTGTCCAGTGGGTTTGCACAGACCTGAACACCTCCACACCTTGGCACGAGCCTGAGGGACAGTGGACAGCCTGGGCCCACATCTCCACTGACCATCCAGATTTTCCATCAGTTTCATTTCTTTTCCTCCAAGCTGCTAAAAGTGTTGATTTTTCTATTTAAAATAAAATAAACCTCTCTGTTTTTCAGCCCACTGTTGTTTACAATGTGTGGGGCTGAATCTTGTTTCTACATTTCCCCTCCTTTTTCACTTCCTGAATCCAGGCTGCAGGTAAATTTGAAATGCTCCGTGGCAGATGGCAGGGCACATACAACATATGCTGAGCATTTTGAAGGAGTTCTGGAAAGAAATTTAGAGTTTATTAGAAGATGGAAACACTTTTGTTTCTAATGTGCAATTAGGGAATTGCAAATCTTTCAAGAAAATCCAAATAGTCAGGATAAAAAATTCCAACAGCCTAATATCCATAGTAACATCCAGGTCTGGCATTTAAATTAAACATCTCTCTCTTTCAAGGTGTGACTTTTTGCTCTTCCCTCCATGGCCACAAAGCAACACTTAATGGCATTTGCCCACTGAGAAAATCCACTCTTCCTGCTCTGTCAAGTATTCAAGCACCCTCCTCTTCTATCCTTCCAAAAAACAGGGAGAGGGTTGCTTAAGATCTGGCACTTGTCTTTGTGAGAGAAGTTGTTTAACAGGAGTTGGGCAAGTTTGGATTTTTTCCAGAGCAATTCCTAGCACAGCAGCTGTGAGGGTCCTGTAAAAACACCAGCCCGGATCATTTACTTGCTGTCCTTTGCCATTCCTTTATCTGTGAGCAAACTAAAAATAGAGATGAATTATGGGGCTCCAAGTAACTGTGTCAAGTGGAGCATTTGAGATGATGGTGTGTATTTAACAAGAAATGTTTTATAATTGAAACAGAAATAGTGGGAGCTAAATATAGACTTTTAAATTCAGTTGGAATCTGGTGTTGGCAGTTTTGTCTTCATGGTATTTGTATAATTTCCTTATTTGAACCAACATGAAGTGCTTTTTTTTTTCAGCCTGCAAGAATTTTGGTGATCCGACATTTTTGGTACAAATCAGCATGGAATATCTGGCAATTACAAGTTAAAATTTAAAATCAGCTTCTTTCCCCTTAGACAAAGTTCCTGTGAAGATGTCAAACGGGGCATTAGTGAACCCTCAAAGGGTGACAGGGGGAAGCAACACATTTCTGCCTAATCTATCATTTTTGTTTGATTTTGATTAACAAGTCCAGAGTGGTGATACTTTCACTCTGGTTGTAGAGATACATGAGCTACTTCCTCCCACATTCACCCCAAGCCAGAAGTGCTCAGAGACACCTGAGCCTGTGCACTGTTAATTGCTGCCATGCCAAGCTGGAGAGTCCTCCTGTGTGATTTTCCCCTTGAAAAGCTCCTGCAGAAATCACTGCTCCACACTTCCCTAGACATTGTGGATGTTCTGTAAATTCTTCTGGGCAAACCTGTAGCAGCCTCCTTTTCTGCAGGGCAGATGTTGCACAGCCAACAAGAAGCAAAAGCACGTCGGGTTCTCATGGCCCATGGAGGCCTGGCTGTTATGGGCAGTGAGTGGCAGAAGAGCAACCAGGGTAATAAAAAGCAAAACACCAAGGTTTCTTAGTCCTTCAATTGCCCAATAAATGGGTGGTAAAATATCGTGAGGAGTTCTCTCACCTACCTGTAACTGCCTATAAGGTAGGAGTCTGGTCTCAGCTGTCTCCCTCTAGGATTGGGGAGGAGGAGGATTCATCCCATCATAACACAGGATTAGTACTGCCCACTGGAAGTGTGCCACTCTAGTGGATACTGAAAAAACCTGGATGCCAGCTCAGAGTCAGAGAATCCTATTCTAAGAACAGAACTACAAAGAAAAACTCAAAGATCAATGTGGGCCAATAAATAACTTTAAAGTGTAGAAGAGATTTTAGACAACTTTTTCCTTTCAAAACAAATTATTTGTCTAAAAATACCACACTGCTTCAGTTCAACCTCAATAGAAATAAACAAACAAAAAATATTTTTCATTAAAACCAGCAATTACTGAATAACAGGACGTCACTTTCTACCACATCCTATTTCTAGCTGCAGGCCTTTGGTAACGCACCAGCCTCCCAGTGGCAGAAGTGGCATTGTTGTCTGAGCTCTCTGGTGACAGAGCTTTCCAATGACAGCAGGTCTCATCTTCACCTCTTCATCAGGTCTGCCAGGGGCCGAGTTCAGAATTAAGTCAGGAGGGGCAAAGACATCACTGCATCATCTTTCAGCCCTTCGAAAAAAACAAAGAGCACATACTTGGCAGCACTTTAATTTCTATGGTTACTTATGAGTAACAGCACAGCTGGGGAACTGTTGCTACAACCCACTAGCAGAGATCATTTAAGAGCTCACACTTAAGCAGATCCATTAAAAAAGCACTGTTTTTTTCAGGATAATAAAACTGAGAACTGTAGGTTGTACTCTTTACATTCATATCAAGTGGACTATCCTGCTAATCATAAACTTGCCCTCGTTACTGTCATTGTTTAAAAAGCAATAAGAGGAAGGATGGCTCTCTATGTAGGACACCGACCAGGACTGATGATTTCTGGACAAAATCTTGACCAAGAATATGATTTACTTGGATTTTGTCAGTCACAGATGTTGATGTCTCCCATGCTAATGCAGGCCAATGCTCCCTGCAGCTTGGAGAGACTCTCTGGCCAGGGAGACTTGCATTAAGGCTTCACTTTCTACCAAGGGGACAGTAACACCATTTTCCAGCAAAGTCTGGAAAAAATAATTGAGTAACCCTGAATCAGAATTATTTGGGAGCTCCAACACAGAGTTCCTGTACGACCTGGTTTGAAATGGCTGGTTTGTGCTTTCAGTTTTGACCCTTATTTCCATTCTTATTTATTAGGGCAGCAGTCATGAAGTCCTAGCAACTTCATTGCAATACAATATATCTTTAAATAATACATGGAACAGACTTCAAAAGCCTTTTGGCAAAGGAAAGCCTATTGCTTTGTTATGTACGGTGCCCTATTCAGGAGGGAAGTGAAGGCAAAATTCACCCTTCTTTTTGGCTGCCATGCACTTATTGTGGGCACCTCTGCAGTGAATCCATTCCTGAAACAGCCAGGGGTAAAGATTTTAAGTACTTTACTTTTGCAAGTTCAAAAAAGTAGCACGTAATGAGGGAATAGAACAACAGTTATTTTATGTGCTTATGGGTAGAATTTTAAAGGACTATTAAAAATATAAAATAATTACTGAACACAGAATCACAGAATCAGAGATTGGTTTGGCTTGGAAGGGGTCTTAAAGATCATCTAGTCCCAAAATCGCTGCCATGGGCAGGGATGTCACCCGCTAGTTGAGGTTTCTGCATTAATGCACCAAACCTCTGAGTCAGCTCACAGAAATGCACTGTTGTGTCAATGCAAATGCTGAGTTTTGACATTTTATTCAGTGTAATGCAGGATTAGAAAAGACAAATTAAATCCATGTAAGTCCTTTTGCAAGACTCTTCTTTCTACAAACTGTCCCTCCACACAGTGGAATAAGCACATCATCCCAAATAAAGCCATTGACATCAGTAGAGTTTCACCTGGGACAGATTTGGCTTACTTTTGCTAATTGCATCATTACTCTGAAACTACACTGAACAATTCATTAGTGGCAGATAGCTGAATTTCTAAAAGTGTGTGTAACCTAACTCTAACCACCAGCACAGTAGAAACTACTCTCAGTAGCTCCTCTGAGCAATCAAGGACACCATGAAATTGAATAAATAAATATAAACAAAGAATGTTTTTCAATTTGCTCTCCATCTGGAGTACTGGATATTTTTCCAGCTCTTAAACTGAGGCACCTTTGCACTCTATTAAAGGCAATCCTCTTTTCCTTTTGCCATCTCTGATGACCCCAGTGAATTTAAGAGCATTCCTGTAGGTGAGAGATTTCCCTTTTCAGCACCTTCAAAGAATAAGCCAATATGCTTAATTTTTGAAAATGCTGCTGCCCTGTCCTGGAGGAGAGGCGAGCTCAGTGGCAGACTGGGCTTGACAGTGCCAGCTGGCCCAAGGGGCTGCCAGCCCTTCTGAACCTGCTTGATTTGCCAGCAGAGGTTTAACCTCGGGGTCTCTCGAGGCACCTTTCACCGGCAAGTACATGCTGTGTTCCTTCTTCGTTCTTGTCTGTAACACCACTTGAGGAGGAGTAGTATTGCTCCATCCCTCTTGTGTTAGACTGGATAAACAGGATGTTTCCTACAGAACTTTCAGTTTGACTGATGTGTTTAATGTACAGTGCAGGACTGAATTAAATAAATATCTCCCATCCAAACAATCTTAGTTGTTGCCTAAAGTTTCATTTCTTGAGACACAAAAGTTTACCTAATCTGAAATGTTATCATTCTCATTTTCTTTCTCTAACTCGTGGCCATACTTTTTCTCAGTAACAGTGCTACAGGAGGAGAGGTCCATCACTCCATCATTGCATACTCTTCCTTCTCCCCATGATGGCTGGAAATGGCAGAGGCTTCACAAAGATACTCACAGGCTTGTTTCTGGAGCTCACCAGAGATGGCTGGGTGCAAGAGCAGCAGATCTGAGGACATGTGAATGTAGACTTAGAGGTGTGTGCCTTTACAAATATTCCAATCTAGAAATGAATAACTTTTTAGTGTCTGCAGAAAAGGTGGTTCATCTCACCCAATCACAGACCTCTGAGATAGCTCTTATGAACTGTACCCTGCCAGTGCCTGTTTCTATTCAGTGATTATAAAGGCATTCGAGATGATCCCCTCAGCTGCAGCATTCAGCAGATACCTAAGGCCAGGGGAGGCTGGTTCAGACACCAAGCCCCTGCTGAGTGGAGGTCTAGCAGGAGGGCTGCTCAGCTCATAGCTTGATGAAACACAGATTGTGACTTTCTCACACAAATACTATCTACAGAGCAAAAATCTGAGATCAAATCTGTTTCTCCTACATGTCTCTCCCCACCCCAATATATTTAATGTCTTTTGACCAATGTCCAGCAAGCAGACTGAGCCCAAATTTTCTTCCCACCCTGTCTGACTTGTATTCGAGAAAGACCTATGTGTTACAGTCACAGAATCAGCATCTTGAAGATTTCTGAGAGCTGGTTTTGTGCCCAGAGAAGCACAGTGGGGACTGCATTTGTGAATATTCTTGGTAGATGCTGACTAAGGTGCACCTGCTGCTCAAACAGGTCCCAGTCAGTACCCTGGTTGTGGTCCAGGTTTGCTGTTGTCTCAGATGTGCTGAATCATCAGAGCCTCTCCCTTTATATGCTGGAATGGTCTTCCCATTTCCCCTGAAACTTCTCCAGACCTTATCACCTCTAACAGCATAGGGTTCCCAGGAAAACTAATCATCCTTCATGAATAACCTCATAAGACAGGCCTCCACCTCTAGTGATTTACAGAGGTTCTGTGTAAATAAAGGAGCTGAATCACGTTTTCCACAAATGTTTCACTTGACCTAGTCTATAAAAAAAGAATAAGAGTAGAAAAAGATTTTTTTTAAAGATAATTTACACGTCCAATTTGTCCTGCTTTAGCAAAGTGCAGCCAAAAAACTAGAGAGGTGCTGATCTGTACTTGGTAGGAAGTTTGTTCTTTATATATATATATATATATATATATATCCGTGTGTTCATGCATTCTGTATATCTACATGGCTCATCAAGCAGTTAAATTTGGGGGTAAAGAAAAGTCCATTAAGGCCTAAATTAAGGAAACAATGGTCTAAAATTTAGTTGAGACCATAAGGAAGTAAGTTTGAGGACAGCTACTGCACAGCCAAATGCTGTAAATCCCCAGCAAAAATCCCTAGCAAACTCTCTGTGGTGTAGCTTTATCACCAATTGTTATGTCTTCATTTAATTAGTGGAATAAATTACAAGTAAAACTTAATTTAACTCTTCATTTCTCAACTTCTTTATCTCTATTTTTTTACTCTAAAGAATAAAATTGCTTTTTCAAAAGAAGCAACTGCACTAACAGTTTATCACTTGCTCTGATTCTAGGAATAAAGACAAAAACAACCTCTGGTGCTGTCCTTCCCCTCCTGCCTGTTCATTCAAACCAGCTGTTGAAAGTCCAGCCATTTTAATACTTCATTCCACATATCTTTATTAATGTTTAAGTTCTCAAGTAGTGATTAAGGTGATTACTGAAGTGGACAAACCAGCATCAGGCTGAGACTAATTTTCCTTTTAAACACAGAAAGTGTCAGTCTGGTGAATATAAACTGATAGCACTTTCAATTGCAGTGACTGGTGGAGGCCCTGGTCAGCAGCCCTGGCCACTGAGGATGTGGTGCCGCTGTGCAGTTGACCACACTCCTCTACTCAGCTTCAGCCAAGGACACCACGGCAGGTTTTGTGCTGGGGGCTTTGTGGAGCTCAGAAGGAGCAGGGACCCACGTACCAAGTCTAAACTTCTACTGTTGAGCAGTAGCTTTGCTTCTGACACCTTGGGATGCATCCAGGTCTGGTTTCAACAGAAGGCACTCCAAAGCCATTCAGAAGCAAGTAGTGAAGGCATTCCCCGGGAGGTGCAGCTCAGAGTTCTCATGCTAAGGAGGGATCTGGATGCTGTGTCCGCCTTCTCGGAGCCAGCACTGCAGAAAGTGTCACCCCCTTGCTGCCAGCATGGTTATAAAGGCTCAACCCTACCCACAGAGGGAGTCTGTGGACTCTGCACTCTCCTGGGTGTCCATCACCATCCTGAACTGGACTCCAGCAGAGAGGAGCAGGGCTTTGGATGCACCTGTCTGTAGGGTGCCTCCTATCACAAGTACTGCACATCTCTTTCCACAATATATACACCTGCTCATGTTTGTGCTCTTATATGAAACCTTTTCTACCCATAGTTATGCTGTGCAGTTTTGGGTAATGTGATTACAGTGAGTTTGTTTAGAACTTCCTTGAGTTTTGAAAAGTGGGACAAGCATTTCCTGTCCCAATCTAAACTGTCCAATGCACCTTGTAAACATACCAATATTCATTAAGTGGTTGTCCCACTTAAAACAGATTTCTTGCTACAGTTAGTTCAAGGAAAAAAGTTTGCCTTGTTGTACAAAATGCCTAAAAGATTTTAGGGACCATTTAATAATTATATACAGCACAAGGAGGTAAGTAGAACAGCAACTGAGCTTGTCAAAAATCAAGGAATCATAGCATGCAGCAATGGTAATTTGACACAGAGCTTGCACAATAGATTTCATTTTTTCTTAACAGAACAATAATTGAAAACTGACTTAGCCCCTTAAATAAACCAGTGACAGCTGGGAAAATCAGCAGATTGGCCCTTTGTGCCTGTTTATAGTAGATTTTGGCAGCAAGATAGTTGATGCAGTCTCTATAGGATGCAGCTATTATGTCTTCCAGATGTGCTTGACCTTTATCTTGGATAAAAAAGCATCTTGCCATAGAAACTATCAATTTATATACTCTTAGCCCATGCCATCAGCTCCTTTAAGATGCTGAAAAACCCCTCTTGTGATGGTTATGCTTCCACTGCCATTCAGTACAGACATCTAACTTGTGAGTGCTTAGATTTTTCAAATGTGAGTACATAATTTAGCTCATTGTACCTGTAGAACCTCTAATATGAGGAAGATCTGTAACAGGATGAGGGTTGCTCAGTACTTGCAGAGGGACATTCAGGAGGTCCTTCCTTGGCTAGCTACTCACAGTGGGTGGAAGTAGAAAGAAAAATGGCAATGGCTTCTTCACGGGCTGCCTTATTATTTATTTATGTGTCCAGGATGATGCTACTGTTGTCTCTGGCTCTTTGGGGAAACTTTACCAAACACAGGGGAAGAGTTAAGCTACAGACAGCTTCATGCCCACACGCCAGGCCGTGGAGAAGGGCACAGGCCACCTCATACCCACTGACCCAAGGGGACGATGGCACACCTGTGTCAATGTAAATTGTCCCACCGGCAAAACCCCAGAGCCAGGAAAGGAAAAAAAGGAGCCTCTGGCTATAAATGCACTCGAGTCAAAGGAGGATTTTCAGTATGTTAATTTGGCTGTGTCAAAAACTGCAGTGGCACTTGGAGTGCCACAAGAACAGAGTGCATGCCATACAGCAATGTCTATGGGGAGGAGAATAGGGGATATCTTGGAGCAGCGGAAAATAGGGGAAACAGTTAGAGAGGATGAGAAGGGATCTGTGGGCATCCTGGACTTGGCTTGGAGGTACAGAGGAGAGGTTGAGAGCATCACATCAGCTTGAAGAGAGCACTTGTTTTGACAGAAAACAAAGCAAGATGTCAAGTGTCTTGTACTTGCTGTCACATACTCAAGTCTCTGGGTTAGTAGCTGAAGAGCTGTGGTTACCTGCTTCCCAATTGTTTTCTGGTATCTGTGTAGTTTGGTTAACCCTAGGGCAACTGAATTTCATGTTTTTCTGTCTCATATAGGTCAGACATGAGAACTTCTGAAACAGAATAAAGATTCAGTACAGGAATCCAGGCTGACACAATAACTCAGAGAGATCTGTATCCCGGTGAGTGCCTCTCAGCAAGCTCAGTGCAGCACTGCAAATCTTCCGTACCTCCACGAACTCCTTTCACCAAAACATGAATCAGTATTTCTTGGTCCCCTGTGACCAGGCAGGCTCATATGTGTGTACTTGTCACCTGATCCGAGGCATCGTGCTCCCGCAGGGCCACTTCATTCTGTGGCTTTGCATGGAGGTGCCTCGTGTTGGGAATGTAAAGGGTTCGAGGGGGTGTGACAGGGTGGATTAAAGTTACAGCAGGTGAAATCTGCCTGAAAGAAAGACTGGAGCCAAGCTGCATGAGCCTGTGTGGCCCACCAGTACGGACCAGTGACAACGGTGGATACAGCTCTGCCCTCTGCATTGCTGCAGGACGGGAAGGTGAGCTTATTGAAAGCTGGGAGTATACAAATGATGAAGGGAAGAGACAGGAGAGGAGCTGAGCAACCTTTTCTCATGTCCCCATTTTCCCTAGATGTAAAGCTTCTGAGCTCCTGTGACATAACAGTAAGCAAGTTTCAAAGGAATAAGAGGATTCTGGAACATAGTTTCTGGAAAAGCATGTAGCACTGTTTCTGCAGCTGATTTTCTGAGGAATTGTTTGTGGGAAATTGAAAAAGACACAAACCCACAGTAACTGTTCAAACTGGGCCTAAATTGCACACAAACCAAAAATCTTGATTTTCAGCCTTTGTTCTGTCTTCTGGCTCTTCTACTGAGACATAAATGCCAGCTGGCAACAGACGGATGGTGCTTTCTGAGATGTTGTTTCCTGGAGATAGGAATATTTTTAAGAGAGGTGATAGGCAAGGGAAGATTTTGCTTCATCATACTGAGCTGCTGGTGTAATGTTGTTGGAGGGCATTATTTAGTTTTGCAAAGTGGCAGCTCTAAACAGAGCTTTCTTCCTGTGTTCTGCAGAGCTCACTGAAAAGGACAAATTCTGTCTATAAATCCCTGTTTCCTTCACTGTTGGGGAAGATATCCTGGTACACATGACAATTAATCCATATTTGGGACTTTAGTAATTTCACAGTATCTTCAAATCATGAAGCAAATCAAGGGAGGCAGTAAAGCAATATGGCAAAATGTATTTCATCAAAATAACCAAAATGTTGAAATAGCAAAAAGAAAAAAAAGGAATTTGACAAGTGGGAGGAGGAAACAGCTGCGTCAGTTGTTACATTGCTGTGTAAACAATTTAATGCAATTATAAATCTGATTCTGGTCGCACTGTGCTGTAAATAAAAAGATTTTTCACATACACTCTTCCTCTGCTTTCATCGGAAGTCCTGCTCCTGAATCACAGGCTGTCTTGGCAATTTGGTAGCGCAGGGTAAGCTGTGTTTGTGGAGTGACACGCAGATGTTTCAGCCTGAGCCTCTGCAGATGTTCTTTTCTGGGCTGCTGGGGATGGGCAGGTGCTGTCAAACCACATGGCCAGGGCCCCGGGGTCAGCCGTGCCTTACGCTCAGACTTGGTGCCAGGCTAGAGCACAGCTCGGCTTTTCAGGGCTCCCCCTGTGACTCCTACAAAAAGCTGCTCAGGTCTGACCCATACCTGTGATCTCTGCCAGAATTAACCAGTTTTACACCCCATCACTCACGTACCTCATGACATTTCAAGACAAGGAAACAAGACTTTTCCCAAACTGTTAGTCCAGATGACACATGAACGTGGCCCGCCCTATGCCATGGCTCAGCTTGAGGACAACTTTATGGAGCTGTTGCCCTGCAGGTTCGTGTGGCACAGGGTCAGGCAGTGCACACCCCTGCAGCTGTGGAGGCAGCTTCCTATGCACAGGGGACTGCCTGCTGCGTCACCTTTCAGCTTCATGAGCTTTGGCTCAGAGACCTCTGCTTACTGCAGACTATTCAGTGCTGGGTTTGGGGTGTGTGTGTGGTTTAATGGTGACTTGTTCGCTGTGCCACAGACACAGACCAAACCTGCATGAGACGTGCAGAGTTTGCATAGGTGCACAAACTCAAGGAAGGGGTTTAGACAGAACCCCTGTCTTCCCTTGAAGTATGGAAACAGTACAATGAACTCATTTAAAACACATTGCTTCGGCAATCAGAGAGGGTGTATGAATTGAAATGGAGTTTGCATGTAACCTTCAAGCTTTTCAAACCATTTATAGTTTACATAGCTATATGTTAATCCACAGACAATCTATAGTTCTGAAGAGCCTCATAGCAACCACAGATCAACAAATGATTTCCCTGGGCTCTTAGGCATACCACTGCCATTAGGTCCTCTGATTTTTAATTGAGGAAATATCTCTAAACATATTGAGGTAATTAAAGTGGTAATATCTTCTGTAGGATGCATTTGTTAAAATAACAGCAATTCCCCTATGTGACTCAAAAATATAACTGCAACTTCATTAGAAAAATTAATCAAATTATTTTTTGTATAAATGTACAATGTAAATTATGCTCACAGTTCTGCTGTAATTCTTGAACAGAATTAATAAGAGAATTCCCTCTCCCGCAGTTTACAGCTCTTGATATATTGATCTTATTAACTTTTATTATGATTCTAATTAACATACCATATTACAAATAGCTCCTTATTATCTCTTTGCCATTCATAATGCTTTCATAAGGAGATGATTACTGTGATAATGTTATGACTCTGTTAAAAAATTTACATGCTAACCTAGTTTTACACATTTCTTTCTGGCTGAATTCTGACAGAATGAAGTAGCAACCAGAAAGAGTTATTATTTGTATAAGCCTGTTTAAAATTTGTTTATTTTTGCTTCTGAACACACATGCGTGGGTTGAGTTTTGTAAATAAGTGTCTGTGTGTGTGTATGAAATCTGTATATGGAAATGTTGCAACATCTTGCAGAGAACCACTGGATTTAGAAGTTTTTAGAGAATAATATTATTCCAGGTGTTGCCTAGATACATATGGAAGCAAAAAATAACTGAACAAAAATCATAACAGATGCAATCACTTAAAGTAGTGGTTTAAGAAGAGACTTCCACTGTGGATGAAAACTCACCATTGGCCAGTCTGGCTCTTCTGTCCAAACTATCTCCAAACTTTAAAAGTCCTTCGAGTTCTCTGTAAAAACTATTGACTTTCCTCTTAAACATACTTTAACAAATATGTACCCATTATTTTCTTTTCTCTGTCCTTGTCATTTTCATGCCAAATACAAGACATAATTTGCACTTTCTCTTAGCACAGGACTTGGCACTGTCCCTTGCTTTGTCTCTCCACTGACTTCATTTTTAGATTAAGTGTAAATTCTTAGTCTTCACTCTCAAGACTCATCATAGCCTAATCCTAATTCTGAAATTTTTTATTCACTGCGAGATATGTACTCCAACCTCCATGAGGACATTCTGGAGGCGAGTACTGGCTACCAGTTTTCTCATAAGCTTCTTTTCCAAATTAGGAAGGTCTCAGAAAACTTTGCCTAAAAATGGCAAATGGAACATTGAGATTGCCGCACATAGCGCTAGCAGTACTGACATATTGATTTGTTCGTAGTGCATTATTTCTCGTATTCTCCTTAAATTCCAGTGTTTTGGAGATCTAGTTGTGAGAGTAAATTTGTGTACAGTGGTTAGGATGGTGGAACCCTGGGCTAAGACTTTGTCTCTCATGCATTACAAGCCCACCCCCTCTCTCCACCAAGATTCTATGAAAACAGGAAATGGAAAAACACTAGATTTCCAAAATAACATCTGTGCCTGCCTGTTCCAGTATGCTAGTTACAATTTAACACTGAATCTGTATTGAAGAAAACGTGAGATCAACAGCTACAGTTAATCTTGTCTTGAAGAGCAGCATTGGACCAGACGACATCTTGAGTCACCTCAGCTCCTATGATGATCTATGGATGAGTCTGTATGGGACCTCTTAATTGTTTTTCTTGGTTGCATCCCTGAATGGGAATTTGATTGCACATGAGAGAATCGTTCTGGTAGTTCAGAGGTAAAATGATGGTTCTGAGAAGTGGTGAGACACACCTCACTACTAACGATGATGCCACTCTATTTGTCTCCACCAAACCAAGCTGCAATCCATCATGTTGCAGATTGAACTTCTAAGGAATGTGCCTTTCTGTAGAAGTTTTTTGCTCTCTACCCAACTGAAGCAAAATGCAGCATGAGCCTTTCAACTCTGAGCTTTCTTTGGTAAAAATGAATTCAAAAAAACAAGAAAAGATTTTTTTTTTTCTTTAAACGTCTAAAATCCTGTCTTGTGAGATTAACTGGTGAATCAAGCTTTAAATAATATTATTATGGGAGAAGTCAAGCAAACAGAAAGATGACTCAAACAGTTTACTGCCAGGACTATTTCTTAACACAGAGGAAAATCATATCTGGTTGCATATGGAATCCTCCCACAATGAACAGGGAGCCTGGCAACAAAAATAAAACTGCAAACGCTCCAATTTTGTTGTTGAACCGTCCTCGCAGCTTAAGTATAATGAGAAGATACCAGAAATTTGGACACTGAGGAGGAGAAACCATAACGTAGCTAAGCAATTCTATGCCTATTGCCTTGCTTGTCAAAACAGACAACCTGGTAATTAGAAAGGTAAAATTTTCTTTAATTCCCCCTCCCCATCAAAGGAACCCAAATGAAACCCAAAACAAAAAGTGAGCCAAAAACATAGAGGGACAATCCCTGCACACATGCTCTCAGTGGAACCACGACAGGCTGGGCAGGCTAAGAATGTGTTCCTTCTGCTCCAGTAGAGTCCAGCAGGAGAGCCCTGCACCACCTCCAAAGGATCACCTGGTGACTGCCACGGGCCCACCCGGAAACAGAGCCCAGCAGTGAGAGCAAAGAGTGGCTCTGGCTGGATCCGTGCCCATGGGCTGTGCCTTGGACGAACAACACTGAGTGCAACTGACGGCTGTGAAAAAAATACATGGTTTTCATCTGCTGTAGAGCATAATTCAACCATGCAAATATTTATGTATTGAGCAAAGAACTGGGCTGCTGCTTGCTGAGTGTCTGAGGCACTTGTGTGTTTCTCCCACTGCCGCACACTTCTGGCTGTGGGACTCACCCACAGATTGAGGACTGGAACAGGATATGCAGTTCTGCAGAGCTGGAAGACATCCCTTTGAAAAGAATTTGTAAAGAGATCAAAACAAGCACAGAAAACCAACTCCATCCTATATGTGTCAAAAATAAATTTACAACTGGGAATACTCCCCAGGAGATATGTTTTTCCTGGCTTCTCCCTCACTCTAGTGAAATACAGCCAGTGCTCAGTTCTGGACTTTGCAAACACTCATCATCGATAAACTAGATGGAAAAAGCCAAGTGTTTGTGTGGGCTTAGAAAAAATATCATTATTTAATGACACTCAGACAAGTACGTTTTTGGAGGGCATTCATATGGCACCAGCTGTTCTGATTTAAGGATTTTGGTACAGCATGTAAAAAACCATAAAACATGATTTGGTCATCCCAAATAATGTGTATATGCACAAACTTTCCTTCAAAGTAAACCATTTCCTTAAATCTCTCCTAAGTGATAGGACACAAATTGTATTTGTTTTGACGTACAACATTTTGCTCCACTTTGGACAAGCCTATAATACTGCAATTGCTTCATATTTTAAGCTCCTCTTTGACGTGCTAAATATTGAGTTTGTTCAGTTTCCTGTTGTTGCTCCTTTCTGTTAGCTTGTGCCCTGTAGGGAAGCAGGAGCCTGGCATATGGTTTCTGCAAGCACAGATAAATATTCATAGAGATTCTTTTTTCACACTAGTTTTCATTTTCCAGGCAGGCTGGCATTTGGCTTTTTTAACAATAGGTCTGGACAAGAATCAATTGTCTGATCATATTATTATTATTAATGTTACAGTGATCTTGCATTTTCTTACTCTTCCTATGACACTCCTGTAGAATTTAGAAAAATTCCAATTCTTTCCCAAATACATCAATGGAAGCCAGTTGTCAATGAGAGCAATCAATCAGTGCGGAGAGAAAAGTATTCATCTTCTCTCAGCTCTGTCTGATGTAGGATAACAAAATCTCTCTTTATCCCTACACTTTTGAAGGAGCTGTTGCATACTTGGGTCAGCAAAACCAGCCTGGTTTAAACTTATTAAGCATTTCAGATCATGTCTGTTCTCACTTTATATACCAGTGCACCAATTCTGCACATTTTAATAAGAGATTTTAAAATTATTTCCAGCTCGCTGAGGAAAATAATAAGCAGTGGCAGGTCTAGGATTATCCTTAATAACATCTCTAAAGTACACATAACAATTTCTCCACTGATGGCTTCCTGAGGTCCTGTCAGTCAGGAAGTTCCTAACCCAATTCAAGTGTGTTTGCTGATGGACAGAATGCTGATTTTTTAAATCCTGGTGTCATGTGATACTAACTACAGTGTGCTAGAGGTAAATGTCTATGTTGCATGTCACATATATTCATAAAACAGAGTTTGAGCATAGCTGGGATGCAATCAGGTTTGTCTGATAAAAAGTATTTTCTGATTGATATTTTTTGTATTACTATCTGCTAATTATTTTATTAGTTGAATGCCCCTTCGGTTTTTCATTATTTTATCATAGAATCAAGTTCACCACTTTTTTGTCCTTTTAAAATATTGGTAGAATACCCAGCAAACTCTAATCTGGTGGAATTTCTTTGATACTCTTAAATATAAGAGAAATGAGTATGCTTAGACCAGTCAAGTCTTCCTAGTAAAGCCTTCACCATCTTTTATTATTTGGGTCTGTGATTTTGAAGTGTTTGCCATAGTATGTGTTGTTTAACAGCCTGCTGGGTTACTAAGGGATTGGTAAGCATTTCATCACATCCCAGTCATAAGAGCACGTAAATACAGTGCAGAATCACTTGCTGAATACTTCTTTTGCCTCTTTATAAGCAATTTTGTCATCACAGCTCATCTTTTTGCCATAGGAAATTTTGTCTGTCTATAGATTGATTCTGACATTTTACAAAAATAACGCATCACACTGTTAAAAGAGGTTTCATTCTCAGGCAATGCCATTGCTTATGGACAGGCTGTCCCAAAAATCCCCGTGGAGGTGGTAAGGTCAATGCAGTATATTCTGCACAGCTCAATGGCAGTATGGTTGCTTTTCTCTGGATGCCCTGGAGGGTGTCCTGGCCCATGGATCACCTGTTGAAAGCATGAGTCACATCCCTGCCACCGTCATGGGACAAACTCCAGATTCATATTGGTCTGGATACTAAAGTTGACCATAGTTCCCAAACAAAAAATGTAAAAAATATGTCAATTGTCTTCAGGAAATATACTGGGAATTATTCTAGCCACACAACTGCTGTTCTGTTCTTTGATAAACACAGTGAAGAAATTCCTGGTGGAACTTGCATTTATTCAAGAGAGATTCATGCTGTGGGGATGCTGAACAAATGCAACCAGGCTGCAAACATTTGAGAAAAAAACAAGGCAAGGTAGTCAGCAGAACTGCTGTTCTCAGCACAACCACACTTACCTCTCTCTGCCTCTGAAAGGAACCAATGTGAAATGCTGTGCTTGTGTTTCATAAACCTGTGACTTGACTTGCTTGGAGAAGGACGCAGTTTTCTGCTTCTGCTCCCACTGACAGTGCTGTGGGCAGCCCGCTGTGATCCCAGCTGGCCTCCCCTTGGCTGGATCGTGTGGCTCAGATTATACCATCACATGGATGTCTCATGCAGCGAGCTCCCCTTTGCTCCTGAGGCTATTGAACCGAGTTACAATGATCTTACCCTGCTCTCAGGCTAATGAGAATTGGGAATAACAACACACTGTTGAGGCCTGTGAAGGTACAGTGTTACCAGAGGACACACAGGCCTATGTGATGTCCGTGTGGTGGGAACTGAGACTCTGGCCATGCTGGTAGCATGTGCTGGTATGAAATCACCACTGGTGACTGAAAACAAAGTCAGTAAAGAAAATATATGGACAAAGACAAACAGAAGAGGAACTTGCAACCCTGCAGAATGCACGATAAATCATTTATTACAGTGGGAAAGAGGCTTTCAGACAGAAATAGCAATGTACAAGTCTACTTATTTCTGCAAAAAACAAGCACCTCTGGGAAACCTGCATCCACAGAACTGCAGCTGTGAAGGACGATAGTGCTTCCAAAGTATTTCTCCTGACCCTATCGCTTCTAAAAAGGTGATGTGAAACATTAATGTATTTACCTTGCCACATCAGCAAGGGAGGTGTTTGTGTGTGCATTCAGGGTCCTAATGCATATAAACAATGTAATTCTGTTAGAACCTCTTTGCCTTGAGTCACATCAGCAGAAATAACTCATCATAGAAGAAACCAGTTTGAAATACCCTTGGCAGGTAGGTGGTTTGACAGTCACAAAGAAGAAAACTGCCCCTCTCCAGGAAGGATGCATGGGACAGGGCACTGGGGAAGCAGTATGTTAGGGTTCTTTCAGGCCTACTTGGATTCAACTGCCTGCACATAGCAGCTTAAAAGGACACATTACCGGGGCCAAATTATTTTGGACTGAAACTATTTGACAGACCTTGACCCAGATCCCCAACTGAGCTAAAATGACACATCCAACTTTATTTGGCATTTGAAGGGAGGGAAATTACTTTTCTGTTCTGCCAGAGACCTCTTTTATTTAATGTCATACAAAGAGGAAGAAACTGCATATAATAATGACATCTTGTGGTAGTTGTTGAATTATTGCCCTATGATTTAGTAGATAATTGGATGCCAAATTTCATGACATCTCTCTCGTTCTAAGCTGCAGCTCTACGGGTTCAGACTTACAAACTCTACTGCTCTGAGAAGTTGGATGTAGAACACCTCCTGAACCTTTGGCTTATTGTTGACTTCAGAGGAAACGGGTATTTTGCTCATTTGATTACACAGGTCTAGCTAAACATACAGGTCAGAAATTCATCGTCATGCTTGATTAAAGAAGGGTTATCCAGCTATTCACACAGAAAATACTAGTTCTGGTAACACTGAGTGCAGAGGGGCTCTGGCCCATAGAATGAGTCTGCCTTTGGTGCACTGAGGCTTTGCTCTGGGTGGGAGTAAATGGTGACAGCCTTTGCTGCAGCATGTAAAGCCTGACAGCTGCTGAACACCTGCACTGAGCTTGCCAACAGCCTTGGTGTGCAGCCCCCAGCACCCTGTGGCTGGGGGTGCAGAGATGTGTGGTGGTGTAATGAGTAAATCCCCAAGGCCTCACAGTGCCCCTGCTCTGCTTCTGCCTATTTCAGCTTTAGGTGCTCAAGTCTCCTGCCATTAAAGAGATATCCAAGGATCCCACGAAGCTCTAAGCCTACTGCAGACTTACTGTGTGACAGTTTGTATTTAGGGTCCATAATCATGCTATTTAACTAAGCATCCCATTTTGCCTGCCCTTAATCATGTTCTTGCTGATGTAGTCTCTGCAGACCTTGTTCCAGCTGAAGTTAGAAGTTTTTCAGAACAAACAGCACTCTTTTCTGCCAGTCTGTACAGTCCTTATCAGCATAGAGGGGCTCAGCTTCTATCAGGGAGTTCGGCTGTTGCCGAAATAGTCAAAATAAATAAGATTAGTAGGAACAGCTTAGGGATATGTTTTTACAGGGTGTCTGTTTATCCTGTCATGTGTTTGGTGAGTATCCTTGTGGTTCACCAGGTCTTCAGGTCTGTGCTACTGTGACAAAGTTTTCTTGTGGTTTTATTGGGATGAAGGTGGCTTACCCTGTATGCCAAACACCTTTGTGTTCTCCTCTGGGCTACCAAAGCCTCATAAATAGACCTACAGTTTATATGCAAGATTTACACACAGCTGTTTCCCAGCTGTGAGGAAAGAGGCAGGAAAAGACCGTGTCACTTATGAAGAGCTCAGAGGTGATGGTGAAATCACAGGCTTGTAAGACAGTGAAATAAAGCTGCTGATCAGCACTGATAGTTCAGAATGTACAGTGACAGATCAATGCTACTACATCTCTTCCCCATTTGCCTTTTATACTGTCAGAATTCCCAGTGTTCACATTGGATATTGGGCATAATGAGCTCTGCCTGCTTCCTTCAGATCTGCACAAATGCAAGCAGCTGGATTTGCTATCGATGCAGAAAATTGCTAAAGATAATCATGAGACCCCATGATTCCATAATATCTAATGACAGATGTTTATCTCTATTGATCCATTCTCTTTCCATAGGATGATGCCACCTACTGGACTTTATTTAAAGAGGCAAAACAGTTCAAAGAAAATATGTACTTTATACTGGATTGGGATTTTTTCAGCAAAGAAGGTTAAACTTTCCTACAGTTCAGTAGCAAGAAAAAGAGCTCCTATTTGGACGTCTCGAGTACCTCACTAGAAGAGAAGAAAGAAGAGAGGCAGAAAAACCACTGGCAACTCTGACTCTCTCTGTCAAATAAAAAGAAATTCAGGGAAAAAAAATACAGGTAAAGTTTAACAAGATAGTTTTTATCCATTTTTCCATGGGCATGGGACTATAAACAATAGTCACAGGATTTCAGGTTTTTTGTTTGATTTTTTTTTTTTTAGCTGAAGTGTGTTGAGGGTGATCATTTTTAACTGACCTTGAACTTGCGGTGGTAAAATTATTAATACTTAAGATTGAGAGGTCTGGCTAAGAAGTTATCCTTACTGAAAGAACACTCCTTTCAGTGAGAAGCCAGCAGTCTGTGATTGTTTCCAACTTCCCATTTCTGAGCTAAGACAACACAGGGTGTGCCACTAATCAGAGGTGTCTTTTCATATTGCCATGTTACTTTCTGTTTGGTTCCTTAGAACTGGGGCAGTTAGCAAGCTTCGTAAGACATCCCATGCCTCCAGAGATGGACATCTGGCCTTGTTAATGTTGAAATGAGTGCTTTTCCTTACCTCTTCCCTTCTTCTTTTCTGAAAGGCGATACAGGTTGGTTCTCTGCAATCTGAGAACAGGGTACCAGAGGGGAAGATGCTCTCCAAATGTTCTCTCACTATAATCATAGTTAACACAGGTTTTGTCTGGCCTGACCTAATTTTTTTTTTTTTGCTTTTGTCAGCTTATTCATAATTCCTGGTGGTGAATGTTTTTTAATTATTTACCTTCTGTAATATGAAAGCAACGACAAGAGACTGATTGGAAAATTTCTTTTATATAAACTTTGCAAAGCAGCCATCATAATGAATCTTAATTTTTAAAAATTTAATCGAGTAAATACATACAGTGTGCAGATGTGTTGCTCTTGCTCTTGTCATTATTATGTTAACAGTCCCTGAGATCAAGTTGGACTTGATTTC
Source organism: Atrichornis clamosus (assembly GCA_013400975.1). Classification (NCBI taxonomy): domain Eukaryota; kingdom Metazoa; phylum Chordata; class Aves; order Passeriformes; family Menuridae; genus Atrichornis; species Atrichornis clamosus. Next base: position 105,502 of record WBMZ01010660.1, on the reverse strand, counting down.
AAAGTTATTTTAAAACTTGGCACCTCTCAATGAAAATCTCTTCCATTTTCAGAGTTTGACATATGGTCTCATTTCCTTCTGATGTTTGAAATGAGGTCTCCATCTCAGGCCCATCCAGACTCTTACAAATTGTTTGGTTTACAATCTTGACCTCAGCCTGCCTATAACGGGTTTATTAATACAAAATTCTGCCCACCATGAAGGCCTGTTCAGAGCTTTGCTGCCTTGAAGGATCTCTCCCCACATATTTTTATATAACTGCAAAATAATAATAAAAGAGAATTAATGCCTACAGAAGAAACAAATAAAATTTCTGCAAGATAAATTACCTAACTTACTGGTTGAAATGAGAGTTTGATTGGATTTCTAGGTAACAAATGTGAATTATGTACACGTAAGAATAAATAGAAAGATAAAGCACAAAATTTCAAGGTACTGTAAACATCAGATTTCTGTTTAAATCATTTAGACCATCCTTGGCATAAGAGTAGGAAACCAGTAACCTATATTATTTCTTGTTTTCAATTTGACATTAGTTGTATTATCAAAGCTAGAAATTTGGAAACAAGATTATATTAAGGTAATCTTTGTTCTGTCCAAACCTGAATACTGTGCCTGAAAGCATTCATGGATGACTGTTTTTATCTTTGTTTCAACATATTTCTGGAAAGTAACAGAACTTCCCTTCCAGATGTGAACTGTCTGACTTGAGTGTAAGAAATTCTTGTCTCATAAGCAGGTTGTTAATTTATCATGTTATCAATTTCCAATTTTATGTGGAAGAGTCTAAAAAAGTGCAAATTTTACAAAGGTATGATTTTAGCAACATTTGTCATTTCATAATTAACAAAAGCTTAAAACTTTAAATAAGTTTACAGAGAGATGAGGAAAGGAAGGACAGATTTTCAGCAGTAAGATGGAGTACAGTATAATAAAATATTAATGTAGCATAAAAGCAGTCAGTGAGGTAAAGTGAAAAGCCTTTCTTCTACATCAGAAGATGGCTTGGCCCTACATATATATATGTGATGATTTAAATACATATTGAAATATAATATACTTAATATTAAATATATTTTACCTTGATTACATGGGCTAATACTATTTACTGCATTCTAATTTTGATTTAATATTGTCTAACAATTTTTAGTTAATCCTGAAATAAAATAAATGTGGCAATAACTTCACACACTTAGGCTGAGATTGTCAAACCATCTATGCAGAAATTATGTTCACACCATCAAAGTTTCTTTTAAAGAGAAACTGAATTCTTCTTTAGGGCTTAAAGCTGCCTGTAACAAATTTTGAAAGTTTTCTTCTGCTCTGACTATGATCTGTGGCTCACAGTGCAAAGTACTTCACTGCAGCACAACGTATTTTATCCTGAATCAAATTTGTTTTTCTGTTATACTTGGATAATCTATTCTTCACCATATTGTAATTTTTACTAAAATGTTTACATTGGTTTACAGAAGTTGCAAAGATAGCAATGAATAGAGAATTAAACATAGACAGCCAGGAGACAAGGATCTTTATTAAGTATTTTCTTTGAGTGAGGGATTGGCAGCCTTTTTCAAATTTCAATTGAAAGTATTTACACAAGTTGAAAACCACAGACTTACAAGCAGTTCAGAAAACCTTCCTGAATTCTATAGAACATGGGTTGAATAACACTGATTGCAATTATTTTTGCAAAATGATTCAAGGAATTTATAAAAAATTTAGCACACGAGGAGGTCAGTAGTGTTTAGATTCCTACGTGCATGTCTCACATATTATATTCCTAGTATTAATATCTAATATTGGTAAGTCTCTCTGGCTTCTGCATTTGCAAGAGCTAAGAGCTAGCCAATGAGGAGCTAGCCAAATCCATCACATAACATCTTTATTGGCTGCTGATACGAAATCTCCAGGTGACTGCTACAAAGGGGATACTATTCTAGGAATGGATCACTGTGTACTTGTATCATATTTTATATTTCTGCCCAAAGCATCTGCTCAGAGCTTCTGTTAAAGACAGAAAAATGTGTTAAAATGGGCTTTTGGCCAATGTGGATATTCTTAACATTCTTAGAAACTAAATTCCTTCTCTGAAGAGGTACCTTTAGAGCTTTGCCATGAGCTCTCTTCTGAATTAAATCCCCAAAAAACCCTACAAATATGGAAACAAAGTTTCCAGTGATGATTACACCGCTCTAGGAGATGGCTAGATAGGTAGAGCCAGCCTTTCCTGCTTTATTTGTAAAGACTGTGTTAACAAAGTAATCACTGTGTTAGGTCAGCGTCAGCTTAGAAACATCTGTTCTGCCTTCTGTATTGCTTGATCACTGTGGGAACCATGGGCGACTTTAGACAAGAAGTCACAGGGAATATTGAAGAGCATTGAGCCTGTTTGACTCAGCGTTCCTGTCAAACACCCTGGCAGTGTCCCCAGGCTCCAGTGATTGTCTACAGAGTCCATCCACACCAACCCAAACTACTGTACTGTGACACTGGTCTCTACAGAATAGTCATCCCACAGCTTGGCCCTGCTGAGCAGGTTTGGCCAGTAAGCAAGAATTTTGGTTTGCTGAGATTTTGGAATAAAATACAGATCTTGAAATATGCCAAGAAAATAAAAGGCAGGGAGGGACCGTGAGCTGGAATAGCCAACTCCATGGTGCACCCACATCCTGAGTCCTGCTTGTAGGTCTGTTATGACATCTCAGAAAGGATATGGCAGAAGCAGAAAACACACAGAGAACAAGGTCTGTCAGAGGAACAACAAGGCTCCCATAGATAGCAAATAGCAAATGGACTGGGACCAGGAAGTACTTTTTCACAATATTCATAATTAAATTGCAGAAATTATGGTGTGATAGAAGCCAAACAGCTGAATTTGAAGCTGAATGGAAAAACTGGAGAATAGACACATCTGTGGCTACTAAACAGATTGGTACAAATAGAACCTAAGGCATGAGACATCTCTTAAACCTCCAACTGCCAACAGCTGAGACTTCAGGGAAAGAACACCTCGGTGTTTCATGTGTTTCACAGTGTTCTCCTTGGCCATCCTTCTCTGTCACTCACAGAGTTACAGTTCATTCTGTGAACTGAATCCAGCATGGCCATTATTATGCTCTTAACTCTTGCTTTGTGTAACTCCACCAGATGCCCGCAACAGCAAACTAGAGCAATACTCCCCAGTTTCCCATTGAAGCTTATCTCCACTAAATGCAAAAAGTCATTTTCTGCTGACATCAATTTAAGTCTGGTAGCATTTTCCACTGAAACACTGTCATTCTTTTCTTTTGTACTTGTGAAGTGTCTTGAATATATTAAGGCTATTTACAGGCAATAATCTTCTTCATGATTAAACTTACAAGTTTTCTTACCTCTCCATTTGCTTTACCAATGGGAGAATTGAGAATGAAGTCAGGAGGAGCAAAGACATCAACCAGGGCAACTGCATCATCCTTCAACTGTTTAAAACCAAAAGACATACATTTCACAACTTCTGTCATTGTCTATGGCTATCTGTGAACTACAGAGCAGCATAAAACATACTTTCATGAAGTACCAGCTTTGCTAATTTAAAAGAAATCCATAATAAGTAGCCTAGTTTTATTTTGCTTTCTTCATTCCCAGTGTAACTGCCAAAAGAAACTGTATTTTAAATGTTTTCTTTCTTTACTTATGGGTTTTTAGACACGTTTTAACTAATATAGTGCTGTTTACACACATAAACACATAGGTTTTTTTAACTTTAAAAATACAATGCCCAGATTCTTCTTTGAAATTTTGCTGACCTGAAAAGAATATGTTGAGTTTGGAAAGCTTTTGTGCTAAGATAAAAACCAACTTCACACGTTAACTCAATAATGAAATAAAAATACTTGGATTGAATTATTTCACTGGCTTTCCAATGCAGATTTCAAGGTCACAAATGCTACGGTGTTATATTGCAGGGCATATTCTTTTCTGCTTACTGGTAAATAAACTAAGACTAAATTCAGGGTTAATGAGTTGCTAAACTTTACAGAAAATTATTCAGAAACTACTAATGTAATATCCTGCTAATTTACCCCTTGAAGGACAGAATATCTGATGGCTACAAATTATGTATCTCTTTTTTAGTGTTTGTATACTATGTGATTATTTAATGACAACAAGCAGGCTTACCCTGTAGCAGAGCTCCAGAATAGCATTCTGAATAAATCTCCCAGGTTGTTCCCCTGAAGCATAACCACCTGCAAACACATTCACAGAGAAGCTTATACCAGTTGTGATTACACTGATACAAACTTTGTAAAAAGTTCATCGGTCCAGTAGCCAAGAGACTAAGTAGATAAATCCGTGGAACTGAATTGACAGTGTTGAGCTGACTGCAAAACTGTTAATCCAAGCTATGTAGAGCCTTTTGCAGTAACAAGCTAGACTACAGCATCTTGCTGCCTATCCCACATCCTTTCCCCCAGGCACTGGATCACAGCAAAACTTCTGATCCCTCCATCACCTCTGAGCTAAGAGAGAGCCTTTCGGGTTAATTTTTCACTGCAGATTCCTGCTCCTGAAAATGTGGTCAAGAACGATCGTTTTATATTAGACAAGCAGTAAGAAAATGCTCTCACATAAATCCTCACTAGGATCCCCTGCCCCTGCCAAGTTAGGACTTCTATAAAGTGACATGCAGAGTATATTCAGGGGGTGATCTCACCTTGGTAGAGCACAGCCAGGTGTTTACTCAAGGACCAGAGTCCGTAGAGAGCACAGAGGCTCCTAAGCACCGGCCGCAGAGCAGCGGGGACGCCGGGGCCGTGAGCGTGGTCGTGACAGCGCTGCAGGACCGTTTGCTCAATAAACGCCACGGCCAGTGATCGACAGTAGTACACCTCAGGAGACAGGGAAGGACACTGAGTTACACAACACAGACAACCACTCCACAGCCTGTGCGTTGGTCTGGTGAAGTCAGTGGAGTTCTGTTGATTTAGATGTGATGATCTAGCTTGAGATTAAGGAAATTCTAAGAAGAAATGGTAGGAGAAAACACTTTCTACAGTGTCTATGAAAAGTTATGAAATGCCTCTTAGAAATGAGACAGCATGCCTATTACCACTGTAATTTGGACCCAGTCTTTATGAGAACAAGAAGCTACATCAGAGAGAAGGCAATACAAAATCAGGTTTGATGATTTTAGGATTGTTAATAAACCTATATAACTCTAAGATAAAGGTAGGTTTGTATTTATTTAATATTATGCAGAGTTTTATAAAGAGGATAAAATCTTCCTATTGAAAACTCATTACAGTTTCTAATAATAAATAAAAATCTGATCATGTCAGCATGAGTGGATTCTGTTTACAGATTGCAATACGTTTTGAAGGAACTATGCAACTAATCTTTGACAACTACTGATGAGAAAGACAAGTCACCAGTTACTGTTAATGCAGAGTACAAACCTTAAGTGATTGTACTCACACAGGAACATTTGTCTACATTTATATACTTCATCTTTGCTGTATGTGCTACCATGAAAGAGACTGCTGAGTGAAAACATTCTAGCTGGTGAACAGGAGGGCAATATGAAACCATTGCTGTTCTGGCTGATTTGATCTAGCCCATTTGTTAATGGTTGGGTGGGGTTTTTTTCCATTTAGAAATAGTCTTTCTGTCTTTCTTTTAAATATTTGCATTATCCTTGCATTTTCCTTGCATTTAAATCCACTGTGGCATTTAAAGAAGGCATATTCGAAAGATCACTGTCTCTCTCAACAGCTGTCCAGTGGTATACTTAAGTCCAAGCTCAGATACATGTATGAACAGCAAAATACACATCTATTCTCTGCAAGAATAGGGAGGACTTCCCCCTTACTAGATGGACTTTTTTAGATACGTCGATTTCCAACATCAGAAATAAAGCATTGAGAATTATCTTCCTGTTATGCTCCCTTATAATTCTATTTTCCTCTACTTTTGCTTGCATTTCTGTATTGTTTCTATCAAGCTATCCCAAAACCAAAATAAACTAGGGATAGGCTAGGAATCTCTTCCAGATCCCCCTTAGCATGAACAAATATTATGTATTAGTCAACCACTGGACTGACAGAAAAGTGTTTCCTCATGCCCAGAAAGTTTTAAATCAAATATGTACATGTCTTCAAAGCACAGCTTGTAAATCATTTTCAGATGTTTTGGAGGCATGACATTTAAAATAAAAAGTCCTGCTGTCTTGAGGATGAATTGTAGGGAGAAAGGAAAACCTAATGATCTCAAGTATATCCATGTCTATTTCAAAAGCAATTGTGCCTGAGTATCTTTGAAGTTTAGCACATTTAAACATAATAGAGAAGAAAATCTTCATACTTCTGATAAAACCACCCTCTCTAATGCAGTGGCCCCAACACCAGCTTCACCAAAACCTGGCCAACTGACAGGCAATCAGACTAACATTTCTGGCAAGTCCCATTCTGAATTTGACCTTGAAGAGTTTCTCTAATAAGCTGCTTCCAGGGTAAAAACAGGAAAGATTTTCTCCACTCTACCCGTGGTTTCACACAGGCTGACCCCTGGACTCACCCTGTTGAAGCCAGGCTGGCTCTTTCTAGGTGCAGAGTTGCGTACTCCTTCCTGTTGTTTTTTAATGAGCTTTGCAGATAAGGTGAATGACACTGACCATCTTCAGGGAACTGATCTTTCTCGGTGACAAATGACAAGTGCTCTTTCTTTGGATGTGAGCCAATTTTTCTCAAGAAGGTAACACAGGAATCTGGTGAGCTTGGGGATATATACTGAAATTTGGAGTTAAGCCATTCCTAGCTGTTAAAACTCTCTGGTGAGAGTGGATCTGCTATATGTAAATTGTCAATGTTTCCTTTTCAGGTTCCAGTGCTGTCAGTCTGGTATCTTTCATGAGTACTTTGCACTACAGGAATTAGAGATTAAAAAGACCTATTAGGTCATCTAGTTTACCTACCTGCCAGAGCAAGATTCTTTCCTACAGTATGTATTTGGCCACAAGAGCAGATGGAGAAGTAATAATCAGATGTTGCAGTGTATTTAATACTAGTAGATTTAGTATTTAGAAACTGTGCTATCAAAATTGCAAACATCACAGAGCACATGCCTGCAACTTTTCTGAAGGGAAATATGTCCTGGAAGACTTCTGCTGATGATAACTGTCCTCCTGCTACCATGTTCTATGCAATGCACATGGTCAGGCATTACATTTAATTAGTTATTTAACTTGCTGCTTTATGGTTGAGGAAATGTACTTCATGACACAAGACAAAACTAACAGGAACTGACAGACTTGGATGAAAATAAAGGAATAAAATAAGAAAGACAGTACCTGACAGTTGTTTTTTGCCTCAAAATCACTCAGGCCAGCCTGCTTCTCCTTACTCAGCTTTAGGTCACTTTCTCGGAGCAGGTAGCAAACCAGCCATTTATAAGCTGCTAAAGGAACTGTACAAAAGAGAAAAGCAAAATTCTTAACAGTCACATTTATAATGCAAGAAGTCACATGCAAATTCTGCTGCAGTCCCAGATTTGCTTACTTGAGATGAAAAGTGAAAGCATTAATTAATCAATCTGTTGACATGACACTGTGTCCATACCTGTAGATACAGTAAGCACCTGGGGAAGACAGTCAGACTGTGACTGTACAGTGAAGACATATCATGTCTGACCACACACTGCTTCAAACTGACCCCAAGCTGGAACACAAGGTATATCTACAGCTCAATTTAGACTTCTTAACTTGAATAAATTTTGTAGCTTGCTAATTTTTTCCCATATGAAGACTTAGGTCTACAAGGTACACAGTCTCTTCTGAGAGTACAAGAAGAGAAGACAGTCCACATTTAATGGAAGCATGTGACTTGCAACATTGTTTTGACTGGTGGCCGAATGTAATCACATTTAAATGACTAGCTTTGTACATAATTGTGTCATATTTTTAGAGCAGCCTAGAACTGTTAAGGTAAAAAGTCATCCAGCATAAAGTCCTCGCGTGAATCCTGCTTGCTTATTTCTTGGCTTAAGATTTCCTGTAGAGTATACTTTAGGATACTGGGGGTGTTTACATGCTGCCTAAATTCAGGCATCTAAATTAACAGTCCAGTTTCTAACAGAATAATTAATAAACAGATTCAGATTTTTTTTTTTAACTAGAGTCTGGTTCGGTAGGTATTACATGAGAGGAGAGAACGTGTTTAGGTATCAGTTTGTGCTCTGATGAACCTTGGAGACATACAACAAACAAGAAAGCAAGCAGTTGTTTGAACTGGTCTTTTTCTTATAAGCCTCTGTGTTTTGAAGTTACTCAGATTTTGTCCTGTAGCTACTATGGTACTATTTTGCTTGGTACTATGCATCATAATCTGTAGTTCAGTGTTTTTGCAATTATTTGAGCACTGAAGTGGTTATTGAATTCTAGGAATCAATCTGACTTCCCCTTCTATGCTAAGGCTGGAGCTTCTTTCCCAGAATGTTCTCAGTAATAAAGATTAACTTTTTCTCTATGTCCTGTTGCTCATTCATTATCTGCTGGTATTCCTCTTAATTTTTGCCTCCAAGGGCCAATCTGAGCTTACAGTGATGCACAAATGGGAACAGCATCTAATGTTATACATGATTTGATTACAGCAGAGTAAAGCAGGTAAACTGCAGGGAATTTTTCTTCACCATTAATCATTTTTCTTTATACAACAAAAAGCAACTGTCAAAAGCAGACAAACTTAATGCCTTTTCAACATACTTCTAAATCACTTGTATGGTTTTCTAAAATTAGATATTTTAATGATAGAAGGTAGTGGCAATCAATCCCCTTAGAACTCAAAAACAAAACCCTTGAACCAGAGATGCTGTTTTAGAGCAACAAAAAATGAAGAAACATGTCTGAGGCGATCCTCCATTCCAGAACTGAGGCTGGGGACAATAGAATGTATTTTGAAATGCAAACTCTACTCTTAGTAAATTAAAATGTATGTAATACAAAAAATGTCAGCAAATATGACAAATATCTAATAAGTAGCAGAGGATGAATCTCAAATCTCTGGATCCGTTCCTTTGGAGAGGAATTTAAGATTCTGGAGTCAGTTTAACAGCAGAAGGCTACCTGAGGAGTCCATGCAATCTTCAACGCTAACGGCTGTGAATTTCCAGCCAAGGATATGATGGTAGTCTTGCAAAACGTTTATTGTTCCCAAAGGGGATTCAAAAGGAGCTTTATCTAAAATACCAGAGAAAATAAAAATTATTTATGAGAAAAGAAACCAGACTTTTTGGAACTAAAAGCCTATTACAAAGCCATGCATACACTGGAAGGCCAGATGCAATTAGGCCATAATATATATTTTATTATGGCCTAGTCCAGCCAAAAGAGGACTGGTGGACAAGTGTGGAAAAACCTGACATCACTGCCTATAATTATTCCCCATAAGATTCAACTCCAGTTGCTGAGTTTTCCAGCTCTGTAAGACTGCTGCAAAACTGAAACAAAACTATCTGTCCATGTAAAAAGTAGCTCTCCCTCTTTTTTTCTAAGTAATGGAAGGCCATAATGAACCTTCTCTTCTCTGGACTGAACAACCCAAACTCTCTCAGCCCGTCTTCACAGCAGAGGTGCTCCAACCCTGTGAGCATCCTGGTGGCCTCCTCTAGACCCTCTCTAACAGGCCCCCATTTTTCTAGTGCTTAGGACTCCAGTCCTGGATGCAGTACTGAGGTAATTCCATTGAATTAAACTGCACTTCTCAAGGAGTAAGATACGGCTTAACCTGATTAGGGATGGTACAACATCCAGCTAGCTTTTGCAAGACAGGAGAAAGAATATTTCTTGCAGCAAATATCTCTGTATTGTGAATGTACCATATGATGGAGTCTGCAGCACATTATTTATGCTCCACAAAATTATTAAATGACTGTCAATTGCTTTCCATATAAAATTACCTCTTAATTCCATTAGCTACACACTGCTGGGCTCAGCGAAAGATTTCATAATGAAAACACACCTCTTATGCAATTAATCCAGCTCATTAAGTAGTTGCTGGTTTGCTGAAGCAGGACGTTGTTATCTCCCTCATATGTGCAGTTTGGATCATTGTCATTTCGGATTTCACCCAGACGATTCACTTAATAAGAACAAGTGCACAATTTAGTATATTGCAATGCATTAGTAGAAGCTAAGACAGATTAAATAATTATTCTGGGACAAAATGCAAGTGAGTTGTCTGTTCCTGTATGTAAAACTACTGTTACGAACAGATGAGCTTGAAAATTCACGGATTAACTGTGAAAACGAACATACTGCAAAGATTTTAGAAAAATGTGACATTTATCTTACAAGGAGAATTTTCATCTATAAAGTCTACATCTCTATTTTTGAAACAGACTGAATTACTTGTACAGACTGTCGAAATGCTGGTGCAGATCCTGTACAGCTTTAGTTTTTGGGGGTTTTTTGTGCCTTCAGGTATGAAAAAAACTTTAAAAATATGGATATGAGGATAAAATACTTTCTAAACCTATTCCTAAAATTCAGACATCATGACACAGCAGCAGTTGAAGAACACACCAACACAATCATTCCCTTTCTGACCAGTGCACGCAGTGGTCTGTAACTTACTGGCAAGGTAGCCGTGTCCTCCACAGGCTTCTCGGCACTCCTGGGCTGCCTGCTGAGCAGTCCAAGACGCCAGTGGTTTGCTGGCAGCAGATAAAGCATGGATCTCACGTCCCAAATCAGCCTTTGTGAAAAGCAAGTTATAAATGAGTAACAACTTTTACACAGAGTAAGTCTGTGACCAGTTAAAACCATAGATATGTGTACTGCTACGTAACGAAAAGTACCTGGCAATACACGCGTAAAACTTTCTGAGATCTATGCAAGCGCAAAGCTTATTTTTTGGTGCCACAGAAAACGCCTGCCACAACTGAGGAGCCTTCAGCACTAGTTTTCTTATATGGGACAGCAATAATTTGTGTCACAAAATGGGCACCTGGGTGCACATCAGCTCAGCTGTGCCAGCTGGCATGGCATTGAATGAGAGTTCACTGCTTGCCAACCTTTCCTCCCAAAAATGGAGAGGCAGGTGGTCAAAGGTGGCCTGTTCAGAGAAAGCTTCTATCCCCACTGAGACATAAGCAATTTCTCTCTCCCCAGTCAGCAAGGGAATATTTATAATATTTATTGCCTTACACAATTTTCACTGATCTTTTAGGGATCAGTTTTGCAAAGAGCAGGAGAACATATATGTACACCCTCACTTTTCAGAGAATCACAGTAGCCTCATTAGCACTAACTCTGTTCACCCTACTTTGAAAATGAGTTTGGAATTCTGGTTTCTGAAGATAGTGGCTTGATACAACCAAAACTTGTTTCAGAGTAACTCCCTGGTTGGCTTTTTTAGTTTGTTTGTTTTAAGATCTCCTGTAGAACAAAAGGAATTCATAAGGATTACATTCTTAAAATTTTCGACAATGAGATTTTTTCCTGATAGACCATGTTTTGCGTAAGATTAGGGATTGCACTGCAGACCTCCAAACATGCAGTATCAGATTAAAAAATCAACTATATTCTTCTGTAGTTTGTGCAAAGAGGAGAAATTAGAATACCCACCCCTTGGTACAAAAATATTTCATGAGCTTTATTTTAGCTGAAAGCAGCTTGAGTGTTTAAGATCTGAGCAATACATAGCCAGTGTATAGGCCCTAACAATTTACATTGCCAGAAATTGTAAAAATAAATACAATTTTTATGCTATAAAAAATCCATACTGCAGTTATTTTGATTAAGAATCAGTACTTTCACAGAGGGAGACAGATTAAACACTTTCCTGTGTAAAGGGGTTACTTCCAATGGGCTGACTGCAGGTGAAAAATTCAGCATTAAGACTTAAAAGTCTTACTTTTTTCTCTAAAGTATTTATTTGAATGCATGACTTTGAATTGTAAACGCAAGACAGACTCACAGAGTCTGTGCAGCATTAAGAATAGTATCATTTCAGAAAGTCTTTGATATATGCGCCTTGCAGAATCATTTACAACAGTTATAAGCTGAATTTACACCATCATATTTATGATAAAAAATTCTGCAAGAGAACATAACCTTTAATCCCACAGAAATCAATAAAACTTTAATCACTCCAGCGAAACCAATTTGAATGCTTTTTTAAATGCAACTTTAATTAGTAATTTTTATGTCCCATATTTGAGACATTGCTCTATCACTCTTGATCATAAAATAGCCTATGACTTCTAAGTCCTCCATTTAACAGTTTACAGTTTTTTATTGTAAGAATCCAGTGAAGAAGAAATGTGTAAATATCTCACCTGTCTCTGACTCCTTTGCTTTGTCAATACACCTGCATAAAACTCTACAAAGTTCTCAAACAGGGACTTTGAGAAATAATCTAAGGCATATGCAGCAGCCAGATAAGGAAAGAGACGCCATTGCTAGGAGAAAAAAAAAGACGATTTGATCACAAATTGCTGTATGTTTTTAATAGTTATTATATTGAACCAACCCATTAATTTTTACTGTCTTCAAATTGGAAAACTGCTTAATGGAGAAGAGAGCTTAACAATAACCATCTATAACATAATTAAATTTAATTACTCTTTATACAAGTTACAGTTATGTTATTCTAGTTCTCACATTTCATGAATTTGTGATAAACATTCTGTTAAATCAGCGGAAAAGTTCACTGAAGCTTTGTGGACCAATGACATATTTTTGCCCTGTGTTTATAAAATGTCTGACATGCCAGGGCCAGTCATGATTCTTGTTTCCTCAGTACCAACATGACAGAGGTTGTAACCATTTTACTTGCATGTTCATTGCTGAATGTATATTAGTACTGGTTGCTTCCTGTAAAAAAAAAACAAATCAGGCCTGGGAAGCAGAGAAAAAGGTATCTTCGCTGCTCCCTGCAGCTCAGGGCTCACGAAGGAAAAGAGAAACTGCTTAAAAACCTTTAGTGGTAAAGGAAGAAGGGAATGAGAGTTTCAGCAAGCAGAACACACAGAACAAGCCAAAACTGGGAAAAATTGAGAGACTCAAAGAATAGTGGAAAGCAGACTGTGGCTTACTCAAAAATGATGGAAGGAAGGCACCTTCCACCAGTTTGTAGAAACCCGTGAAACCTTTCAACATTGAAGACTAAGTGCCAACCTGAAAAAAGCACCCACATTGCAAGGACAAACTGGGCAGGTTTGTTTTCAGCACTTCTCATACATTAACCTCTGTCATTCAGTAGATCTGATTTTTCTCTATTTCCCAGTTACTCTACATACTCTTGTTCTATTTTTTTCAGAGGAAAAAGTGGTTCTCATCTGCATAAACTGCAGGTAAACACTGGTTATAATCCTCTGCAAATCAGTACTAGCTTGAGACTGCTCCACAATGAATATGAGTTCTACACTTTTAAAGCATAAAGGCTACAAAAGAGAAAATTAGTGTAGCAGCAAAAGAAGCACTGATATTTTAAAATACTAGTTTCGACATCTGCAGTACTTTTACATGTGCATATAAGACAGTCTTTCTCTGAAAAGGTTACTATTTTAGAAGACAAATGCTTCTAGGTACTTCAGAGAAATGTGAATATTTTTGGGTTTGCTATTCTAAGAACTTATGTCAAAAGCCTGATCAGGCCAGGAGAAGGTCTTGAGTCGGAACGAACCCCCACAGCTGCACTAGAATGATCCTTCAGATGACATGGAGAATATTAATTTCACTATTGTTATCTGCAGGAGCTCTGAATCTGAGTTTCATTATATAAAAGTCTGTAGATGTGAATTCCAAAGTCTTTACCTGTGTTTGGTATTCAAGAACAGGTATTTCTTCATCCTCAGTTGGTCCAAACTGACGGCGAGCTGCTGAGAAGCGAATAGCTATGGCCAGGGCAAGCTTTAAATTGGTCGTGGAAAGTGCTGTGATCAGAATTCTGCCAGTGGACAAGGACCCCAGAGCTGCACTGAAACGCTCTTTAACATCCTGAATGGATAGAAGGCACAGACTGAATGGTGAGGCTAACATTTCATTTACACCCCCTTAAAGATGCAATTTGGTAGCATGATCAGAAGAAATGTTGTCAATTTTGTTTCTTGACTCATTCAGACAAGGTGTTCAGGCAAGACTCAGAGTTCTCCCTCAACATAGTCAAACTCTAGACTCTTTGGGATGAGTGGAGTAGTGCAAAAAGCACAAAGTTCAGTAAAGACAGCAAGATGAGTTGAGACATCTCTGAGATGCAATTAAAAAAATGGCATTCATATCTCACGTGAAATTGTCAACAGCCTTATTTCAGTTCAGGTATCCAGTACTTCCCAACATAAGAGGCCCATTGCTCTGTCTCTTAACCCACTTACACCTTTGTATATTTAATGAAACAAAATCTTGTTTCATACCTTGATTGAACTTGAGTACTTTCCCTCAGATGTGACATCTCCAGCTACATTCAGTATGTTTTCTTTTGGTATTCTGACATTGTGGAACATGGCAAATCTGTTTAAACAAATACACAAACAGCATAAAATCTACGTCTATAGAGTCTGAGGTGTTTCTATTACAGGAAAGAGGTCACAACAAAGACAGGATTGCACAATTATCTCAGGCATGTCAGTGAACTGAAAACAGTGCCCAACAAGACAGGTAGGTAATTTTAGGAAAGTATGCCTGGGACAACAGAGACCTTCAGACTCAGGGCAGCACAAGCAATTCAAGAAGGGGAAATATTTGTTTTAACTCTTCTGGTTTTTGCTTTTTTGTTTTAAAAAGATGATGCTTACAAAACCAAAACAAACACTTCATTGACACTAGGAGACCACTTTAGCAGCTTTGTAAGTAAAGAAGTAAAAAAAGTAATGGAAGGATGAGCACTGTGTTCTGTTTGAGGGAAGGGATAAGTAAAGTTACTCATTACAGACTTTGTACCCAGGCAGTTTCACAGACTGACACTGACACTTGAGAAACCTGAACTGGATTCTCAGGCTGCATGAGTTTAGTTAAGTTCCTCAGCTTGATATCTCAGCTGTCAAAAGGCTTGGAAAGATGAACAATTTCCTTCTCCTGCCTAGAACCTGACTGGGCCATTCCGACTCCTTATAATGCCCTGCCACAAAAAATTCTTCTGAACCATATGCTTTACTGAAGTCTTGTGTAGGCCGGTCTGGAGATTGCTTTGGAATAGAGAGACATATATTTTTATGAGTCTAAAATACATACCTGTGAGGATAATTCATCATTGCTATTGCAATACAAATAAGGACATAGTTGAAATAATGCCCTGAAAAGCAACAGAAAGGAAAATATTCCTTTGTTTAAATTCAAATTAGGAATTCTTTTCCCTGGAATGTGGCATCTTAAAAAAAAGGTAGAGCAGGATAACCCCTTGTAAATTGCAGCACCCTAGCAGCAATAGAGGGAAGTTCTTAGAATAGGGAGAATGTCCTAGAATTCTTCAGAAAGGAAGTGATTGAACTGTTTCACCCAAATGGGCAACACAATTTGGCACAATAGCAGCAGTATCTACCCCACTCACGAATATCTCACTATCTAATAGCACTGGAAAAGCTGTATTTGTAATCAAAGGAAATTCCTTTCTCCTGCCAATAAAGGCCGATCTATTTAATATGGCTCATGAGAGCCAGGTCTTTCACATTAATAAATTACATAAGGGCTGCATTGCTGCATGTGCTTTTAAATTATGAGTTGTTTCCAAGGAAACGTATCTGAATACTCAATTTATTCAGCCTTAGAGATACACAGTACTTTTGGACTTAGACATGGAGAAAGGCATGCTATCCTAGCCAAGAACCAGCTGCTTACTGGCCTCCACAATGCCAGTAACTGCTTTGTTAAGTGCCAGTTTCAGTGAGACAACACTACTTTGTAACAGAAGCAAATTCAGAACTTCCAAAAATCTGACTTCCATCTTTGCTAATTTCTATTCATATCACTGAAAATAAAAAAAAATCTAATTCTAGAAAGATCTTTTGGTTAAATTTACATTCTCTGCTCCCTACATCCCAAACAGAATCACATCTAAAACTGTATAACAACCAATATTTTTAAGCAATAGCGTGCATCTTAGACAGAATTTGAGCTTTTTAATTATTATTACTCATTGCTTTAATTATAGGAGTGTGTGTGGTAAGGCTTAGGTCTCTAGCTGAGTACTCTTTTTCCACAGTTGCTGTACAACCATAGACTTCCAAGAAGGTGCTTCCTCCTAGGACCTTGCAATCCAAGCAGGAAGCTACAAATATGTTGAAACAGTGAAGCAGACACTACTTACTGAAGAATATTTTCCTGCCAGTCACAGCACACCAGCAGTTAATCAATGGATTTTTTTACAAGCCATTAGAGTAAAGGAGAATTTTAAGAAGGAATCAGAATGATGAAAGGAAGGGGGCTCCATGAATGTTTATAAGGGATCTCTCCCAAGTCGGAATGGATGCATGGAAGAAAGCAGTGA
Organism: Atrichornis clamosus; assembly: GCA_013400975.1. Taxonomy (NCBI): domain Eukaryota; kingdom Metazoa; phylum Chordata; class Aves; order Passeriformes; family Menuridae; genus Atrichornis; species Atrichornis clamosus. The sequence continues at coordinate 89,045 of WBMZ01010660.1, read as the reverse complement.
AATATTATTTTATAAAGCTAGTGAATGGGTGATAACAACTGGAATTATAAACCAGACTAATGGAAGAGCTGACCTAACAGACTATACAATCTTTGGGGCACAGATTGGGAAGATATTTGAAAGAGCTCCAGTTCTTGGACCTCCTCTCTGCAAATACATATTTGGAACATGCTTAGCCTTGTATGTGCTGAATGCCAAGATTCCTGGTAGGAATCATAGAGTCATTCAGGCTGGAAAAGACCTCCAGTATCAGAGTCCCACCATTAACCCAGCAGCACCGTGTTCACCACTAACCCATGTCCCCAGGTATGACACCCACGCGTCTTTTGAACACTTCAAGGGATGATGATTCCACCCCTTCCCTGGGCAGCCTGTCCCATTACCTGAACACTACATCAGTGAAAAAATGTTTCCCAATATCTAACCTAAACCTCCCCTGGTGCAACTTGAGGCCATTTCCTTCTGTTCTGTCATTTGCTACCTGGGAGATAATGAGATGAATAACGTGGCAAATTATCCTCTGTTATGTGTTGTGTTTTACATTGCAGTGATTAGTTCAATTCATTGAGCACAGCTGTGCAGTTGTAGAAAATTTTTTATATTGACATGTGCTTGAGACTCAAGAGTTCATAAAAAGCCAATTGAAATCTACTACTATATGAATCTATATACCAGTTACCTACTTTTAGGAACTCCAAGCCTAGTCATAATGAACATGTGACACGTGTGCCAAACAAAACAGCTCCCAAAATGACCTAAACAGTTTTACCTACTTTCTCTTGTTGTGATACAATCCCAAACAGTTAAATCTAGGGGAAGTATTTTCATGGAAAGAGTGAAAACCTTCAAGAAAGTTTTATTATAATCTGTCTGACATAAATATAAGGAAGGTAATTCTATACCCCATAAGAGATGACCTAGAATTATTATGATTAAAAACTACTTGTACCCTTCTTTAATAACGTCTTTCACAGCTAGTGAACCAGAATACTGAATTTCCTATAATTATATGATAACCTATTTTCTTAAAATCAAAATGAATAGAAGTAACAGGTTTTGAAAGTTTAGATTTTTTCCTTTGATATTATCCATTACAGATACGTTATATAAAATACATAAATATGCATATAAAATGGCAAAGATTTTAAGAAGCAAAAGAGAGTGGCAGAAGTAGCAATTAAAAATTCAACAGAAAATTTCCATGTGTAAAGAAATAAGATATTTTGCCTATAAGCACCAGTGTTGAAAATAAAAGCAGAACCTCACAGGACCAGTGTGTTAAGCAATGTTGTGAGATCACTGCCAACTGCTGCTATGCTCCTTCTCCAAAAACTTTGCTATTGGGAATTGTTAGACATACTGGCCAATTGGAACTTGATATTGGGACATATTAAAAATAAATAGTAAGATTTAATGAAGTCAATGATCACGTTTTTAATGGTTATTAGCCTAGAAAGAATAGACTTGGCCCACATCTGTCAACGCATTTAGAGGAAAAATCTCCTTGAAAAATTGAAGAAATATCTTATAATAATGGAACTGTATATACAGTCATGGGGATATCATGTACCAGCAAGTTTGGAAAATGGCTAAATTTCACACAGTGATGACAAGACCAGAGGTTTGAAAGCTGCCCTATTTAGGGCCTCTTCAGCATAGCAAATAGCGTGACTGAGATTAAGACCTCTCAGCAAGACAGACAGATAGCAGTCACTTTGAATTGATATCACAGGGCTCCACAGAGAGGTGCACTTTTGCATCACGTAGCCACATTTTTTACCACAGATAAAAGAAATGTATCACACAGATTTCTAACCAGAGCAGCTGAGCAGAGTGAAGTGCAATTCCTATAGTAGCATTCTTGTTTGGGTTCTTTGGCCAGTAGTTTAGGGAACATTTCAAACTAAGTTAATCTCACTGACTTTAAATCATGCACTAGTAATTCATCTGGTGTGCAGTAATGCTGATAAAAGAGGAGCAGCTGGAAAAGCTAGAGCTCGTTTTGCCAGTACTAAAGTAATAAACTGTTACCTATAGCACAAATAGCTCAAACACGCTTAGGTGAATTTCAGACTCACTAAAATGCCTTTTCTGCCAGCTTTTGTTACTTACTACACTAGAGATGGTGCAGTGACACCAGACAGACTTCCAGCCAGAAACAGAAAGCAGGTGAATGGTATTGGAAGGCTGTGAGTCAATTGATCTCACGGCTGTTTATGGGATACAGTAAACCTTGGGAAGAATAACATTTCAGAGGTTTGGTGAAAAACTGGCAGAAGGAAAGAAAATTGCCACATATTCCAGACTGAAGCTCACAGAAAGGCTGGAGTTGAAAAGAATTACAGAAAAACTGGGGAAAACTGCATGGCAGTATTTTGGCTTTATTTTCTACAATCAAGGCGCTAATCTAAGAATGCAGTTCTGTACAGTAATGCTCAATAGCAATGATAAAACAACATAGCAGTTTATAGGCTTCCTAATCCTAACTTAATGGACTTCATAGCCACACAAAGACCCACTCACACTAAAGCTCTTATAGTCTAAGTGCCACTCCTGTGAGGAGCTCTGGATGTGCAGACTCCTGCAGCTGTTGAGAGCAGACAGAGCTCTGCTAAGGAAGAAAAATGGTTGTTTGAAGTTCACTGAAGATGTGAGGCTCTATTTCTGTGGGTGAAAAAACAAATGTGTGACCAGATCTCAATCTACCTTCCCCCATTAACACCTTCAAGTGCCCTTCAGTGTGAAGCACCTACAGCTGTAGAGTTCTGAGGCACATGAACATGACAAAAATGAGAGGATAAGGCAGCACTTTGCAGCAGTGTGCAACACCCTGGTAATGTGCACAGCACTCTATGTACCCACATAGTGTCTAACCTTGACTGCAGAAACTACATGAGGAGGTCAAAGCAGGAAAATATCAATGATTCTGTTGCAAAAACCACGGCTTAAACTGCAAACATGCAAGATGTGTTTGCAAAATACCTAGTTTTAACTGTGAAAGTGGTACTTTTTACGAGGGCTAAAGTATTGATGGTATATTCAGACAACGTAAATACAGGCATAGGCATTTTTAACACTTATTTTTCTTTTACAGCCAGTTCATTGCTATTGCAGTTGTTTGTGACTTAGGTCAGAAGCTGTAAGTCAATAAAAAAATATTAAACAAGCCCAAGCTTGTTTATTTGGGAAGCAGGACTGATTTTTACACTTGATTTCTTACTCACATCTCTGTACTGTTCTCTTCCCTGTCCTGGAACAGCCACTCCTAGGGCCTTGCAGTGAACCAGACCTGACAAATTATCTGGCTGAATACAGCTAAAATTGTTTGGTGGGGTTTCGTTTTTTGTTAGTTTTTAGGCAGTTCCAGTTCCCTAGCTGAGTCCCTTACACTGCTACATAAACATTCACCCCAGCAGAAAGAAAAAGGCAGTGTGCGAGTAGAAGAAAACCAAAGAAGCTGATTATGGATCTTATCTTCACTGAACTACTGTTTCAGATGGCAGCATGAAGCTCCAAAGATTACTAAGGCTTTAACCATGTATTACAGATCCTACCTTCCTAGTGAAATAACTGCAACTGTTGCAGAATCTAAATGAGCAAGCAGGCTAAATGATAAGAGACAAAAAGGACTTAACTTTCATTTGTTCTGCCCTTAAACTACCAGTACAGAATCATAATGTACTAGTGGCAGCGATACTGAAATCAGTAAAAAAAAACCAAACAAAAAAATATTAACAATTTAAAGTAATTTGTAATGACTTGTATGTCATCTTTGCCAATATACAAGGAGTTGTAGTGAGAGATTTCCAAGCCCGCAATCCCTTTCCAGAAGGGATTCCTTTACACCATTTATTGCTTTTCTGCCCAATAAATCCCCTTTACCCATTTCCTCTTGGGTGTTTTGTTTTCAGTATGTGGGAAACTGAATCAGGCCTCACTGACTGCTGGAGAACACGCTGAACATCTTAGCACGTTGTATGGGAGCAGAGATTGACCACATTTTAATTGTACACAAAAGGCTGATATACAGCTAAAAAACCCCACCAGTTTTCCAAAGCCCATAATTATCATTAGCTCCAGTTAACAATTCTTCTTCCTTCAGAAGGACCTTTTTCTCCCCTACAAAGACTTCAGCTAGCATGACAGCTTCATTTCACTAGTTCTTCCCTTATCATAGGTTTTATCTGCTCAACAAACTGTACAGACATTATCAGTGGATACAGCTGAACAAGCTCAGAACATGTTTTACAAAGACAGGCAAGGTAAGCACCACTTCAGAAATGCAATTATAGCTGATTTTCACTCTTCCCCATGAAGATTCAGTTGGGCATCATTACCATCTCTGGAGAGGTGAAAGCAGCAATTTGCTGCTAGTTACAACAGGACATGAAATTGGTTCACCATCAATTGCAGTAATGGGGAATTTTGGTTATATTGCATTAGCCAAGGTAGACAAATCTCACACCTCCCCCCCAAAAAAACACCGTAGGAAAGAAACAGAAATGCACACGAGCACTTACCCCAGCTCTTGCTTTATGTGTGTGTCACCTTCCCACACCTTATACCTGCCACACATTTTTTTGGAAAGCCTCTGAAATCCCAAATACCCAGGGCTTTTTTCAGTAGTCATTTTTTACCTCAGCTACTTCCATTTTGCTTCCTCAGTGAATAGCATATCTCACAGACTGCCAGAGCACTAGCAACAGGTGGACATTTTAATATTGTAAAATAAAGACTGAAACATTTGCATCCGCTGGTGGCAGTCTGATTTAATTTTGGTAACAAAACACAAAACCAGTCTCAACTCTGTATAAGAAAAACTGGAGTTCTATTTTTACCCTTTTATGCATTGATTACACAAAATATTGTAAATTTCCTAGGAAAATAAAAATATTTTTAAAATATTTTGCTGCAATTTTGTCTCTTTGTCAGGGTAACTGAAGTTACAAAGACCTGCAAACCCCATGTGATTTTTGGACATTCGAATTATGAAACTATGAGAATTATTTGGAAAGACAAACTTAGAAATGGATTTGCACTGCAAAAATTCCCACATTACGTCTGAAATTCTTTCTCTTACTAAAAACATTACACTCTGCATTAGCAGGAAACCACCTTTCAGTCAAACAACCCAAAAGATTAATTGTTTTCCAAAGCGAGAAGGGACAACTACAGTCAACTACTGTGTTCTCTAACACTGTAAATCAATGGCATTTTCCAAGGAGGTTCTGGAATTTCTACCCCATGACCTTTGTAAGTGTTCAGGACCTTAACTCTCTGTATCCATACTGAAAATTATCAGCATAAATTTTTTGAAGCACAGGAACAAAATTGAACATCTCTGTAAGAGATGTCAGATTCTGATCTTCACCCTGACCAGGTATCCTGAGTGTAACTACAAGGAAACAGACCTGATTTAGTAAGTGTTTATGGTAGCTGAACCAGACTTCACACACACATTCAAACAAACTGGCAGTGCACGCAGTGGAGACTAACACCTGTAGTCACAGCATAAGGGAAGGTTTTCTCATCCCCACATACTGTGCTTTCTCTGGGATAAGCTAGGATACAAGAGTGCTACAGGACTAAGGAGAATATCTTGGTAAGAGAGTATCTGGTGAAAGGTCTCCCTGTGAACCCTGGCATTTTGCAGATCATGTAACCAACAGTCCATTTTCTAGGATGGCATGGCTTGTGTCTGCAAAAAAATAATGCAGAACTTCCTCTCCAGTCCCCATCCAGACCTTTGTGTACCTCTGAGAGGCAATGTCTGCAAGTCCTGACATTTTTGACAGCTCAGTGTGAGCATGAAGCTTGCAGAACAAAAATTAGTTCTCTAATTCTTGTGAACAATGTTGGCCTCTAACCTTAGACCTCTCCAAAAAAAATAGCTGAGGTAGTTCAGGAACACAGGCTCCTGGGGTTTAGAGCTGAATGAAGGTATGTGTTGGTAACCTTGGGCTCCCTTGTTCTTCTCTCTGAATCTGCAAGTGTTGTCTTAAGGTTTCTAACACAGGGACTGTCTAAATGCATACTTGAGAGATCTAAATCCATGACTGGGGCTCTTCTACCTACTGATAGAACAAAATACTAATTTTTTCAAAGCAACATATGCAAAGGAAACAGGAAAATTAGAATGCCCTATGACTGCTTTAAATGACGTATGATATCAACTAAGATAAGGAACTCTATCTGACATTATGAGAAGAAGTCATTGGTACCTTATTTACAGTGTATCATATGGATTATAATTTCAGATTATTCAGTTATCAGTATTTTAAGAACTATGCTATTTTTTCCCAGTAGATAAAGCATAAATGGATTTAAAATTATGTACATTTTAAAGTTACATAACAGGCACACTCTTTTCCCTTGTGTTGCATATAAAACTATGTTGTAAATTAAGAATGAACAATAGAATTTGAACACTTCTAGAAAAATATGAAGTTGAATTACGTTTAGATTACTCAGGCCATGTTGCTATGCCATCTGGTGGCTACTAGTTTGTAATGCAGAAGTAGGAAAAACCCACCAAACCCCAAACCTCCCTCTTTTCTAAGCCTTTTCTCACAATTTTCATCTGTAAAACTAAATCTTGTTTTCCTTTTTATTTTTTATTTATATCTTCTTCGTCTTCAGGAAACAGAGAATCAATGATAATGAGCTACATAACCACAAAATTCAGTGCTATTTTTGCCACTATAGGCTACTTGGGACAAAAGGAGGAGGCTGGTAGAGACAACAGGCTACAGAAGACCTACCACCTTCTGGAAAGATAGTTGAAGTCATTACATTTGAAACCAGGATACTTTAGGATGTCTGTACTTTGTTTACTGCAAAGGCATGTTATGAAGGACAGGATATGTATCGGTAACAAACTGAATCAACAGAAAGTAAATTTGAGGCATAAAGAAGTGACACCCCTCATTTTTGGTTTCTGTCTTTATACAGAGCTATGTAACTAATACAAGGGGTTAAATAATAATTTTTACATAATGACTGTTTCAATGCAGAAATCTACCTCAATTTCCTCACTGTCTCTTCTCCCTGTCAGACACCCTTGGTTAGTAGAGACACAGTAAGGCCACTGAAGTCTGTGTCTAAGAAATGGACCCAGGTAGGTTTTTATTTCAACTGTACACAGAGAATACAGAAAAAATCTGTATTTTCTCTTCTGGAGTGACCAGAAATAGTCCAGAAATCCCACAGTTTAACCAAGATACACAGTTTCTCTACTGGGTCTCATTAATCTTAACACCTTTAGTGACAACACACCTTGTCTGTGAACCACCACTAGCCTTCATGTGGGTTGGAAATCAACAGAGAAAATAATTAAAGGCTTACACCCAGGTGAGTGCAGAGGCTGATAAAGTTCTTTACTTAGAACTCAATGGATTTTTTTTTTCCATTATTATTGTTGCAGAGTCTATAACTGCAAGACAGTTTGGGGATACTCACAGACTACCAGGGGCACCTCACATTTTAAAAGGTGAGAGAAGCTGAAAGAGTGTTTCTTCAGATAGAAAATACTGAAATTCAAGATTTTTGAGTCTGGAGTTTGGTTTTTTTTCTTAGAAATACCAACAACTCAAAATCACTAGCAAATTTAGTGAACTTAAAACCACCTCAAAGAGAGGACTGACACAGGGAGGTACTTGCACCACTACATTGTGATATAACCTAGAATGTTTCTTTCAAATGTATTGACTTACCCATTGTCCAACCCATTCTGCCCAAGTTTCTTTCCTATGTCACCGACCATCACACCCGGCATTGGCAGAAGAGTTTTTGTATCTCGAATCTGTATAGAAGTGAAACAAAACATCATTTCAGTAGCGGAACAATGAAAGTTATTGGCTGAGCTTTTCAAATGTTGAAACCTAACTTTCCTGTATACTGTTAACACTAAAAAAATCTCTCTGTTCCTTCCAAGCACATCATCCTGGCTTTAACTTTTACTTATGCATCCTCTCCTTCAGAACATAGATGCTTTAATGAAAATTACCTCAGCAATATGACATTAATTACATCACTGTGTTAAATATCCCTTAACACCGATAACTGCACTCAGGCTAGCACTGAAACCTTCTTCAGGTGTACTCAGACACAGTAGGAACCAATGGAACTTTTATGTAACAATCAGTTTTGAGATATTCCCCAATTCTGTAATAAAGTCTGTTCAGTCTGCCACTAATTCATTTTACTATATACAAGTCTTCTATTGCATTGCTGTATTTTCTGATGCCTTTAATCTTATAAACTGAATTCTGTGGTAAAGTCTGCAGATTTCATGCAGAACAGCCTGCAGCACTGGCAGACATAAATCATCTTAAACCTCACGCAAGACTTTCAGGACTTCATATAGCACAGATGAGTTCTAACCATGTAAATACCATGACTGTCTGGAGATTTTGCAGCTCTTTTGTATTTTTCAGAATTTTTTGCAGAAAACTGACAGTACAAAACTGGCTGTACAACCTTCACAAAACCAGTGAACATTTAAAAACAGTACCCTTTTTACAATTGCAGTAAACTGTGAAGGCTTTAAATAAAGATTCTACTAGTCAGGTACAAATAACAGCGTAACAAAAAGTCTTTAATTTGAATCCACCCCTCCCCAAAAGAAAAAAGGATCAGCAATATTTCCACCCTACCTGTACAATAAAGGAATGTAATCCTTGGCACTGTCCATCAGGAGTATAGAGCTGAGCATACAAAACTGCATGAGTGGCATGTTTCCCCATATTACCAACCCAGAACTTAGCAGCTTCAAAGTCAGGTGTATTGATAATAAATTCCTGTAGCCAGGAAAAAATATGATATAAATATAAAAATCAGTTCACAGCTATAAATGTTTTTTTTCATTACCCTGGGAATGTTTTGAACACATTCATTGACTGCCAGGATTTTATTCTGCACTGCATTCCAACAACTGAGATCTCTCTTATTTTGTTCAACTTTGGAGAGAACGTATGTAGTTATGTTCAAAAAGCTCATTACCTCTTTGTAAAGCCTGAAATTCAGTCTTTTTAAATGCTCATTTAAGCAGTTAAAAAAGGGTGAAGCAGATTAATGGACTCAGAAGCATTTCCTAGATCTTAGGTTAAGCTGAGCTGCGAGTTCAAGTAAGGGACTGTGAGGGCTGTCTCAGCTGTGAGAGCTGAAGCCTGTGCAGGGACCACCTACTTCTTACATAGTTTTGTATGGAAAGGAAGCCTGGTTGACAGCGTGAAAGGCAGCACACTTCCCAGTCTGGACAACTGGGAAGCCACGAGTAGTGGGAATTCTGAAGAACACTTGTATCTTGAAATCTAAACATAGCATGCTTTTTGGGTGTAAAAGAAACCTGAACTCAGAGCCTCATGATCTTATTGAAGAATTACTCATTTCAGTCACTTGTATGCAGTGCACTCATCGCCAGCCTAAAATCAATTTATTTCAATGCAACTTTTCATGCTGCCAGTCTCACAAGTTTTGTTTGGGCTTTTTTCTGGAAAGAGATCTAATCATCCATGTTGTATAAATGCTCACTGAAATGCTTGTACATGGGAAAGTGCAGACTTAAATGTCGTCCTTCAGAAGAATATAAAATCTTATGTTTCAAACCTATGATTCTCCTTTCCCTTTACTTTGAAACTACTTCATGATGTGCAGTTGTTTGTTGGCAGTAATAGCACTCAGTTCTGTACACTGCATTATACTATATTACACTATATTATATAGTACATCTATATATTGTGGCAATAATGCCACAATCTTTGGGGGAGATGACAAGCCTACCTTCTCGGGACATTAAATAACATATTTTAAATTCAACTTGGCATAAACCAAGCATGCAGATGACAAGCGGTGAGAGACAGTTCTAACAGCCTCCTCTCAACTTCTATTTTCTTCTCCCTTAATATAAAACTACTATGAATTCTAATCATTTACTATGAAAATGCTAGGACAATTAATTTAGTTCTGCAGTAATGTTAATAATAAGCACTATCCTAATGGAAAACGTAGTTTAGTCTTTTCTTCTTTGGGTCTGTTTGATAGTTTTCTGGTATCCTTTTTTTGTCTTTCTCATCCTAGGAAATAATCCTTCTCTTTGTATAAAAAGCCTTAATATTCAAAGACAAAAGACAATTTAATCTGCATATTCAACTATTCCTTAAGAGACAACAAAGGAGAAGGCTGGTATCTTTATTTTGTATGACACCCAGAGGAAAAAGCAAGAGAACAAATTGCTGTTTATTGTTTAAAAATATGAATTGATAATAATGTAAATATTTCACAGGTTTTTTTACATTTAGAGTTGAACTGGATTCTTTCTTGTTAATCAAAGAAATCCCTGAATCACTCTGTCCTGTTAGGAAATAACAGAGCTTAACACTGTCAGACCTCATTGCTGTGCATTAGGGACTAACCTGAGTGCTACGGTCAAACGTGGCTGTAGTCCGTATGCCTTTGGTGTTAGTTCCATGGCTGAGTTCCGTCAGAGCAAAACATCCAAAAATCTAAATAAGGAGGTACAAGGCACAGCTCAAGACCACTTTATTGCACTAATTAAAAGTGCAAGACTTTCAAATGATTGCAGACTCAGCTGTTGGAAAGCAACTTGGAAAGAAACCAAACCAAATGATAAAGAGTAACAGAAGAAGTACAAAGCTCAGTTTGGGTGCACTCAGCATATTTACCTTGCAAAACAAAGAGGGTCTGGCCAGACAGTGCATGCTGCCCACATGGCCTAGACTGGTGAAAATGTTTAGGGCTGGCAGGTTGCACTTATTCTGCAGGGCACTTTGTCCTGAGTTTCCACTGAACTCCATGTAGTGTTTCTCTGGCATTAAGACATTATTCTTTTCCATTTCATAGTATCAGAATGGAATTTTTATAGCAACATGGCAAGGTTATGCATATCCTAGTAGGATACTCTTAAATGACTGTGGACAGAGACTAAACTGTTGTAATGTCATCTATACTGCCTTTTGGGAAAAGTTCCCAAACTTTGGATGTTAACTTGGACAGTCTGAAACATATCCAGGAAGTGGTTTATCAGCTACTAGTGAGGATCGTCACCACTCAGTGCTTGAATCTGCTCCATGATCTTTTCTTTTGCTATTTAGAAAGACCTAGGTACGAGGTAAAGAGAACAAAAATAACACAAAAGTGCAAATAGTGACACGGTTCTGATGGTGCCCATTTCTCACAAGTTATTAAAAAAAATTACCTCCATGCTATAAACTTGTTTCACAATGTGTGCAAACCTCTCAGAAGCACTCATAATTGCACCTGCAAATACCTGTAAAAACAGAATTATGAATGAAATCAGCACCCTGTGATGGAAAGCACAAATTGCACGTGACTTGTAATAGTGATGTCCAGTAAAGAGACCAGGGAAAGTGGGCTGCACAGGAAACTGTACTTAGAGTATAGCTGGGGGAGTTTAAGTCAGGATTTGATCTTGTCAAGGCCCCTTTACAGAGGGCTGAACTTGTCACAGTTCTAACCTGTTCAAGCCTTCATTGCAAACACTTAGAATACTTTCCACTTGTCCTTAATGATGATCACTTGAGTAAAGGAAAACTTGATGACTGTTTTAGTTCATTGTACTGCAAAGGGGTTGGGAACTGAAGGTAGCTGCTTCAAGACAAGAATGCTGTTTAGAAAGCAACCTTCAGTTTTCCTGCATGGGTATTCACATAACAGAACTGTAATTCCTAGACCCTCCCCAGCCACGGGAATAGTAATAATTATTTAATTCAACTGATATTACTTCACCAGCTATGTCAAGCATTCTTTGTGAGAGACTCATCTGGGAAGCAACTGATTAACAGAATCCAGCCACTGATGTCAGTGAGAAGCTGTACCCAGGTTTCCATTCCTTCTGGATTCTGCCCTTAATCAAGACATAGGGGCTCAAGCAAGTAGGTTTCTGATAGCTGAGGATCTCCAGCAGACACACAGCCACCAACAATCCATTGTTTGGCTGCTACTGCCCTAGAGAGCAGGTAGTGGAGTAGACAAAAGAAGATGGAACTCTAGGCATCAAAACCTTTCCCTGTATTTGTCTGTACTGGTTCACCTTTACCTTCCAGGAACGATTCCAGTGGAGACAGGGATTAACAACAAAGATTACGCATTACAGTTCTCTGACTCTTCTAATCAGTTAAAACTTAATTTTTGAAAATAAAGGATGAGGAGAAGATATAGTTGCAATAAAATAGGCATAAAGCAACAGAATTATGGTATTAGAAGTCACTCAAATTCAAACATACACTACTATAGCCCTTGAACTGTACTTACACCACAATGTAAGAAAAACTGGAGACATGGAGACCAATCGTACATTCCAATACAGAGCACCATAGTAAAAACCTTTAATGGGTTCTCTATGATCTCCTGCTGAGTAAGAAAATCATACTCCAGGAGCCTTTTACAGCGCAGAAAGGTCAGCTCCTGGTATTTCTCCCGGCACAAATCTTCTCCAGGATGATGCGCAAATAGAGGATCACTTTCCAGAGCAGAGAAGATTCTGTTCTTGAGGGGGGAAAAAACTGAGATGAGAATGTTAACCTAAAAGCATTAACAAAACCAGTTAATGTTCTTCTAGAATAACACCAGGCCTCAAACTACAATCATTTGATAGAAGGCATAAACTTAAAAAGCAAAAACTCCAGAGAATTACAAATTACATTAAAATGGTCTGTCATTATACAGACAGATCAGTTAAATTTTGTGAAATCTCCTTCATCATGAAGTAATAATGATTCACTGATTCACTCTGAATGTACAAGAACACTATGGTAAAACTTATTTGCTTTTTATAGCAGCTTCATTATTTCAATATATGAAGCTGCTGGCAGAATCTAACGAGCAAAGTCCCTCAGTTTGAGGATAAAGGTAAAACTCCAGGGGTTACATTCAGTTAGAAATATGCCATGATGGTAAAACCATTAAGCTACCACAACTGCTCCGTTCCCAGATGAAAGCAAAAATATGCTCCATTTACTGGAACCATCATATGCAGCCCTTCAATAGGGGGATGCACATCTTTTAATGTTGTAATTTGGATCTTTTTTTCATTAGATATTATGACATTTTTTAATCTCAGATCTATGTCTTCAAGACATCCATATCTTCATAATTGTCTTTCATGTAATTTAGAAAAAAAAAAATGCAATGTCCTAGGAAAAATCTTTTAAAAAGGTTTTAAAAGTCCTTTCCTCCTCTCTGAAGAGAATGACACTGTAAGAAGGAAGAAAACCGGACTTGCTGTGCTTTCCTTTGAAAGGCAGTCGTTCCCTCTCTGTATGTCAACACTATATGCCCACACAGTTTTCAAACTCCCTCAGACAGAGCACTTGCATTTTTTCTGTGCTCTTACACATACCAGTCAGATGGAGAACAAGGCCTCTTTGATTTCGCTGATCTACCTGCTAGGATTTTAATAATAATGGTGAACATTCAAAATTAGCTTAAATCCATGTAAACCTAGAACACCTTCAAAAAAGCTAGTTCTTTCTCCTCCTACTCCTGCAAGTCATGCATTTCCACACCACTGTGCTGCAGCTAATCTCTCTTCTTGGTAGGGTTAGCTTCCAGCAAAGGAGACGTGCTAATCTCCAACTGCAATGCCACACAAGCATTAATGCAAGTGCAGAAGATGGAAATTATGTCAGGTCAAAGTAAGACAGAAACATTATGTCTGACAGTGGCTCAAACTTAGCTCTGCTTAAGCGCATTGCAAAACCATAAGGTATATGATTTAATGCAAACAGTAAGGAAATATCGTAGAATATAGTTCTTTCTCAGTTTGAAATGAACACTGAAGTTCTGAAATGTAGCACCTGCTGGGCTTTCCTGTACTCATGTTCAGCAATTAAATGAGCCTTATGAGACAGCAGAGTAGATTGGTTAAAAGTTGCTCTGTTCTGAAAATTGGATGTGCAAAGCAAACTTCTTCATGCTCCACATTTACAGAGTATTTTTAACTATGCTTCCTTTGAAAATCACATACTTGCTTCTACTGATATGTTCAAAATTAAAACATGGTTACAATTCTTGCAAAGTTTACCTTAAGCTGGATGATATCTTCGCCATCTAGGAACACTGCCATCTCTTTCCAGTTGAAGGAAGCTTTCTTACGATATCTGGAAAGTGGGCCTGTAGGGAAATCTGGAAGCAAACTATCCCATGAACTTTGGCTGCCAGTCGCTTCTTTCTGATGCAGTGTGGATGCCATTGCTGGCTAAGCTGCACCAAACAAGAAATGATAAATCACTAACTGAAGCACCACAGATGTCTGTTTTTTAATAGCAAAAAGAAATTAAAAGGTTTGTTAATTAAATCCATAGACTTATTTAAATGTGTGAGTACAGCAGTGCAGAGCCAACTAAAAGCTTGCCTGTCCCTTTTCCTAATTCAACTGGCTTGATACAAAGTAAGAAAAAATGCCTTTGATCAAATGTAAATGAATTACATAGGTTTTGTTATGAAAATATGAGCTAAATACAAAACAGGGACACCATTGGTTATTATCATATTGCATAATAAGAAAGGGGAAGATAAAAGACTCAGGCAAGAAAATACCACATCTTAAATAATAGAAGCAGTAAGGCCCCACAAAGTCTGCAGGCAACTTGTTGTGTGCATCTATGGGTCATGCAAGAGCTTTACAAAACCGCACAGATCCTGCAGGATTTCATTATCGGTAGAAACCGCACTGGTTCAGCAGAGAAGGAAAATCTAGCTCTTTCTTAGAACCTGGCCCAAAGGAGCAAAGGCTGATGCCTCTGCTGCTTCCAGAAGCTGTGTTGGAGGGCCCTCTACTGCTCGCAGCACGCCCAGCGACTCCTGACATCACGCAGGCAGCAGAGATCTCTGCCTCCAAGGTGCAAAAACCCCGGGGCAGAGGAGCACAGCTGGCCACATTTTAACAAGGGGACAGGCTGGAAGAAGCAATTCCAAGGTACAGGTGGGACATCTAGGCCCAGGGCTGGCCAAGGGCTCGATATGGGCTTTGAACATAATAAAGTACAGAAACTACTACTTCACCAGTCTGCTTTTTCCACACTTTTTTTTTTTTGTCATCATCTTGATATATCTCCTTGCTGTATCTCTTTTCTTTCAACCCTATCCTTTTATGGACGTCAACCTCTAGTTCTGGACAGTACAAACACAGTAGAAGAGAACTGCAGGATAGGATTTCTGCATGGGACTTCCAAATCAGTTCTAGGGAAGTGCAGCTCCATTACTGAGCAACAGGTTTGGAAAGAAAAGGGTGGGGGGGAAAGGCATTCAGAAAGGTTGTTTCAACCTGCAGCAAAACAAACAGATATTACACTTCTAACTGGAAAACAAGTAGGGCAAGAAGTCCAAGGCTTCTGACTCAGAGAAAAAAATTGCATTGCAATATTGCTGCTATTGAATCTTACTTTATTTACATTGCAAATCAGTGCTATTGCCCAAATGAGAAAACTTAAGTGTTCATAAAAAAAGGATCCTGTACTTAAAATGTATTATAAATTCTCTGACTTCACACAATGTTTTAATGTAATCTGCCTCAGAGCAAACTGTTTCAAAACGAATTAAAAATCAAAACAGGCGGTTACAATAGGAAAGTAACAAAGGACTGCCCTAAAAAATAATTTCAGAGTTCGTTTCTGCCTTGCTCCGGTATTTTGAAACGCGTGTGAAGGCGGCAGTAAAACACACGTTATTTTCAATTTGCCAAGGATTGCTGCAGTTTCACTGCGAAATGCTGAGTTGGAAACCTTTTTCTGTGGGAAGTACTCCTGCTAGTAATTCAAATTCATACCCGGACAACAAAACCGGGTCACAAATCACGAGGGGAAAAGTCAGTTTGCTGGGTACTATCGGCAATTACCTCGTTCAAGAATGACGCAGCTCAAACACTTGTTACGCGTCAACAATAATGGTACTATAACCTTATTCTGTGAGATAACATCACCAGTGTTTTGTTTTATTGTATTTTCTAGCGGTTCTGCATTTCCGAGCAATCTGCTGATGGCAGTCGCCCAGAGGACAACCCGAGGCAGGGTAAAGGCAGGGCATGAACGGCTTGTGGAGCCCTCTCAGGCTTCACTGCACAGCCGCTATTTCAGCGGCCGCAATTCACAGCGGGGCCTCGCTTCTGCTCAGAGAAGGCAAGAAGAGACTACGTAATATGCTGCTACTTGCTATAAAAAGTGCACCGAGACGTCTCCTTGCAGGCCGGGCAGACTGTCCGCTGTCAAGTCAGCCTTCCCGGTCTGGAGTCCACTCTCAGGAGGCGTTTCTGCGCTGCGGTCCCGCACCCGCTGGCACAGCGGCACAGCCCTTCCCCAAACAGAGCTACACATGCGATGACAACCCTCCAGTCTCACGGCCTGCTGGCAGCTGGCGGCTCCCCGCGTTTTCAGCCGCAGGACGGCACCGCAGCGGTGCCTCCCAGCGCTTGGAGCCAGGGTGAGAGGACCCGGGACGTACCTGCAGCCACCTCCGTCTCCGCCTCGGGAACTGACGGGAGCAGCCTGCGACGCGCTCCGCCTCCTGGCCCGGCGCGGCGGCGGCAGCGGGCGGTGCATGGGGCTGGTGGGGACGGCGGCCGTGCGGGACCCCGGCGGCGCCGCGCTGCCGCGGGGCTTCTGGGCGGCCGCGCGCGTGTGGCTGGAGAAGCCGCAGGTGGCCAACAGGCGGCTGTGCGGCGCCGCCGTCCAGGCGGAGGGGACGGTGCCGCTCGGGGAGGCGCCTCCATCCCTCGCGGCAGCGGAGGGACAGGGGGATGGCGGCGGGCAGGAGGAGCGAGTGGCGGCGGCCGCGGAGCTGGGCCGGCTCTGGAGGCAAGTGCGGGGCCAGCTGCCTCTGCCGCCGCCCCTCACGGCCTGGGGCGGGCCGGGCGAGCTCCGCGCCGTGCTGAGGACGCTGCTGCCCCGGGGCCGCCCCGCCGGCCCGGCCGTGCCCCCGGCCCGGGAGCTGGCGGTGCAAGGTGAGCGGGGCCGGGCGGCCGGGCCCGGAGCGCAGCGTGTGAGGGGCTGCGGCTGTCTCAGACCTGTCCGGTCCGGGATTGTCTCGCAGATGAGAGAAACGCAGCTTTCCCCCCGCCCAGCCCCTTTGTGGGAATGAAGATGGGTTTTCGTCCTGATCATGTGCTTAGGTTTTATCGTTATCTTTTGTTGTTGTGCTAGGAAGGGTTGATATTCCAGCAGTTGAGATACAATCACTGAGGTCAAACACGTGTGACACTCCGGGGCTCCTGTCGTGAGTGAGCTGCCCACACACAAACGCTGCTCGTGGTGCAAACCTAATGATGGGATTGGAAGGAGTGACCGTAGTGTTTGCAAATGCAGAGTTCCCGAAAGGAGTAGCAGCTGTGGCACCTTCCTGGCCAAGTGGAACTCCTTGTATCGACTTTCTTACTGTTCAGTATTACTTAAGAAAGAAGCTCAACTTGATTTATTGGTTTGGGGTTTTTTTTGTTAGGCTTTTTTTTTACACTTTATGATGGTAATATGCTGCAATAAATCCTACTGATATAAAGAAACTTAGATAGGGTAGAGCTTGACACTGTTGATACGATAAATTTTGGAAAAAAATGCTTGTACGGATTAAATTCTGATAGTAATGTTTTGATAAGAATCAGAATTCCAGAAACAATTCAATTTACAATTCAAAAAGACCTGTAGTCATTTATGAGACTGCCTTGGGATATTCTTGTAGCCTGTGATTCTTATCTGATCCTTATTAAAAAAAACCAGTATATGTTGTAGTTTTATTTTTTTTCTTTTGATGATAAGAGAAGATGTTCCCAATCTATATCTAGAGAGCCTATCTGTAAGAAAAAGCGTAGGAGATTTTTTTAAAAATTAATATGTTTATGATTAAAAAATATTAGAGGTGGATTTGCTAAGGATGGGATAAGATAGCAAGACAATGTTTGCTTTATTGCTAATTATTCTTTCTTGTCTCAGAATATTTTGGAGTCCATTTAAAATTGATTATGTATCAGGTGTAGCATTTTTAGTTTTACGAATGTTTGTTTTGATGCTAATTGAAAAGCCATTTTCAAAACTTAATAAGTTATTCTAAGAAATTGCTTTGGGTAAAAAATAGTTTAAAAAAAATTTAATTTTCTTATAAATTTATATTACATATACACCCGCTTTGCAGGGCTCTGGATTTACTAAGAAATATGGAAAAGCAGCAGTTTTCTGCTAGAAAAATCTCACTGTTTAGTTTTTACTTCGTTAAAATAGGTTTAACGCAAACGAATACTCTTAACTGGTCAGCCTTAGATATTTTGGAAATATCGTGCAGTAGAATGCTAAATTTTGAGAATTCAAATCATCCAGTAGTTTCTGATGTCAGGAACACCAAGAAACAGATCCGTTCTTGGTATTGTGGTTTTTTCTCTGTTGTCTTAGATCTTGCCTCACTGCTTTGCACTCCAGGTAGTAAAGAGACAGAAGTTCATTTTGGTGCTAACCACGGTGGGTTGCATCATGGAATAATAACCTCCTGTTTGCATGTCTTTTCAGATGCTTACAATGGAACTGTGACCTTCCTGCCTTTGGAGGAAAACAGTAAAGGAGAATACCTGATTAAAAAGTGCAATATTTATCAAATTCAACTCAAGCACATAAAAGATGAAGAATGGTAAGTGTGGGAGTGAGCAAGGAAGCAAACAGTGAGTTATTGTGAGAGTCACACAATGGTTTAGTATTGGTACGTAGGCAATTTAGTTTGTGTAATTTCCAGCTCGATTAGTAAATTACAGTAGTGGTGTGATCTGAGTTCAGTGTTCTGTAAAAAGAAACATACACAGTACCCAGAATAACACAAAACAAACTTCTCTCAACTTTGAACGTGTACGTTGACTGTACCTGTGTGTGCTCTAGAAAAAATGCCTCTTCTGATCATGAGGAGCTGGCTATGCCTGTGAAGAAGGTTCTGTGGGTGTTAGTAAGGGTGAGGGTCAGATTGGAGTTGCTGTAAACCTGCTGAGCTTCAGTCACTGAAATGTAGACCATTAGTTTCGTCCTGAGCATCTGAGGATGTAGCTCTAATAAAATCTGAATAAAGATAGAGATGATGAAATAATGAGTTGTGCCAAGATTTTTGTCCTATTTTCCTGTTATATTTCATTAATTTCATAAATTGACTTTTGCTGTTTAGTGTTGGATAGCTTATTAAATCAGGTTGCTCATCATGTGTGAGTCCTTGTTCATTGTGTTAAATGCAGCATGGACTCTTACGTACTGTGTTTGAATTGAGAGATAATGAGCTAATGGGAGACTGTTCCTTTATTCAGTAACTTCACTGTTTTATTTTCCTTTTGTTTCTGTAGATTGCATATTACCTTATTCTCCAGTCTAGTTTTTTATCTCTGATCTGCTGTTTTTCTCCACTTAATCATTGTTTTCTCTCTCCTTGAGGTAGCTGAAATAATGAAATACTGTATTTATACAAAATTATTTGTTTGTTTGTTCGTTTTAAAGGTCGATATCTGTTGTTGCTCCATTTCCAGAAGATTGGTTTTCAGATGGAATTGCATACCCCAAACTAGCATGGATTGGAAATGAACTGCTGCCCAAACTGGCTAAGTGGTCTGTGGAGCAAAAACCCAGTGAGTTTAAAAGTACACTCTCGCTCATTTCAGTAGCAAAATACAGCAAGGTTTATCAAGACCTCAAAGAAAAGTACAAAGAAATGGTAAAGGTAAGTTTAGCAGTAAATGCAGTAATAATACCCCTTCATATATTCTTTCATGGTTTGTGTAGTGAAGCTGCTTCTTTCAATATTTTAATTTTTTTTTTTTTAAAAACAATTGAATTGAAATGTATGGTTTTTCGGTTTCATGTTCTGGGGGTTTTTTGAGTATATCTAGAGAACAGAACAATTTAGTATTTGGAAGAACTTAACTGGAAAAGCAAGATTTAGAGCCAAATTCACAATAAATATTTGGAGGAATTAGGCATTTTCAAGAATGTATCCCTTGAGATAAAAAGTAAGCAGTAGGTCAGTGGAATAAATACTAAGTCATCCACATTTTATAAGGCACAAATAAAGTGCCTGTTGCTTCAAAACCTGAAACACTCTGGGAACAGCATTGGTTAGCAAGTAGGTTACATCTCCTATTACTCCTCTGAAATCTGGATGCTATCTTAATATGTGTTTGAGTTAGAGGAGCAGTGTTGTAATTTTTTATTTTTTTTTTTTAAATCCTGGGGATCCTGAAAGAGTGACAGAGATCACCTTAAGTGCTGTGTGAAGTAGGGTCTGTGTTCCTACAAACCAGACTCTAGCTGCAAGCAAAAAAATTGTTAAATGCTTTTGTAAAACACACTGTGAAAATGCTGAAAGGTTTTATTGTTGCTGTTTCTGTACTAACAGGAACATATATAGGAAAGGAGAATTGGACATTTGGGTAAGGCAGTGATTCAGTCTTTAGCTCTGCAGTAGAATTGGTGGTGGTTGAGCACTTTAGTCTTTGTTTCAATTCTTCAATTACAAAATAACACTTGGGGATAATACTTGCAATGTCTATCTTCCTACTTCAGATTTTGATTCTTCATGTTCTGTTGTGCCAGGATAATTCTATGTCTGTTATCTTGTGAAAAGAAATTTGCAAATATTCATGTTATCAGTGTTGCACAGGAATAAGATAAGCATTTTTCTGATGAGACAGTTAAGCAAGAGATGTGTGTTCTGTTACAGATGCAGTAGTTTGCTTGTGATCTGCACATCTGGAGCCATAATCTTAGAAATTTTATTTGAGAGCACACATTTTTTACACTATCATTCTTTTGTGTGACTCACAAAATCAAACAGTTTTTATATTCTGTGTATATTTTTAATGAGGTTAAAATGCAAGGCTCGTGAAGTGCAGAAACCTATTGAAGTGAATGAGTATCCAAATTGCTGTGTCTGAGTATTTTTGAAGTTATTTCACATGATGCAGAAAACAAATTTTCTCAATTTTTTATCTATATTTTTTCCTGAAGGTGTGGCCTGAAGTGACAGATCCTGAGAAATTTGTTTACGAAGATGTTGCCATTGCCACTTACTTGCTGGTAGGGAACTGCTTTACCTAATAATATGCTACAAAGTTATATTTCCTAAGAATAGAACCTCTCTAAAGAAAATCGTTTTAGAGGGAAATAAAAACTTATTTGGGAAGATGCGATGAAGGTTTGCAGTCTTCTGTCACAGGAAAGTTATCTACATAGACAAGATGTATTTATTTCTAAGTGATAAAGCCAAGAGCACTGATGTAGAAGTGGTTAAATGGACCAATTGGAGATCAGGAGTGATTGTCTTACAAGTTTTTCTATACTTTTTCATTTTATGCTAAAGTTTTTTGACTGCTGTGCCCTTCTCTGATAAAATTTCAGCTCAGATCCCATCTTCAAATGTAATAAGGCCAACTGTAGATGCTAGAAATATGCAGATAAATGCTTGGTGCAGTTTTTTCAGGCACCTACATACTTAAGATTCTGTGAAAATTCTGCTACATGCAGTTCCTAGAAACTTCAGGTTTTTAAAAAGCATCAAAACGTGTCGCTATGTAGGCACATAAATATTTTTGTCTTCCATCCAGAGTGTGGTAAGAACATGTCTACCTTGAATTTTATTTCTAGCAGCTTATCTAAAAAATATTTCTAAGTTAGCTCATTTACAGAACTCATTGAGAACTAATTTGTTTTGATAATTGACTGCTTAACCCCTTAGAACCTTAGATACTGTCTTGTGGAAAGAGCTATGTAATAGAGTAATCTTTACTATTTTTGATACTGTGTTAATATTCAGTGTTGAAAATTAGTAATTTAGTTGTAGCCACAAGAACATTCTGTAGTGATAGCATTTTTATACACATGAATATTGGCTTACAGTGATAATGTGTTAGCTGCTGTAGCAGTGGTTTTCAAAAAGTTATTAAAGTCATCCAATATAGAGCTTACATAAATGAAAACTTAAAATATGGTATTAATAACCTAACCTCCTTGCAAAATATTCAGGTATCTATATGGTGGTATATAAAACTCATTGTTTAGAAGTACATTAAAAAGGTGGTTAAGAGAAAGTAGGTCCAATGTTAAGTTATTAGGGGTTTATGGCATCTCTATGTGACCTCATTTTATTCTGCAATCATGTTGAGGTTACCCACTGTCTAGGGGCATGCCCAAAGAAGTAGCTGTTTGGTTTGTATTGTCAAAAGCTCTGCAGGAAGTAAAGGATAGGTAAGATCTGTGTAGAAGATAATTAGGGATTTCTGGGATACTGCCTACAATGCCAGTGTGCAATGATTGATAAATTTAAAACATAATCCATGAGATTATCAGGCTATGTTTATCTTCAGCTTCTTTACCTCTAGCAAAACTGATATTTGAAAGTGACAGTATTACAAATAGTAATTTTCATTTAAATACTCTTGAGGATTTTTGGTAGTTGTAGTGAAAAATGAGAGTGCAGAGTTGATGAATGTGTTCTCTGCAACTTCTCATTGAAGGAGAAAGAGTTTGAAAGTGATAGAGATTAAACCATGCAGAGAAACATCCAATTATTAACTATGAATTGTACATCTATGTAAAAGTAATTACTTATGTGCAGAGCACGGACTAGAATTTATCTGAAAGCTTTGGAGTCCCTTTAGCTGATAGAGAATTTGGGGCAGCTAACTTGCTAGGTAATACTGCTGCTTTGTTCAGGAGAAAGAGATGTTGCATGTACCGATATATCACTAACTGATTACAAACAACATTCTGATTTTTATTTTCAGCTCTGCCACCAATGCTTTCTTTAATACAGTGGGTATAACTGCCTCTGTGGTGTTACTTGCAGAGACATTGATGAAGTTTACTTGATACTTCCCTTGCTTTCCAATGTTATTCTCTTGCAGCCGTTGTTTTAGTAATGTATTTTACGTTTATGCTCATTCCAGCCCAGAGTTGTATAGCCCTGATTAATTTCAGCTCCCAGTGACTCAGAAGGGAGTGGAGGATGTGTTTACTTAGAAAGTTATTGATATTTTNAGTGACTCAGAAGGGAGTGGAGGATGTGTTTAGCACTTAGAAAGTTATTGATATTTCGCAACATAATTTTTGTCCCACTCCATAAACAGTGGCTTTTTGGTTTTGTTTTTTCTTTTTTTTTAGTCTAGAGTTATTTTATCTGTGAATGTTTTCTGTCACGTCTGCATTCCCAGCTTTCTCCTTTAATTTCCAATAACTTTTGCTGCTTTCTTACAGGGAAATCTGAGAGCAGAAGTCTAAAATATTTTGTCTTCTTGTCTTAGATTCTTTGGGAGGAAGAGAGAAAGGAAAAAGGGTTGACCAGGAAACAGTCATTTGTAGATCTTGGATGTGGAAATGGTCTACTGGTTCATATTCTAAACAATGAAGGGGTAAACAGAATGCTTTTTAAAATAATGATTAAAAACTTGAGTCAGTATTCTTGTTATGCTTTCCTTTTATCTGACATGCAAATACCCAAAAATAAATTAATTCATGTTGCTAAAATAGGATTTTATCACTCTAGTTAGCAGGAGAAAATTCTGCCAGAGCAGTAGAAACCTTTCATTTATTTATCTGTTTTTATTAGTGTATTTCGTTTAAATTCAAGGCTATTTTATCTGAGGTAAGAAACTAAGAGGAAAAAGAAAAAGTATTGGTGTATTTTAGCTATGCTGTAGAAAAAGCAAAAAAGGAATGTGGAATCTTGAGATAGAGATTCTCTCTCACAAGATGGTGTTCATGAACTTACTTTTATCCAAACTGAATTCTACTTGTGATGTCCTGAAAATGTTTTTCTATATCTTTAAAAGCAATTCTGAAATTTCTTAATTGAAAATACCTTACCACATACTGTACTTTTGGGAGTGAAAATATGGCAACAGCATAATTCAGGTTTTTGAGGCATAGTTTCTGAAACAGCAACAAAAAAATGTCAGTGAAACTAAACAAAACCCATTGAAGTTTGGTCTGTCTGTTTTGGAAAATTGCATTTTCCACTTTTGGGAGAACATGGTAAAATTTGTAGAGGAAATCAATGTCTCTTATGAGATGAATAGATGTCATTGGGAGAAGAGGGAAATGTCCCAAGTTCTCCTAAGACAATCTTTCTATTCTTATGTGGCCAGAAAAATTTTGTCCAGTAAAAGCTGCTATTTTCGCTGTAGACGTTTCATTCATTCATTAGGTGAAGTGCTGCCAAACATTGCCTGTCAAAAAAATAATGTATGACAGTTTTATGAGACTTTTTTAGTAATCAGTTTTGCTTAGTTCTGCACAAGGTTCTTGAAGGTCAAGTACTTACACATTCTTCATTTCTTGCTTTAGTTTCCAGTCTATTTCCTCTTCTCTTTAATTTAAACATGGAAAAAAGTGTTTGGATTTCAGTAGTTGAAAGGTGGTTCTCCACTAATGACTGCTTAGAGTAGCATTCTTCTCTGAGCCCTGTGGGTGCTGCAGTAGTACTCACCATATCAAAGTTTTGCATGTTCTAAAAACAAACCAAAAATCAATATCTCTGCTTTTACATTTGTAGAGATTCAGATTTTCAAGAGCAGTCTCAGTAGGTATGCCTAGGGAAAATTTTGAACCAGATATATTCTTAAGATTTCCTAGTAATTCCCTTCATAAATTGAAGTCAAGAAAGGAATGAAAAATATTCAGCTTCTGCCTGAAATGGCAAAGCTGTGTTTTGTTCTATGTCTAAATTTCAGCATGAACGAAATAATCAATGTTCATATATATATATTTGGTAAGCCTGTTTGACAACTTCTGCTAAAAGTATACTTAAATTGACACTTCTGTTGTTCAAATATTTCAGCATTCAGGTAGAGGAATTGATGTGAGGAGAAGAAAAATATGGGACATGTATGGACCAGAGACTCACTTAGAGGTATTATGCAAATGTATGTCAGTCTTACTGATATGTAAATTTATTCATTTGTTCATTGTTTCAGGTTGTATTCATGCAGGTGTAAGGAAGCATTTTGGGTTACATACAGGTATCTAAAGTGACCCATGGATTTGGTATGATGCCACCCATTTACCTTGTAGGTCTGTAAAGTCAGTTTTAAAGGGAATTGTGAGAACAATACTGTATCATACCCTGACGTATTTGCAACTTGCTTATTACTCAGCCAAGAACACCAGCATGATTTCTTACTGCATGTACAGACATGCACACCATGAAACAAGCTTTGATTTTACTGCGAGGTCAATATTAAGCACCTTTGTTTGCACCAGTGTAGCTCATAAAATATAATAATATCGAAAATTATGAGTGGCTTTTTCTTGAAAGTGATTCTTGCCTTCTGCTATGTTCTGTTTTGGGGGCCAAATTGTTGTTGAACCTCAAAGGAGCCAATCTAAATAATTGCAATAATAGCCTTCAAAAATTAGCAGGAAAATGAGTCTGAAAGAGGGATTATATTTCAGGTTTCATATTAGCATTTTTATGAACAATTTGAGCACGGGAACATTCACTTTGGTTCCAGGCATGCTTAATCTGATACTCATTAAAGTTTGGTGCCAATGAACAGTTGCCCTTTGGAGGTGAGGTGTTCCTGGATACTTGTTCTCTAGAGACTAAAATTTCTCACTGTGTTCTCTCAAAAATTGTCAGCTCCCAATATAATAAAATAATGTTCCACCTGTAGTTATTTTCTAGTAATTTTGTTTAATGTTAATTCAACATATCTTCAGATGCTAACAACTTACATTAAATTAACAAAAGAGTATCATTTTTTTAGACGGTAGGTGAAGATTTCACAGTGTTGTGTAACCTTCTCTTTGCCACCCTGCTATTTTGGGTCCAGACTGCAAAACTGCTATATTCCTTTCCTGCAGTCTGCAAGCAGATCTTACTGAAAAGCTTCAACAAACAACCCAAAACATCAGACTGTGGTGCTCCTTCTTTCCTTCTGCACCATATTAAGTCACATCTGATCTTGCTGAACAGCATTGTCTCTTTTTCTTTGTGTTATGTGTTCCTTTTTCTGCCCAGACAGAAACAACAAAATTATAAAAAATATGCATATGGAAAAGTGCTGATTTATGCTGTAAGGAGTTATACAATGAACAGAAAGAGTGAAATTATTTTACAAGGCTCCTGTAAGCACAGGAGCCACAGAAGGAAAAAGCACCTGCTCACAGCCTGTTGTTACTCCTGAAGCTAATTTTGTTTTGATCTTTACTTAAAGCATGAGTTGCAGGATGGATGTTGCCATCTGCGATGTTGGGTGCAATACTAACAATGTAAATGGATGTAACAGGTGGCACTCTGTACCTCCAAGCTGCTGTCAGACATGGTAAATACAAATTTGGTTATAGGTGACTCTCAAAATGTGGAGTGTGGCACTGATAATTCATGCTGTGCCTAAACTGAATGTTCGAAACTGAAATGTAAAGTATGAGTAACATGTTTAATCAACTTTAAGAAAACACTTACCAAAGACTTGGTAATTTAATATCTAGTAATCTGCCAAAAAGAAACTTGTTACATTCATTATCCAGAAATATATATATATAATTCAAAGTGATAAGAACTGTAGTATTTAAAATGAAAGATAATCACCATCTTGAGCCTTAAGGGGGAATTGGAATGTAACTGAGATAGTCTGAAATTCCCTAATAAGTGGTTTTGTTTTATTTTGCTTTTAATTATACAGATACTGCTTTGCATATACATGTGAATTTTAAGCTCATAAAACATATATTCTCTATATAAAAAGAAAGTATAGGCATCATTTTCAGAAGTTTTCCTAAAGGTCTGGGAAAATTCAAATCTAAAATGTTTTTCAAGTCTGCCCAATAGTTGTTTTAAGATTTACACATATTTTCAATGAAGATTATGTACTTCCAGGGTATCAATATCTCCAAGTACTTTCTTTACTGAACTTAGTTCAAGGTGAGTGAACACATTTGTGAGGAACAAACATTAAAGGCACTCTAGAACTTTTGAAATTTAACCTGTATCAAGAATTCATCCTGTTTACTTGATTTGGTTGGGGTTTTTTGTTTTCGTGGTGTTTTGTTTTGTTTTTTTTAAGAATGTCAGGATAGGATATTCTTGAGTCTATTCTGTTAGTGTTGTGGAGGAAAGACTTCACTGCTGTTGTCTTCACAATTCATATATTTATATTGAATTTCCATGAGGCAAAATACCATTCTAAGGGTCACCAAAGAAGCCTTCTTTCTTTAACCTATTGTTTCCTGGTTTTGCTCCTGGATTAGCATATATTATAAGGTGATTTTGACAAAAGTTGAAAGGGAATGGAATGGCAACATAGACAAGAGGGGAAAATGTTAGGCTGGGTTAGGTTTCTTATATGTGAATGAGAGCATGTGAAGAGTGGTGTTCTGTATATTAGGATTTGATTTAGGCAGCATCTGTGAAGGAGGAGAAGATAAGAGTGAAGCTGTGTTCTGGTAAATTCCTGTGTGAGTCCTGGGGACTGTAAGATATAACAAATAAAGTGACTTTCTGAAAAATTGAGTCCAGACATACATGTGGCAGAAGGAGATTGGCAAGAAATTGTAATCCAGTGTATGATACTTGTTTATAGATATTTAAGTGGCAAATACCTTAAGGAGAGTTGTTATTCCACTCCTTGTCTGACTAACATTTTATGGGTATTTGTTACTAATTTACTTCTCTGTAGCTATAAAAAATTAGTACCTGAGGAAAACGTTGGTGTCTGGTGTTCACTCACCTTGTATTTATCAGCTGGTATTATTTTATATTATTGCTTAGTGCTTTATGAACAAATAAAATACTTTAAAGAAATGTGTAATAGAATTCACTTATTTTGTTGTTTTGTTTTTTAGGAATCTACAATCATCCCAGGTGACAGTCATCTGTTTCCAGACACGGACTGGCTCATAGGAAACCATTCAGATGAATTAACACCATGGATACCTGTAATTGCAGCTAGGTATTTTTGTGGAGGGAGGGCAGTGGGATTGAAGGAATCAAAGAAACAAACAAGCAAAAAAACCCGAACAAACACTCTCTAATTACTTATGTGGGCTTGGTAAAAAATGTCACTTTTGCTGCCACACCTGTTGTTCTTGCAAGACTTGCTACTTTTGATGCAAATTGATTCTTTTTACAAAGTGTTTCTCTTTCTGTGGAGAAGCATGGATGCAGTATTTACTTTCTCATAGAATTCAGTGAAGCATTTTGCTTTTGAAGTTCAAAAACCAGAACTGAATTTTTTTCTTTATATGTGAATCTGTTTGTTTTTGTTGTTTGTTTTTTTGTAAATAAAAACTTACGGTTCTGCTTTCCCTTGAACTGTTGCGCTCTTTATAACCAGCAGCCATAGTTTACTATCTAGAGATTTACTTTTGCAAAGTTGGCAAAGTAGTTTGCTACAGCAAATAATTTGTGAAATAGTATTTTGATTAAACTAATAGATCTACTGAAGGAGAAAGTTATAAATATTCTTGCATGAAGCTCTGTCACTTAATAAAAATTTCCATTGG
This sequence comes from Atrichornis clamosus, assembly GCA_013400975.1. NCBI lineage: Eukaryota > Metazoa > Chordata > Aves > Passeriformes > Menuridae > Atrichornis > Atrichornis clamosus. The sequence goes on along the minus strand of WBMZ01010660.1, from coordinate 60,564 downwards.
TGCTTTTATCTGATAGGTTATTTGTTAAATTCTTGTGTTTTCTGAAATAACTTACTATTCAGCAGTTTGTTATCCTTCTTCTAGATCTTCCTATGCATGTTGCTACTTCGTGCTGCCATGTTGCTTCTTTGATTTCCATGGAAAATACAGCCGAAGACAAAGCAAGAAAACTCAGTACAGAGAATATCTTGATTTTGTTGCCCAGGTGGGATTTGTATGTGGCTTTCATGTGGAAGAAGATTGCCTTAGAATTCCATCAACAAAAAGGGTAATTTTGGCTTGTGCAGGGCTTTTATCTTTTTTTTAATCTGTTCTGTTTGAGACATTTGGATGATTGTTGTAAGATAAGACTATAGTCAGCTGCATTACTTGATACAGTATGCTCTGAAAAGAGACTAAAAATAGTCATTGTTTTCTTGGGTATTCTGCCCTTAATGTCATACGTGCAATCCTAAAAACAGCTAAGGTTTCATGATTTTTCTCTTATGCCACTATAGAGGATGGAAAACTTAAAAAGCCTCGTTTTTTGCCTTAATTTTTCTGGCTGCCTGTCTTGCTTTTTTGTACTTAATTTTGCTGGTTTTTATGTCCAGTGAAATTCAAAGTGAAATGTTCTCAGAGTAGGAAGAGGTGTCCAGGCTTAATTTAGTAAATAATCTCAGGGTCAGGAACAGTATTTTTGCTATGTGATTGTATAGTGTGATAGATTATGATTTGCTTACTGGATTTCTTCTGGGGCACCAATATACAAAAGCTAGAATTAAAACCCCTCAGATGTTAATGAGCGTTGAGTTTGTATTGGATTTTCCTGTAGGTAGTGAGAAGCCTGCATATAAACATGTGGAGGTTGTGGGGCTGGGTGTAAGTATGGGTCTCCGTGTAAATAGTGATTTACCTGTTTCTATTAAAATAGGTCAGCCTAATTGGGAAAAGCAGGACCTACCCACCTACAGAACATGCTGTGATTGACAAGCAGATAACACACTTCATTAATAGTCGTCAGACCTGTGCTGTGGCCACCTGTGACAGCAGAGTTGGAGTTAATCATGAGGATCACTCTGATGGCCTGTGTGAAGAAGCAGGCTCAGAACTTCCTGAAGATGAGACTGAGACAGCTGGTACAGTTTGGATGCCTGGATTTCAACCTAGAGAAAAAGTAGAACAAATCAGAAATTGTGCTTCTCTTCCTCGGGATTTTGTAGATGATGTAGTTCTCAATGTGGCAAACTTGCTGTTAAATGCAACCCCCCAAAAATCATGTTCTAATATGCAGGGTGGAAATATCAGTACCTGGAATCAAGGAGGTGAGATTATCTTTCCTTTACACTGTCTTTGGTTGGTAAAACATGTCTTTTCCAACAAATTTACATGTTTGTAAATTTAGTAAGTGAATAGATTTTTAGGAAATACCAAGAACAGTACAGTAGCAATCAAAGGCACTTCTTTTTCACTGTTGTATTGCACATAGAATATATTGAAAAGTGTGTGAGGTTTTTTTGCAGTTAACACTGAAAATACTATTGTAGAATTCATTTTTATTAAAGCAAACCAAACTGAACCCACAACTCTACAACAGTCTATGCTGTCTGGGGAGATAATTAATTTTTTTGAATATTCACATGGTAATTAGCTATAATTCTGTAAGAATTGTGTAAGAAGTGCTTTGAAGTGACATTAGGTTACAACATGATTAGGAATTTTTACTTTTGTCTTAGGAACAAAACCAATGTAAGCTCTATTGATTTTATTAGCACTTAGTTCTCAGTACTACCATCTTTCCATTTTCCTCCATCTGTTTTTATTATTTACTTACTGTAGTTTTTCATATGTTGCTGTTTTGAGTCTTCTAACTGCATGCTTCTAAACAGGGCTTAATGCAATGAGGGTTACATGCTACTGTAAAAAAAGCAGGGCAAATAAAAAGTGTATCTTAATGTGGAAATTCTGACCTGAATCATGTAAATTTAAAGCTGCCACTTTACAGACAATATACATATATATATCATACATTATACTGTGAGAAAAATGCTGCTGCAGTACTGGTAGGTGGTTCAGACATTCTGCTCATAATCATTACCTTTTATAGAAGTTAAATTGTCTTAAGGTTAAATATATATATACATTTTTTATGTCTGTACCATTTTTTATTGCAGAAAGCCTTTCCCTGAAAGAAGTGGCAGAACACTTAAACAAAGAGACTTTAAAAAAGCTAAAGAGTGAATATGGAGGCCTGCAGACACTACTCAAGAACAATCATCAGGTGTTTGAGGGTAAAGGAGTTTTGGGTTTTATCTTCTCTATATGCAGTTAAACTTAACTGAAAAACTTCTATGGTGGTGGTTTTTTAACGGCTTTCTGTATCTTTGTGGAAAGCTGAATATTCTTTATGTGCCCGTTGTTCCAAAATACTGTTGGTAAAACTCTAATGAATGAGATTGTTAAGGCATCTCTCAGCAAAATGTTCTACATTGACTGTATCTGAAAAGACAACCCTTTAGTTCAAGTGACTAATTTGATGCTATTCTTTGACTTTTTATTTGTATTTTTCCTGTGAAATATTAATGGTTTTGAGGCTGTCAGATACAGAGCATGTTTACTAAAGCATTTAACTGAGGCCTAGTCTGACCTTAGCAAGCACCAAAGCGTAAATGCTGACATGAAACAAAACTAGCCTCCACACGAACCTGTAATTGTGAGGCTTGATGTGTTTATGTAGCTTGTGGTAGAATGGCAGAAAGAACTGGTAGCAAGTCTCTGTGTCTGGCTGGGGTTGTTGATAGCAGTTTTTTGGTTTGTTGATTGGTTTTTTTTCTTTTGTAATGTGTGGTGATGGTGTGTTTTGTGTAATTGATTTGGGGTTATTTTTTCAGTGTGAAGTTTTGCAGAAGTAAAGTGTAGCTTTGCAGTAATATGAGTTCTTCAAGGTTTTATCAGTATTAAAGTTGCTTCAAATTTCAAAGTGTGTTATGTCCTAACAGTTCTATGGCTCCTGTAAAATACTGATCAACTAATCCATGGCAGGTAATCCTGAGTATGCAACCTAATTGCTGCCAGTAGTTAACTTCACCAAGTTTAGCATCCACTAAGGATTTCTGTACCCTTGGCTATATAAAATGTGATTCCATTCTGAAATCCTTTTGAATTACCATCCATAAAAAAGAGCTAGTCACACTGTGTTTATTATGTGTCTGAATTTGGTTCCCTGTCATTAGGAGTAGGTGGAACAGATTTTGCAACCTGTCACATTGTAAATAGAATGAGAATTTTAAATTGACAGGGAAGCTGTGTGCACATTACCTCTGAAGAAAGATGAGGATTAAGGCCAGACCTTTCTCAGTAATTTACATCACATGGATACTCCCCAGGGCTTCAGTAGACACCAGCTGATTCTTCCCTCAGTAGCATGTCACCATAACAAGAGACTTGTATTAGCAGGTAGTCTGGAAGGACGTTCCTCCTGCCCAAGAGTTCAGAGAAGAACATGGCTACAGCTCTTTTGGCATGTTTACTGAATTGTTTTTCTTTTAAAACATGGAAAACGGATGTACACACACACACAGAAAAAAGAGGGTGGAGCTTAGAATGATCGGTGGCAGGTTTTTTTGATCAGGCATCTTGTCCTGATCTTCTAGGGGAAGATTTTCTAGGGGAAAATTATGCTTGATCATAAATAGCACTAGATCTCCTAATTTTTCTTCATCTCTTGAGAGGAATTTTAAAGCTCAGCTGAAACTGCTTCTTGATTGGCTTTGTATGAGTTCAGATCTGTGTATCACAAGGAAACCTGGAGGCATGTATTCATCCAGTCCAGAATGTGTGATACTCAGCTTTCACTGGACTTGTTACTTTTTGAATAGCAATTACCAGGATGCAGGATGGATTTGGTTGACTATCCCAAGCTACAAGTGTGTGATACAGAAGGTGTGTTTTAAGCAGAATATGAAAATAGAGCATAGCAACTTAAAAGTGGCAGATTCTTTCCTTATTTTCACTGGTTTTACTCTGTTTTTTTGTTTCCTTTCTTGCTAGCTTTTTATTTATTTTGTTTACATGTTTAAGGAGTTGACAGAGGTTCGTAAGTGTTGCATGTGCAGTTCATGGTCCTAGTACAGCAAATGAATTTGAAAAAAACCAAAATGCTGAATCCTTCTTAACCAATGATAATTCACTGTTGGTTTATATGAAGGATTAGATTTGTCATCTCTTCAGTGCAGTGTGGTTTTGGGTCAGAGAACTGTCAAAGTACTAGAAGATGCTTGCTAATAATCACATTTTAAATGTGGAATCCTAAAGTTATGAACATGGGAAGAATTACTGTTCTTGAAGTTGAAACTTCTTTTGTCAGGACTTGCAATATAAATTCAGGTTATTTTAGTCTAAATGATCCCAACTGCTATATTAAAAACAAACTAACAAATTTCTACAAAGATAATACCAAGGTGCCTCAAACTACTCAGCATGACAGTAAAATATCTCTCAGGAAAATCAATCAATTCTTCTTTATACTCTGTCTATGTTGTCTTAGTTTGTTGTGTACATCTTTCTATTTCTGTACAAATGGCTCATCTGGTTTTGCCTGAGTGATCCATTTGTAGAAATGTGTTTTATTCATAGAATGTCACTGCAATTTTTTCCAGTATAATTCCCATGTCTCTCTATTAACAGCTGAATTTTTGTTTGTTTTTAAATCTTAGTTCTAAATGGGAGAGTGCATATTCGTGACTGGAGAAAAGAGAAACCACCAAGTAAAACTAAACCTGAAGTGAAACGGCGTCTTTCAGCTGAAGCGTTTAAAACACGTCTCTGTTGGTTTTTCATTCATCATCCTGATGGTTGTTCTTTACCTTCTGAATCTTGCCCATATGCTCATGGGACTGAGGAGCTAAGGCAGTCACAGATAATTAAAAAGAAAAAGCATATACAGTAGTAAAATGTTGCCACTTGTGTTTAAGCTTGTGTACATAACTGAATCTAGGAACTGACTTTGGGACTGCCTGGTGCATGAAGATCTGTACAATATGGAGGGATTTGCCTCATTTCTATGCATGTTATTTTGCAATTGGTTTACAAATTCTCCTGTGTTTCTAATTCTGTATTTTTATATACAGGGAAAAGGTATAGTAAAGTATGTATATACTCTTGGAGTTGTTGTGGCTTGTCTAGCATATGTTTGTATAAGTAGAAAAGTTTAAAAACTTGATTTCCTGGGACACTCCTCATGATCCTTAATCAGATCAAAAGTACATGTTGCAGCATTTTCAAACCCTGAAACTTAGCTATTTTGTTCCACATTTTCAAGGAGTATTAAGGAAACTTCCCTGTCCAGCCATCCAGGAGCCACTCTGGCAGCCACACCCCCACCACCTGAGCTGAAGCCGAAGCCTCTTCACAGCTCCAGTGAGCCCATGGGTGCCCTGCTTGACTCCTTACACACCCCACACTCACACAGCCAGACAAGGTTCCTTTACTTCCAGCGTTCCCATAGCACAGCCTCAACTGTGTCAGTCCTTAAAATAATTTAAACTTAGTGCAATAGCAAAATCACAGCTCGAGCTGGTGCCTCTGAGGAGGGACCTCAAACGAAGGGACCCCTGGGCTTTTACACCCTCACAGTCTAATCACACAAAAGCCTGGGGATTCTCACCTTCTGTCTCTGAGTGTCCAGTGGTGCCACAGGTCCCCAGGCCCTTTGTTTTGCAGAGGGTGGCATTTCACAGCTTCTTGCCTGGGGATTCCACCACCAGAGTGCTCAACCTGCAGCTCGCTGCAGCTTTTCCCTGAGCTACCTGCACTGAATGTGTTCCTCAACAGGAGGATTTTTGGTTTCTTATGCCTCAGAGTGGCTCTTGGGAGTCAGAGAGATTTCAGTCTTGCTTGGCTTGACAGCTTCCTTTCCATGTTACTGTGCAGTAATATAATACCCTTCCTAGTCCTTTCCTTGCTTTTTGTAATGATTCAAAGTGATGGGTTTGAAGAACAGCTTCCTGGGAAATTACTGTGGAAGACTTCAGGTGTAGGTGTAGGTTTTTATACGTTTGAAGGCCACACTGTCATAGAATCCTAGAATGGTTTGCATTGGAAGGAACCTTAAAGACCATCTCGTTCCATCTCCTCTGCCATGGGCAGGGACACCTTCCACTCGATCAGGTTGCTCAAAGCCCCATCCAACCTGGCATTTTCTTTATTTGTTTTCAAAGTAAGGAGTAAGACTAGAAAATGTATTTAATAATATTGGGATGGTGGTGTTTCTGTTTATCAGATAACAAAGGAATGTCTAGCACCTTGAGCAGGTTATGATTTTCTTTGGTAGACTATTGTTTATAAGGTTTAACTTGTAAAGTTAAATGCACATGCAAGAAGAATAATAAGTCTGGTGAAGGATCTAGAGAACAATCCTATGAGGAGCAGCTGAGGGAACTGGGGCTTGTTAGCCTGGAGAAAAGGAGGCTCATGGGGACCTTATCCCTCTCTACAACTCCCTGAAAGGAGGGTGTAGCCACTGGGGGTTGGTCTCTTCTCCCAAGTAACAAGTGACAAGATAAAGGAAAATGGCCTCAAGTTGCACCGGGGGAGATTTAGATTAGATAGGAAAAAAGTCTTCACTAAAAGACTTGTCAAGCATTGGAACAGGCTGCCCAGGGAAAGGGTGGAATCACTCCACCATCCCTGGAGATGTTTAATGACACGTAGATGTGTCATTTAGGGACAGGGTTTGGTGGTGAACTTGGCAGTGCTGGGTTAGTGGATGGGCTCAATTATCTCAAAGAAGTCTTTTCCAACCTAAAGAATTCTATGATTCTATGAACTTATCATTGATCCTGATTATTACTTAGTGACAGTCATTGAACTAGTGTCATAGTTCATATCTATCAAGTGTTAATTTAAAGTTCAGTATCTGCTGTACAAGCTTTTAGACAAGGAATCGTGTTGGTTCTGGCCCAGTTTGTTTATTGATAGTGTGGAAATTCTGCTCTGATCTACTGAGACGAGGCTTGGATTCCAAAACCTACTGAAAAAGGGCAAGATTAAAATTTAAAAAAAAATTGTTACTAAAGAAGAAATGTGGAGGTGAGAGCAATGGTGCAGAAAGTGATTGCGGGGAAGGTCTAGGGGTTAGAGTGAATAAGCCATGTGGGAACACTGTAAGAGCTCAGGGAATCTGAAGAAGAAAGGAAGAAAATAACTGAAGACAAAGCAGAGGAAAAATGAAAGATGACACTGGAAACACCTTTCAAAAAAATTACAAAGCCACTTTTCTCACATCCTAACTTCGAGTCAACAGGTTGCAGTCCATTGCATGCAGAAGAAATGGGGACTAAATCTATTGGCAGGATGGGAGCAAAGAACTGACTGAAGTGTTATGTGTTACTCCTTCTCCCTTTACATTTATCTTCTGATTCTGAAGAAGCAGCACTTGCTAGATCACAGTAACGCTGATAATTGCAGCAGCACCTTGCTCTTGGATCATGTGCCACATCACCAGTCTGCCAGGAGCTGTGGTGGGCTCTGAGCCTTCCCCCACGGCTCTGGTCTGCAATGTTGGATATCACGGTCTGAGTTTATCCCTAATCAGTGTTGTGTTACAGACAGTACAGAACTTGCACATTTCAAAGAAAAGCTACTGTACCCTGAGGTGAATTACCTTCTAAGGGGCATTTTGGATGTAGTTCAGTGTAGGTTATTGGACTAAGAGGAAGAATAAGTCAGGTAAACTGCAACTCCTGTGAAGCAGGGCAGCACAGTAAAAGGAACATAGTTGATAGAGTAGTTACTGTTGTTAGGGTCAGGAGAACGTTTAGCTGATTATTTCCAAATGGTGCAAAGAGGAAAAAGACTTTCAATTCTTTTCTAGTCATTGGTGTCTGCCCTGATAATTCACCTTAGGATAGGATGCGTTTGACTTGAAATGAGTGATTTCCTGAGTTCACTTGTGGAGCCTGTCAGATGGGCTTGCAGGAAGAAGTCAGGGTTAAGAAACTGGAAGAAAGTTGGTTTTGTTTTTTCTTTTTTTATTTCTTTCCAATAAAAGGGGAACGAAATATGTGCTAGACTCATTAAAGTTGCAAATGCACACATTATAAGACTGGTGAATTGATTTTAATACTAAGTTTTTTATTATTTGTGCACTGCTATGATAACTAGCCAAGCTGCTGTTACTGTAGCACACTGCCTCCTCTACAGATCCTTTGTTTCTGAACTCACCGGCGTGCAGCTCTGTCCCAGATGTGTGCTGGCTGTTCCCCTCCACGGCTGCCATCACTGCAGGTGGCGAGCCAGCCAGCAAAGCTCCTGTCATTGCAGAGACTTCCCTGTTGTTTGGAGGAGTGGTAAGAGAACATTTTTGCATCCAAATGCTGATCTTTTATAATTCTGCATTTAAATGTGAAGGTAACTGCTGAACGTGTAAAATAGCTCTATTTTATGTAAATTCTGTATCTTGTTGCTTTCTGTGTGAACCACAGCCTTAAAATGGCATTAATACAATATACAGCTTTGGCAATGGATGAAATACTATACAGAGTAAGAATCAACTTTGCTCTTGAAGAAAAAGCTCTTGATCCACAAGAAATGAAAGCATAAAGTCTCAATTGCTCAGGTGATGCTGTCATTATACTCCTTAGTTTTTTACCATCACTACCCATTAGTTAATTTAGCTTTATTTGAAGCCTGTTTTATAGAGGCTGAATATTTGCTGTGTAGATATCTCATGAGAATGACATTATAAGGAGAAGTTAGATGTTGGATTGCAATCAGAAATTTTGGGATTTAGAGACCTTGTCTTTCCATCTGTAGCTGAGCTACAGTTTCATTAAAGCTATAGAAATATTGTAAATGGAGTAACAAAGAAGTCTGTGTTTGCCTTCTCCCTTTAATGTCAATAAAACCCCCATATTTATTTGCTGATAAGTTACCTTAAGCTGACAACAAATTGCAAGGCTATACTGTTATTATATAGCCTCAGAATAGCTGATTTCTTTGATACATCTCAAACCAGAAAATTTTCTCTGTGTCTATCATTTGGATTGTCTGTTTACAATATTTCTGTCAGAACTTCAGTTATTGGTCCAGATTTAGAGCAATTTCTAGAGGAAGTCTTACAACTTGCTGACAGTAAATACAGGTTTCTAGGTACGCTTTGTAGTAAAATTAGGCTGCTTCTTATGGGTTTGGGGGCTTGTTTGTTGAGATTTAAAGTTTTAAATGATAGTTTGAATAGTTTGTTCTTGCTGAACTATTTAAGGTTTGCACAGGCCCAACTCTCAGGCCTGGTAAGGTACATCCCCCTTAACTCTTTTATCTTTGGAGATCTTACCTTGTTTTTATGAGATGGAATCTAGCTTTATTTATATGAAATAGGCAAGAGAGAGCAATCAATAGATTTTCTTAGGACTTTGAAATGGCAAATATTTGAGAATATACAGAGATGAAATTTAAAATCTGTAACAGTCCTACTAAGTGACAGCTAAAACAAATACTGAGACAGGTTTCCACTAAAATGTCTAAACATTTGCCATCAACTGAAGTCAGACATTATGTTTTTTTACTGCTGGTAACTTCTGTTTATACCAGTGGAAGTGTATTTTCATACAAAAAATGCAATTAATTGGGAATTCACACAGAGCGTAATGCCGACGTTACCACAAGGAATAGCTTCCACAGTCAACATTTTCTGCTGTTGTGTTGTGCTGGAACTCTGAGTAGCTTGCTTCTCTGTGATTTTTCTCTGAGGTGTTGGCACACTCCTCTTGTGAAAGCCTGGTGCAGCAGCAGTGTGTAAGCATGGCAGTGGTTTCATGACTGGACTTTGTGTGCTGTGAGCAGATTTCAGTCAACACGTACTTGGACCTTCTGAGGGTATGTGTCAGTGCTCTTCTGCCATCTCATAAACACTGCTTTAAGCCAGTTCTAGCTGGGTGCTATTACAGTGCTACTAGACAAGAACTGCTTAGCAATTCCAACCCAGCTCCTCTCTTCCCTCTGCAAATTTATTATAATGGGTTTTAGCAGCTCTGAATAGGTGAGTGTAGCTTCGGTTTCCTTTGTGGCAGGAGCATCACAGCAGATTTTTGTTCAGAGATCAGTGGATCCATCTGCATTAGTTTCTCCGTGAGCCACCCTGTGCTTGGCTCACAGCTGTGTATCCAGCCTTTCCCAGGTATGTGTGCTGTGGATGGATGCCCAGGGGGCAGGCCGTGGCTGCTGAAGCTGACTGCACCTGCCGTGCTGTGAGAACACCCTCCTTCAAGCTGCCAGTCACTCTCGTTGTCTGACAGCTGGCCAGACACTGCACACAAAATCCAAACCGTCTTCTCCTGGAAAGCCTGCCCTGAATTTTGAATAATTTGGTGTTTGGTTCTCTGTGGTAGCAATAAGGAAAGTGCCCTCACTGCTAATTTATGTTATGAGTGGGGTGTACACAGACATACAACCGCTGTGAAATTAGAGCCTTCTTGCTTTGCTTTGCCTTTTTGTTTTGCATTAGTAGTTTTTAATCCAGTGAAAAAACATGGAGTGGGAAGAGGAAGGGAAAATTACTTGCCCTTTTCTCCGGTACAAAATATTGAGAGAGCAGAGCTATTTCAAGTTGCTGTCTTTTGAAAGTACATCATGCTTTTTTCATTTCCTTTGAATGTGTAGCCTTCCTAGGGGCAATGCTTTTACTTTCCGCCACCATGGTGTATCTTCACTGGCCTTTGGTGCATCTTGAGGAAATCCTTGTAGTAAAGACATTGCTATCCTTTATGTCTGTTATGCTGTGGAACAGTATAGACATAATAATTTTAGGTTTGTTTTTGGGTTTTGTTTGTTTATTTTTGGGGGATTTTTTGTTTTGTTTTTATTTAATGTTTATTTTGGCAGATTATTTCAGACTATAAATCCCATAGTGAACACATCACCTGTTAGCAATGATCTGATAGTGCTGTGAACATAAACACTGAGTTTCGCTCAGCATATTCTTTCCTGTATTTGGAATCTAAGCAGATAGGGAATGCTTTCAAGTGAAAGAAGTCTCTTTTCTGAAAAGCTTTAATGATCAGGTATTTTGCACTTTTTTTTCATGCTTGTTTTACTGGGATGTCTCATCAGACATTCTAATCTCAATTTTAACAGTAAAAAATAGCAGAACAACTTTGTTACTGGCCTGTGGAAGTACCTCAGTGTGAGGACCGAATCACTTGAGTTGGGTATTTTCCTGTTACAGGGTGTGTTGGTGCCGTGCTGCTTTCCCGCATGGCCAGCAGGTGGGGAAAGGGACAAGGCAGCAGAGACAGCGCAGCAGCAGCTGCCAATCCCCCGGTTCAGCGGCTCCCGGGGGTGCCTCTCCAGCTGGGGAAATTGGGCTGCTTGGCTGTGTTGTGTTTCTTTAGATGTTGTAGACAGTTGGGTCTTGAATCCTTATTTCAGGGCATTCCTGCACTTCCCCCTTTAAAAGTTAACCTGCACTCTCTTCTCTCTAGGACCTTCCTTCTGTAATTAAGCATCTCAAGTATATTGCTAAGTGAAGGAACTGAAGTACGCTACATGTAAGTGGCATTATTTTGATAATTGCCCTAATTAGTTGAAAGAGACTAGATTATTTCAAGTCATTTTCTGGCAATCTGAAATGCAAATTACTGTTAAGAAAGTGGGTATCTAATTTTGCATCTTTTCTTTTTTTTTCCTCTGAAACATTGCTTTACTATTTAAAAATGCCTGTGGTGTTCTAGATGTTGCAGTAGATGGGAAAAGAATGATGCTTTTTGCCAACTATCCTCTTATGGTAAGTTCATAAGTCCTGAATTGTCCTGATACCTCCTGATAAATAATCAAACTCTCAAAATCTTTATTTTTAAAGGCTTTTTGGAATCTCTGTGACAGTAATGGCCAAAACAACAAATCATGAAAATGCTTCACAGTGTTACAAATTAGTGTCCTCGGGGGTCCCTATGTGAAAAGTGTCTTTATGGTGCAGTTAAGTGCCTTTGTGAACTCTTTAATTTTTTTTTCTTGCTCTGTCAGCTTTTGGAGGTAAAATTATCATTATGGCAGGAAAAGGTGTTTTAAAGATACTTACGAACTTCGTGCCGTCAAAAGCGTACTATAAAACTAAATGAGTAACTAACTCCAAGTGTCTCAGGAAAGATAATACATGTGCCAGTTTGCTTGTGTATGCTCAACAAGAAAGGGGGATCAGCAAGGTGCTGCCTGAGCACAGCCAGGTACCTTCTTAAAGTGTGTCTCAGGCGTGTAATTACTTGTAGCTCAACTTACTGAATAAAAGTGCTTGCCATCTTTCTTGCTCTTTGCCACCAGATATTTAACATCAATTTGCATCTGACACAGGGCTTGCAAAACTGATTTGCATGATGTCTCAGGCACTGAAACACTCTCTCTGTTTAGACATTGATCCTTTCCTCAGAAAGTATTTATTCTTTGGATTAAGGGAGGTCCTTCAGTTTGTACTACCGTGGTTTATTTATTTATTTGATGATACAGTGTCATACTGTAATGCAGCTGAGGCTTTGGAAAGGTCCATAAAGAGACTAAGAAGCATTAATGTAATGATGAAAGTGAAAGACAATGGGTGGTGTTGATGTTGGCTACCAGAAGAACAACCAACCAAGCAGTAGCAGCCCCTCCCCATGGACAACAATCTGGCAAAACAGTGAATTCTGGGTACAGATTCTAACTTTAATAATAGGAAGAAATACTTTAAGCCAGTATAAATGGCACCTGATGACCATGAAAGGAAGTGTCAGTGCTGATCTATCACATCACGACCTGGAGGCAGGTCCGTGCAGCCATAGTGGACCTTCAGTGCATCACAGCTGGACTCTGCCCCTTTGTCATCACTTTGACCACAGGGCAGAGGTACCTCTGCAGCTGGACTGGAGGCCCCACCACTCCCATGCCTCATTTATTTACAACCAGATTCTGGTGTTATGGAAAAAGGGAAAATCACCTCTTTTCTCCTCTGGTTCCTAGAAAAAGGACCCTTTATTAAGGCCCTGCAAAGACCATGAGTTAACAGAAAATAACTTCCTTGAGATATAGGATCAAGCCTTGATGCAGGCTCAGGTTCCTTTGAACACCTTTGCTGCCATTAGTCATCTCTCACAGAACTCTTTCTCTGTACTTCAGTAGATTATAGGCTTAATTTGGGAAAATTCAGATGTATTTTGTAATTTTGACAACAGGCAATCAGCTTTGGCTGCAAATACTGTTCTTAAATGTGTGCCTTAATGGGAAATGGCTTTTTATGTGTATTTCCTCCACAAATAATGATTGTCAAAGCTTAATCAGTTGTGGATTCTGGTGAATGAAGCACTGATGTTTCTGGTGAAATAAACAGGTTATGCCCCAGATACTTCTTTGAAGTACTTTACTCTCTGGATCATTTTCAGACTTTCTGTAGGGTCAGGAGAAGATTGCTGCTCTTTGCACAGTAACTAATTTCTACCAAACACTGTGACATTTTAGAGAGCAATGTTTACATCTGTGGAGAGTCAAATGGTGAATCCAGCTCTATGTTCTTAACAGAGAAACCTATGGGTTGTGTTTCCTTCTCCAAATGGGTGTTGAAGAGAAAGGGAGGCAAGATAAATCCCAGCAGGTGAGCACAACCAATGGTGTTTAGAGAGGATGAAAAGCAGGATATAACTTGTATTCCTTGGATCTTTCTGAAAGAAATAATCGCTGCCTACATTGCACAGCATATGTCCACAAGATTAATTCTGGTTGCTGTCTGGCTGACACTGAAAATAGACTGCACCTTTTGTTGCTGAGTGTGTCAACCATTTCTGCATTTTCCCTGAACAAGTGGAGGTTGTTTAGGCAGAGATGAGATCTGTGTGTGCTCAGTTCTTTTTAAGGGCTTTTTTTTAGCATAAGTCAAGCAGCTTTAAACAATTCTCCTTTGACTCATTAGCTGTCAAAAGGAAATGTAGTTGGGAGGCATAAAACTGTTTCTTTTAGAAAAGAGGAGTGTAGCTGCAGTATAATCTTCCTCCATATGGAAGCATCCTTCACATGATTCCAGGTTTATACATCAGCAAGCACTGACACATTGCATGACATATTCACCTTGAATATTGTGTGCAGTTTTGGTCACCACAGTATAAGAAAGATACTAAACTGTTAGAGAGCATCCAAAGGAGGGCGGCAAAGATGGTGAAGGGCCTAGAGGGGAAGCCGTGTGAGGAGTGGCTGATGGCACTTGGTCTGTTCAGCCTGGAGGAGACTGAGGGGAGACCTCATTGCAGTTACAACTTCCTTGTGAGGGGAAGAGGGGCAGGCACTGATCTCTTCTCTCTGGTGACAGTGACAGGACCTGAGGGAATGGCGTGAAGTTGTGTCAGGGGAGGTTTAGGTTGGATATCAGGAAAAGGATCTTCACCCAGAGGGTGGCTGGGCACAGGAACAGGCTCCCCAGGGAAGTGGTCACAGCCCCAAGCCTGGCAGAGTTCAAGGAGTGTCTGGCCAACACTCTCAGGCACATGGTGTTATTCTTGGGGATGGTGCTGTGCAGGGATAGGAGCTGAACTTGATGATCCTTATGGGTCCCTTCCAACTCAGCTTATTCTGTGATATTTATAATACAGGATAATTCAGTTGTATAAACATGATTTGCTGTGCTGCTTTCAGCTGGGGTAGAGTTAATTTTTTATTTAATTGGAAAAGTCATTTAAGATCATCCAATCCAACCATGGCCAATAATAAAACATATTATATAGTAGGTTTATAATATACAATCCAGTGATAGGTATATTACAAAAGAGGAAACTAAATCTTAAAATCTTTGGGTTTGAGCTTTGGTATAGCGAGTCCTAAGGTGGCTGGATAGCCAGCAGTGTGCCAGTGTTGTGCTACTGATGCAGAACTGAGTTTGGAGCTGAAAAAGGCTGTCGCTGGCTGGCAGGAGGCAGTTCCTGGAGGAAAAATGAGAGGGAGAGACACAATTATAATTCAAAATTGTCTTGATTAATTGCATAAGTGATTTGAAATCAGTGAGATGAAATTCAGTAAATTCAGGTGCTAAACACATGGGGGTAGATGTGCATTTGTAGGCAGGGAGGGAGCATTAAAAGTACAACATGGGGAGTTACTGACTGGGTGATGATCTTATAATGGATCACAAACTGAGCAAGGATCTGCAAAACAGGGATAAATCTAATTCTGGGATTTATGAGCAAGAAGATGATGCATAGCAAGCAGAAGGTGAGGCTACAGGTGAAGTAGAAGGTCTGGTTCTGTACACCATGATTTAAAAAAGAAGGTTGCAGGAGATCCATAAAAATTATTAGATATTTAAAGATCAAAGAGCTTGATCTTCAGGTGATTTAAATCATTTCAGGCTGAAAAACTCCCAAAGAACTAAGCTGATTCACACCAGCTGAGGAGTTGATTAAATGACTTATTTTTAAAATTTTCTTTCTAATCTAACCTTAACAGTAGCAATTTACATGAAGTTCTCAGTGACATGAAGTTTCCCCCAGGGCTTACAGGAAAGAATTATTTGAGTGTCACAATTTAACTCTCTCTCTCTCTTCTTTCATTTTTATTTTAAACTGTGCTATAGATTTTTTTTCAGTTTCTATTTTAGCATTATTTAAAAATGAGCACAGTTAAAATGGAAAAAAAGGAAGTACTTTTTAAATACAAGGCACAATTAACCTCTGAACCGTACTGTCTCCTGATATCATTGCTGCCAGAAACTTAATAGGATCAGAAAAAGGGTAACAGATAATGAGAAAACCTCCTGATGTATCAGAGGAGATTAAATTAAAAAAGACTTCAGGAAGAAAAACCAAACCAGAAAGCTACACACTTCAAGACATAAGACAGCCTTCATATATCTGGATGAAGGAATCTGGTTTCTGTGGTTGCCCTTAGTGGGCTTGTCTGTCTTTGAAACCTCTCCTGTTACCCCTTGTCAGGTGGAGGCTATGGAAGCAGATGGACCCAGCTCTCAGTGAGTCTGGCAGTGATGCTTTTTCCTAATTTGAATTCTGTGCTCCTGCAGCAATTCCCTGTAAAGGTGACTTGAAAGGGCTATTTAAAAAAACAGCAAAAGCAAGCTTCTTTTTTTTTTGTCTATGCATTCATATCTGTCTGCTGAACATAGTCTGTTGTTTCAACATTCTCTATGTACCTATGTGTTTAATTTTCATTGAAGGCTGGATCAGTGCATCGAGGAAAAGTTTCTCCAAGGTTTGATCTAGGAAAAGGTGAACAACAATACAGCAAAGCAACAAAGAATGCAAAAGTATTGCTTGGGTACTTAGGTACAAAATTATAAATGACAAAGCCCAGTTACAGCTAAAACCAACAGGGAACAGTAAGGGTGGTAAGAATAGATTTAAAAAAAAAATGACAGCAGCTGATGAAAATTTAGGAAAAGAAGTGTTGGTGAACAAGAGCCTAGTGGTAGACAGTGTGGAGAATACTGAAGACCTTTTCTTTCCTCACTACTCACAGGCAAGCTTGCTCCCAGGCTTCTCCATGTACTGCCACATTTTGCCATCAGGAGATAGCAACCAAGGTGGGGAGCAACAGGTTGGAGACTGCTCAGAAAGGCTGATTTTCTAGAAATCTGTAAAGGTGTTTGGGATTCACCTGAGGGTGCTGGTGTGGTGGCTCTGAGGCTGCTGTCTGTCATTTATCAAAACTCATGACAGTCAAGAAAACAAGATTGGGAGCTGCCACCCTGCATTCTTAATGGATGGCTTTCTCAGCAGGGTTTTGCACTGGTCTGCTTTTGTGGATCCTCAACTGAACTGATTTAATACCATGATTTAATTTGTGCAGTTCTTTTTCCCCCTCCAAGCCTACATGTTGCTCTTTGGAATTGTTGGTGACTCATTTCTAATAGCCTAATGCTGTTGGAGCTACATTCTAGCGATAAGACTTGTGAGCTTCAGCTGATTTCTCCTAACATTTGATAAATCTAGGAAATATTATCTTCTGAAAGGAGAGACTGGTTTTTCACCCTTAGTGGCTCTTCAGAGTGATCCTTCTTAGATCCTTCCTCTGAATAAACAAATTACTATAAAAATTTAATAGCCCACAATGGAATGGTGATGTTTTACTCCTTCACTTTTTAAGATGCCAGTTAAACATCAGATGTGGGATGTTTCTGATGTAATCTCAGCCTTGTGGAAGTGAGAAACAGTAAACTGAGTTTGATTATTTGATTGAATTTATAGATTCCATGCACATTTTAAAACTTTTTGTAGCTTCGTTCATGCTGTCTTACCTGGAAAGACTTTCCAAGCCACTTGAACAGCAGCACAAAATATTTTTGTATCATCTTGCAACTCTTTGAGCAATATATTCATGCTTTTCTTCTAGGTTGTGTGAAAATTGTGTCTGTCAAAACCCTGCTTTCGGGAATTTCCTCTTCTCCTGTGAGACTGAGCAGAAACAATGGGATTGCAATGATTTAAGTTAGTAGAGGAGCTGGCCTAATGTGTCTCTTTTTCTTATACACAAAGTAGACTCTGTGTGTCATTTATGCTGTCGTCTGACTGTGGTCTTTCTGTAAAGCTCTTTGCAACTAAGTGCCTCAAGCCAGGGAAAAGAATGGGTTGAGCTGAAGGGAACTGTCTGTTTCAGTTTCAAGTGTTACTTTAAGTGTTTAAAAACTTTGTAAATGTCACAGTTTTCTTTTTGTGGTCCTTAGCTCAATAGGAAAAGTCTTCAGATGACAATGAGCTTCAAGCTGGTTTCCTGTTACTTTTGACAGGTTGTTCATTAAGCTATAACAAATTGATAGAACCAAGGTCTGTAAAAGGTCTGTGACTTTCTTCCAAAGATGTACTCCGTCTTGATTTGAAGGTCTTGGTGTTTAATCACTCTTAACAGTTGAAAATTAGTCACGTTTCCAATTTGAATTTGTTCAACTCAATTTGTCTACCACTGCTTCCTGGTTCTCCTGCTATGACTCAGCATCCTCATAGGTCTCCTCTTGAAGAGGTAGGCAAAATAACTTAATTCTTTCACGTTGGCTCTTCAGTTTTGTGTCATGGCTTCCCAAATGTAGACACAAGAACTGGAAACAACATTTCCATTTCAGTGCTATAAAAAAATTTGCCAAAGTTAATCTTACTTTTCCCAGGTTCATACATTGAAGGAACATATTAACCTTTCTTGTGTCTTTATAGCACTGAGATTAATGATAATTTTGTTTATCATTTGTTTGTCCATTTTAACTCTAGATTCTTTTTAAGGCACTGCTTCGCCAACACCCTCTCCACTCTGTAGGCATGATCTGCAATTTTCTTTCCATGTGTATAATATGAATGTGATTTTATTAAAATATTTTGTGGGCTTAATTGTTTCATATGTTGAATTATTTCAGATCATTCTATATAACTCTTCCATCTTCACTTTTATCATCCCGCCTGTTTTTGTCAGCTGTAATTGTTCTAAGATTGCATTAGCCTTATTTCAAAACCATTTATGAAAATGTTATATATTCCAAAATCCAGTGCCAACCCTGAAGGGATCATATTAAAATTACTTGAGTTCCATGGTGTTTTCTCTTTTGTGACTATTTCTAGAGGTTCGTGGGCCACTTTTTAATTCATTTATTATGTACTTTATTAATAAAATATAGTCTTAATTTTTGGATCAGATGATCATATGGTTATGCATAAATCAAATGCCTTCTAAATGTCTAAATATATCCTCACAGATATCTTCTTTTTAAAGAAAACTTTTACTTAATCAAATGATTAAATAAGATTTGGTCAATAAGATCTTTTTTCTGTATAATCATCATCCCTGTCTGTAATTATATTCCAGCACTTGTATTTTAGTTGAGAAACTGACACAGGATTTAACTGAGAATTTGCATGTTAGATTAACTGGCTTGTAGTCATGCTGACTGCCTTGCCTTGCCTGCCTGTTATGGGCACCAAATAGCAAACTTCTGAAATTGTTAAAAATATATATTAGAGGCAGTTATCTTGTCAGGTAGCTGCAGAATGTCATTGATATGTAAGAAAAATTTTGAACATGTTGTCACAATATTTTATCATTGAAAAAGGCTAATCTGGAGAAATTATTTTTATCACGTGAGACTTTATAATTTCAATAGTGTTTTCAATGAAAGAAAAGGATAAGGAAAGTACTATTAATTAAGAGTTAATGTGTTGCTTAATATGAGCTTAACCAAAGAACCTCCTCCTCTAAATGAAATCCTTTGTCTTGTATAAATGAAGAAAATTAAATGTAGTTTACAACAAATCACTGGTTAAATCATAATGACAAAACATGGAGCAGGAGGATGATATAGTTATCAGTTTTGTCCACATTTTCATGCCACCTGGAAGTAAAATCAACCTGCATATAATTGAAATTCAGAGCATGTGTCCTTGGTTCAAGGATAGATAGAGCATCTGGTAAGAGCAGCAACCTTAGTCTTTGTATTGGCAGAAAATAAAACTGAATCTACTTTAACTGGAAAGTGGCAGTGAAATTCAACAGCTTATGGCTGAGAAGAAAGAGACAGCAGGGAGAAGGTAAAATATGAGCCCTTCTGAGTCATCATCAGAGACTGCTGAGAGGCAGCCTGGAACAGAGGGGAAATGGGCAGTCCCCAGAGACAGACGGATTGGAGCTGCTACTGTCAGGTGAAGGAAGACAAGAGATCTGGTGCCCTATCAAGGACAAAAAGAGCACCAAAGGGAATCCTTAAACAAACATGAGAAGAGGCAAAGGAAGAGCATGGCAGAAGCATGTGTTGGGAAGACAAATCCAGAGTTCTTGCATCTGGAAAGGGCTTCTATGAGTGCAGCATGAAACCACAGGCTTCATGTTACGGTAACACAAAATGAACTTGCCTAAAACTCTTGATGGAAGCTTCCCAGCAGGAGGAAAAACGACCTTAATCAGCTCACCTGTGTTCACCAGAACAAGAAGAAATCTCTAATGGTGGTAGGCTGTGTACTTTGAATGCCAGGATATGGGCATGTGTATGTAGCTGTCATACTGGCATCAGGAAATGATGTTGTCCTAGACAGACAGCCCACAGTGGCCTGATCCTACAAAGAACCACAGGAGAGAAGGAGGAATGATCAAAGTCAGTGCTATGTAATACCACTGTACATTTTACTTGTCTTCTGTGTTGCTCTATGTTCCAGGAGAAAGCAGCCATATTTCTTTATGTCAGTAATTATGATGTTTATTTTCTCATTAGTGATGCAGGACTAAGGTTTTTGAAGTATGTTAACACTTAATTCCCTAGTAAATTGAGTGACTTATGAAGGGATTTGTCTGTCTAGAAAATCTCTTCATTCAACTAAAATTATCTGAAGCCTGTTTCTGGTTACTTTAGCAAATTGTTATTTTGGCCTAAGTTTACTTCCTTGATAATCTATTTTATCAATTTTAGCATGCATGACTTTTATTAAGAAGGCAAATCACAAAAATGATGTTTCATTCTTGTCAGTGCTTGAGGAGGTAGTTGATGACTGATAACACCACTGTTTTGAATGGATGTGTACCTACTCCTGCTTCAAAGAAAAGAATCTGTGTCAACTCTGCAAAGTTGCTAGGACAACATGAAGGAACTTCTGAATTCCTCTCTTCGAGGAGCAGCACTTTTCTTGCTGCTGCATTAATTACATTGCTCTATATTTATTACAGTTCCAGAGAAAAGGGACAATTAAGCAATGACACTTCTCTGGAGAATTTCCATTTTGTTTAGAAACAGTATGAAGTTGGGGGTGCATAATCAAACTGAAATGGAGACCTGCGCCACACTCTGTTATCAATTATACTTTAGATAAAGAGATTTCTCCATCAATGCCCAACTTAGGGATTAATGTAGCTTTTGCTTTCAAAGTAATAGGAGAAGTTTTGACAACCAGAGTTTGATTTTAGACAGAGCACGAGAATCAGAAATAGAGTTACCTGGATTTGTATGCCTGTGCAGGGAAATGTGGGATAAGGTCCTACTACCAGGCATACCTGTAAATGTTCTTTGAACTTCTTTTCCTGTTGTAGAGTTCATCACAACTGTGATAAATTCTTCAGGAACAACCTTGTTCAACTTGAGAAATACATACACATTTTCATGATTTATTGAAATATCCTATTTCACTCATATGCACCTGCTTTCTGTCTTTCTGGAGCAACGTGGTGAAGAAGCAATCTTCAGAACTGCTGTGGCAGTAGGGGGGCGCCTTAATTTATGGTTGGGCTAGGCTGGCAGCTAACTCCCTCTTCACAGGGAGCAAGGGGAAAGCAAGCAAGGATGTGCATTTAGATGCTTCCAGAGCTAATCTTCTAAAACTTGAAGCATTAAAGTAATTAAACTAACTTCTGTCTTGTTTGATCATAATTGAAATAACTGTGAAATAATTAAAAGTAACATTTTTTTTTCAACCTGAAACACTGATAATCCAGCACCTAAAGAAAGAAAGGTCATCAAGCAGAGGACATGAGCAGCAGTATCAGAGTCAGAACAAGGCATTTTTTGTCAGAATCTTGCTTCATTTTCTCTACAGTGCTATTAGATAGCACTGAATATGTCATAAGGGTTATCATGGTATCCATGTGTACTATTATTTTCTGAATGTTTGAGCTTATTTAATTGCCATCAGATGATATTGTATCTCAACTACTTCAGTGTTAATTGGCAGAGGGAGATTGAGGATATCACAAATATCTAGAAAGGCCAAACACATGCACAGTTTACAAAGATCAGTACAGCTCTGTGAGTGGATTCTAGTTTACACTTTTGTACTGTTATTTCCTTGCAAAACGAGTCCAAACACTATATTATGTTTACCTTGTTAAAAACAGGAGAAAAAAGTCAGCAGTGTGCTTTATACTCGTGCATCTAAGGAAGTGGGAAAAGAAGGAAAGCAACCTTTGTTTCTAATTTGTGTTGAGCCAAGATTGATTTTGTTTCTTTATATTTTCAGCTTGCATAGTGAATCGAAAGGACAACAATAATTATACACAAACAATAAACACCGTGAATCAGAAATCTAAAATGCTATTTTGAGGTCATATGTGAAATTTCATACAAACATTTGAGACTAATTCTGTTTTATGCTCTTAGATCTGCCTCACCAGTCTGAGACACAAGACAGAGGCCCTTCAAAGCCCAATTCAAAATAAGATTTGTACTGCTTAGTTTGGTATCTAAGAGTCATAGGCTTTGATAGAAGAACCAGCTTCAACAAATGACATTCGATTTGCTAAATGAATGACATGCTTTCATTATTTACAAAATTTCTGTCCTTAAGTTCTTTGAACATGTGTGCTGATAAATTTAATGTGTTACTCCTTAGAAGCTTTGGATATTCGTATGTCGTGAAAGAGTTTCAACAGATGGTTAGTGAATAACCCCCGAATTTCAGTGGATGTCAGCAAGGTGTGCTTGACTGGCTTTATCCTTGGCTTACATCCACTGAATCAGATCTTGCCAGGTAAGAAATGGGTCTGTGCAATTGATCCAATTCTGGTGTATCTATGAACTGTTTATGTATGTTCAGTGCTCCTATGCAGTACCAGTATTTTGAGTCATTGATATATTGTAAATTGTGTTAATTTTTTCAATGGAAGTTATTATTTTATGTGTTTCTTTTATGTGTACTTCTACCTTGCATTTTTTACAAAAAAAAAAAGGAGATCCACAGTGTTAATGATATTTGCAGCTAACATGAAATTTAGAGACAGAGAAATAGTCAAAGAGAAAAATGAGAGCAATTTAGAATGCCTGCAGAAGACAGACGTGGTCAAATGCAAGAGGAAAAAAGACCAAACAATGGAAAATTCAGTGATAGGGATAAATTTTATGCTAAACACTGAATGGCAGAGTCACAAGTTCAGTTATTTTATTATTATAATTCTATAATGATTTTCATATCAGTACTCAAGCAAATCCAGAACAGTAGAGAAATTATCCTCACAATACATTGTGTTATAAAATCATGACATTATTTCATAGATTTTACAGGTGAAAAACTGTTACAAATGTAGATGTAATCTTCAGAGAGCATAGCATTCTCAAGAGCAGCAATTTTCTGGCTTAAACCAGACAAGCTCTTCCAAGAGGCGTTTACCAAGTGGAGCCATGGCAGTTCTTCCAGACTGAAGTACAGAGAGGTCCTCTTTGGTATATTAGGAAAAAAAGTTGTCTTGCTTTAGTCCTGAAAAGAATTTTAACACTAAAACTGTTCAGTCTCACTAAAAAAAAAAAAAAAAAAAGAAATGGTGTTTACAGTGAATTATGGGAAAAAAGTATCTTTTTATATGTCTCCACTAGCAAAACATGAGGCTATTTAACCTCGGATTGAGAACATATGTTTGGGTTTTTTTGTTACTTTTTGGGACCAAAAAACTTTGTTTTTCAGTTCTGGACATCAGAATATCAAAAGAAGGCAGACTGTTTTTCAGTAATTAAAGCAAAAAAAAGATCTGGAATTAGCAGAAGAGATGAAAAATATTTATGCTAAGAAGAATTTCTGATAACTAGCACCTACATTAAAGATACGTTTCAAACTGCTAAACACCCAGCATTTCCTATGCAGTGCTAGTTTCTATGTGTCAAATAACACATAGCTATTGTCATTCAGTTCCAGCAGAAGGATTGCCACGGACTTCAAGGTAGCCAAGATTTCTGAGGCAAAGTTTTCAGGAAAAGGCATTTACCCGTGGAGGAGACAGTAACTTTTTGGCTGGAGCATTTTTTGGGTTCATGAGTGTGACTTGACCTGGTATGCCCAGTCTGCAGGAAAAACTTGAATCTAAATCTGTTTTGTTCAATAAGTGGGCTGTCTGAGTCATCTTTCTACAGGTAATCTTTCTCTCAGTCCTTCTTCTTGGCATTTTTCTACTTAAAAATGTACAGTTACTTTTCAATATTGTTTTACTTCTGAGGAATTAGGAAATCATCTGCTGTCCTTTTTTCCTCCACGAGAACTAAATTTGATTTGCTCTATTTTAGATCGACTTGTAGGAAATCTCACAAAAGAATGTTTAAAGCTTAGAATAAAATAAAATAAAAACAAGAGATCACAGCTGATTAATATTTTAATATTAATTCCCACTTTCTTCTGCTTGCTGGGACCATTTTGTCACTGCAGAGAACAGGATCTACTACTACACCTGACATGCCATGCTCCTCCTTGCTCTCTGCACTTTCCAACACCACTGAGCTGAACTTCAGCTCGTGGTTTAGGACTAGACTATTACTGTGCCTCATAGTGATATGCAGAAAGACTTGTGACACAAGGGCAGTGTTGTGCCCCCAGGCACTGCTCAGGAAAATAATTGTCCTGTCCTAGAAACGTACCAGAGCAACCCCATAGAATGTCTTTCCTTCCCAGAAGCTGGTCCCTCCCAGAAATCCATCTCAGTAAGGAGAGTCCTGGGCAGTGCTTTTGCAAGCACTGCTTGTGTTGTGCAGGGATGGTGATTAGTTCTGTTTGCTTTTTCAGTCAGCATTTCAAGATCTTTTGTTGCTTTAAAGAAAGGCAATGGAACGGGATAAAAATTTTTGCCAGATGGCAGTCTCACAGATGAGAAGGTGCTGCCTTTTCTCACTTTGTGATTTCTTGAAGCTTCCTACTCTTGCTGTTTTAATTTCATTTTGTTGGCATGTTCCCAGTGAACCTGTTTTCCCCATATGTGAATATTATTTTTTACAAACCATGGTAACACTGCTGGCAAATGTCCTTGGAGGTAAAGTGCTCATTACTTTTTCTCTTGTGATCAATAGTTCTTGTTTTTTCTATCAAACATACCTTTACATGCAGTCCCTCAAAAAGGCAACATAAAAGCATCACATTATTTGACTGCTTTTTTCTTGTGTGTAAATGGATGCTCAAGGATTTTTCTTTGCATCTAAGGCAAATGGTAAGCGTAGGTCACATCTCTTGTCTTTCCAAATCCTCAAGATAATGTATTTCCATATTGCTGAGGTTAACTTTTCACCTGTTTTTCTGCATAACTGGGCTATTGCCACATGATGGGTATGTATCACAGTGTGCAGTCTGCTTATTTATACAAATAAAGGGGAAAAGAACGGAAGTTTATCCCATTTGTACACAGAGTGAGGGAAGACACAGAGAAATTAAAGACTGGTTTGCCACAGGAATTTGTCTTGTGCAGGACTGAACTTCCAGGTCGCCTCTTGCCTGGCAAAGAGGGACTGGTACAGTGTAAAATACCCAGTGAGAGACAGGCTGCTGTGCTTGTTCTAGTAAACAAGTGTGTAAGGGCCTTGGTCGTGGCTTTGATGGAAAATGACATGGCACTGCTTGCATCCACCTTCTTCCCTGCCCCAGAGTAGCCTCACCTATTTAACAATCTGGGGTTTTTTCTGGGAGGTTAGTAGTTAGTGTAAGACAAAGCTGTATTAGAGAAGTTGTAGGTTTAGCAATATGAGCAATAATGGCAACCTTGGTCTGTCTTTTATTTTTTTATTATTATATGTGTAGCCTCAAACCCAAGTGATTTAACTTAGACCAGATGGGGTGTGGTTTAACAGCACTTAAGACATCTGGACAGAAACCAATAGATTCAGTCACATTTTAACTTGGCTAGAGTCCTGCGAAGTTCTTCTGCTTAAGTCTTGTTTCTCCTTCCATAAGGAGAAAAGGAAAGGCCTCTTAGAAGAGCTATTAACACTCCCCTTGGAGAAATTCCCAGAAGTATAAGGCTCGGTCCAGCTTCCTCTTGGACTGACTAATTTGAAAGAAATATTTGAGCCCACATCTGCTTCCAGTTTGGAGAAAGGAGATGAAGAGTTCTCTGTCTGAAGGTCTGAAGGTCATGGTTTGGAGCCATTTTACTTTGCTTTAAACAATTATCCACTGACCCAGAGAAGGTGAGAAAATAAGAAAATGGACAGATAATATTGGGAAGCAGAGTGGTGAGCCTGCTTATTTGGATCTGCAGCTGAAAGATGATGACTGATCCTGTCTATGTTTGCAGTCATTTGTTATACACAGCAAATCAATAACAAAGCTGATTTGTGCTCCTCCTTCTGCTGAAGTATGATCCTAGGAGATGTGAGTTTGAGAGCTTGCAACTGGGTGATTGTGTAACTGATTGTCAACATTAATATTTGTCTCTTCTTCAATAGGAATGGATGTGGAAATGGAACCAGTACTTGAGCCACGTCCTATTGATGCTGGTGTCTTGTGATCAGGAGTTTATTTTGATGGGTCACTATGCACATTTCTCTGAATCCTCATCCAGAGAAACATATATTTGTGTTATGTATAAATAATCATGGAATAGATTTTCCTGACTTCACTTCAGGGCTCTGCACATTAACCAATACTTCTAAAAGGATTCTGTCTTTTATTTCATTTAAACAACTTCTGTAGACATTTAATGTGGAGAAAATAAAGAGGTTGAGAGATGTGTTTTCTTTTTCTCATTAATTCTGTTAGACACATAAAGACTGTAGAGTAATTAACATATTGATTTAGAGTAAATATAAATTAGCCTCATCATTTCTCACGTGAAAGCTTGGAGATTAAAAACTTGATAATAGTGCTCGAAAAATGTTCTGATTTTCCATGGATATAAATTTTATGGTCAAGGAATGGGAAAGAAAAGGAGGGTTATACATCAAGCACTGACATTCTCTTTCATCTAACAGATTTAATCTTTCTAGCTTTCAACATCAAGAGCTAAAGACAGACCCTAATGACTGTGATTAAGATATGCCCTCTTACATCAGGCCTGAAAGTTATGCCTGGTTATTTGAAGGGGAATAATAAAAGTCACATAACTGTATTTTACTTGGCTAGAGTTCTCCTTGTATTAACCAACATACTGCAGAAAAGTTATGGGGCAATGAAATTTTATATGAGGACTTTTAAACATAAAATGAGTGTAAATTGCTGCAAATTTATGGGTCATTTATTCAACTACTGTAGTGTTATTCTGGTCAGATCAAACATTTGGCTAGTGGACTAGATTTTTTTTTTTTTAAGAGGAAAGAAATCAAAAAGAAATAGTGTTGTTCTCAGACCTGCAGTCAGCATGACCCCTGTCTCTTGTACATTCTTCTGTTCAGCAATGAAAGAGTTATGGGCCTAGGTTCTGAGCCTACAGAAAATCTATTTGCTTCAGTGCAATCAAGAAGGAACAGTAATTTTTTGCTAGTATATTCAATCACTGTATATTAATTAAAATGAGATTTAAAGGGACCTATACCTGGAAGATTAGATCATAAAGTCTAGTCTCTAAATACTGAAATATGTAAAACATCTCAGTGAGAGCTGGGGTTAGGATGCGATTCACTTGGGGAAAAATTGCTCAGACTTACTCATTGGTGATTGCTGGCATTTAAGTATTTTTCCGAGATGTAAGTCTGAGAACATAACACTGTTAATTAGTTAGTAGATCTTTTGATCAGAATTTAAGAGGGACAAACTGAATATCAGACTAAAGAACTGTCTAGCTCAGACTGTGTTTCTAATGGATACTTGGGGAAGGAGAGCAATAAACAAGGTAGGTGTTTCCCTGTTCCATCTTGCATCTTGCACACATCCCAGTATGTCCCAAAGTCACAGATTTCCAGCAGTTAGTAGGTTTATCCACTAACTATAGTGGATACAGACCCCCTTTCTGTGGATTTAAAACAAAACCAAATACAATCTTTGCTTTATTTCTCTTCCTTTAGGAAAATATACTGTATTTCTTTTCTTGCTTCACTCTCTCAAGCACCTGCCACCTTCCTCATTAGATATTCAGGTGAAGTGATGGGAAAGGCTTTGGCTTAGATCTTCCTGCTTCCTTCTGCCAGGAAGAAATTCACTGAATCACGTCGCAGATCGGGTTGAATTTGAATATCACCCGCAGCAGACAGATGCGTGGAGCCTTATCGCAACACGAGCTCCTGACTGTGCTGGTGATGAGGTGATGGGGCCATGGCAGTGAATCTTCTGGGACTGCATTATCCAGGTGCAGAGCATCCATGTGTCCTAAGCACTGAAGCGTGATGGAATGGAGACTCGAGAGGGAATTTGTATTGCAGATTGTGTAAACTGGCAATTCCAAGGCCACAAAAATTAAAATTATCTATGGTACAGCACCAGGAGACTTAAACTCTAGGGTACAGCTTGTGCCTATCCACTCTAAAACTTCTCATGTACTTCAGAGAGTCAACAAAATGAATGTGCTCTAGTGCATGCAGATGCAGCCACGTAAATCTCTGCCCTCACAGACAAAACTGCAGTCCTGCAGTCCAAGCTGAGGCCATATATCTAACATAAGGGAAAGTGCTCTTCCTGTCCTAGCTTTTTTCCTGATACACTTCAGTGAAGTTAAATACAGCCCTGTAGCCAAATGAAATAAATTTTTGGCGAGAGTGAATAAGGATGTATGGAGAGAAAAATATTTTTATTTGTCTATTCAAGTCTTGTATAAACTCTCCTAAAAATTGAATTTGATTAAATGTCAAAGCCAATTCACATGGGATCAGAAGCTCTACGTTTTGAAGGAAGTTCATGTCAGGATAAGCCTCCTTTCAAAATATTGTTACAAACTTAGTACAAAGGTTCAAGTTGATTCCCCTTCTCCTGGGCTGACTCCTGACAGCTTGACTGAACAGGACCTGGTGACTGCTCTCTAACTACTCCAAGGCAGTCTTTCCTAGCAGGGGAACACACTGAAAATGTCATAGGTAATCATAATATTTGAAATCACTGGCACTATTAAACATGCAGCATTTATTAAGGAACATTAAAGAACAGCAATAAATGGCTTTTATGCAGTTTGAGATCTGGCTGTACCAGAAAAAAAATATTTATTGCATCAAGAGATTTTGATGGCTGAATATATACTAGATGTAAACATGCCTTATACAAATAATCTGTTGTTCAGGTATGAACAGGGGCTAACCCTAAGTGTGTTCACTGCTGGAGATCAGGGACTTTCAGTGCTTCTTTGCCTTTTCCTGCCCCCACAGACTCTTATCCAGACTGTTTTCACAACGTCTGCCAGAGCAGCCCTCGTCTGTGTGCTTGTAAACGGCCTTTTGTGCATCTTTTCTGTTGGATTCCTCCCCAGACACTGAGGCAATGAAAATATCATTGGTGCCATGTTGTGTAACAGTGGCTCTCCAAGCCCGTCCTGTGGAGCACATGATGGAGCACCGTGGCAAACTGGCTGCCCTGATGGTGCTGCCTCCTTCTCGCTTCTACCCATTCCCAAGAGGCCAAAAAGCAGCCTAGAGTGTGTTGCTAGAGCAGTTTTCTACTGCTTCACGAGAACCTAATGAAAATGGGTAACCACGTTCATTAAACCGGACAGCAGTGCTAGGGATTCACCACGGTTAATTGTTGTTTATAAAGAGTAGCATAAGAGCTAGCTTCCCTAAACACCTTTTGTAAGGACTGGGGAGCAGTGAACATTTAAAGGGAGGGTTCTGCAGTCTGGTTAAGCTGTCTGCTGCGGGGTGAAAGGAAATGTGTGCCAAAAGTGCCTGATTTTCTCCATTAACTCTGAATGAATCATATGGTGCCTGGCTCAGGTGTTGCTCTCCGTATCACAGGGAATAGAGACCTTGTCTCTATAGCTTATTTGTAGAAACAACTAATACAGATTTCTCCCCTGTAGGAACACTTAAGGAACAGAAAAAGAAGTTAAAATCACTTAGGGCAAAAGTGAGTGATGTTCTCATGCAATGAAAGTGCTTGCAAAGTCATCTACAGGCTCACCAATATCCAGAGTACATCTATTCAGGTTTAGTTGTGTAAACAAAAAGACTGAATCTAACAAAAAAATTAGTCATAGCAATGTTTTGTTTCTTGATATGAATTTTATAAAAGTTGTAGCAGTTTTAGAATTCAAACATTTTTTAAAAATTAAAATACAGTTTTAAACCCACTGGTGCATCAATAATTCCTGCTCAGAGTAAGCATTTCATCATGAGACATTGTAGAAAAAAGCTTACTAATTTTTGCAAGTTAAAGCAAGCTACTCACTAATGTGATCTGTGACTAGACCACAGTTCATTTTGAATTAGGAGATAATATTGAGATCTATTTTCAGGAGATACTTGTATTTTTCCATGCAGCAGGAGACATGGCTTTTTGAATAGCTTTTCCCTTTAAGCAACTGAAAACACATTAAGGAACTATCCAGCTTGTGAGAAATGCTTCATTTTCTCTTTTCACTAGCATAAATATTTGCAGAAAGTTTTGTTCCTTGCATATTATAAATATTGATCAAGTGTTTATATGTCTGAAAATCCTACAAATACAGGTTTCAAAGAAATATAATATAGGAATTATGCAGTTATGATTATTATCTCTGTGTGATTTTTTTTCAGTTAATATCTGAAAACAGGTTAGTTTGTTACCCAGGCCGTTTCTAATGCATAGTTTTCTTGGCATTTTACATTTATGTGTGTGAATATTTATATGTGTGTTTAGGTACAGGTAGTTTACTTAGAAGTGCATTGTAAATTAGTTATTCTTGACTTCCCTGTAGCTACTGGCTGTTTTTCAAGCAATCACAGTGCAATCCATCATAAAAATTCTTGATTTATATTCTGATTATAGGAGCATCTATGCCATTTGAATACATTTGCTGTATGCATTATGTATACAGATGTATGCACATCATGAAATACATTTATCTATTTTCTCTACTTGTAACATCTTTTGCATACTAGTCCAGGTTTGTCTAAACAGCTTTTCAAAGTGAAGTTTTGGGCAGCCAAATGAAATTAATCTGATTTAACTTTTTATTTTTGCTAAGCAGAGACCAAGGTCTGCTATTTGCTCTGCACCTTAGATGTCTTTTTAGCGGACTAAAGATTGGCCAGTGTTAGACAATTATAGCTGTCCAGGAACAAAGTCAAGTTATTGCCAGCAGCCCATTATCTGCTACACCAGAAATGGAGTTATTTGGGGAGCTACAGCATTTCAGCCGTGGGGCCCTTCTGCCACAGGCGGTGTGAAGGCTGTGTGTGGGCTGCTCACACAGAACAGGGAGTCCCTCTGCCTCTTGGGGTTTTTCTAAGGCTTGGAGAAACCAATGGATATTGAAATGAAAGCATAGTCATGTCTTCCCTTCCACCCCCCTGGCAAGAAAACACAAAGCACGAAGAGTTTGTGTCCTGCACCTCTTACAGGGAGTTTACGCAAGCACGAAGCTCCTGTAAAATTCTATTTTCTGCAGCGGAAGGGTCTGACACGTGTTTGCTCTGTTTCACTGCTGTGTGATGTCAGGCCATGAGCCGTCAGATTCAAAAACGTACTTGGGCAGCGTGAACCACCTCCTGTCTCACATAAAAGAGAACCCAGAGCACAGGCAGAAAGTAGGAACACGGTGTCCGTGCTGTGAAAGCAGTCTGAACAGAAGAAAACCAGTTGAAAATACAATCTTTTGTCAGCTGCAGGCTGTTGTCATGAGTGACAAAAGCAAATATGCCTAGCTCCTGTGTCTGGCTGGGAGCAAACAGCACTGCAGCCCGACAGAAGAATTAAGAATTGCTGTTTCCCTCAGCATGGGAGAGATGTGGCTGGTATTGATGTGAACTGGTACCCAAAGCCTGAACTGAAAAGCCTGGGGGGTTCCTGTAAGTTATGTGCAGTGATAGTGGGACCTCAGAGCAGGGATGTGTTACAGCTACAGAGAAAACGAAGGTTGGGCACACAGAGGGAGAAAATCTGCTCAGGTGCCTTCAAAAATGCACTGAAGAGGTGATGTTCAACCAGTTACCTACCAGTGCTGATGGAGGGAGCCCTGGCTTGCCACTTAATTTTCATCTTTTCAGTCCTATAGCACTAAGAAATTTAAGCTGACAGCACAATACAGAGAGTTCTCAGAGGCTTAATGTGTTAGTGTCAAATGAAACAAAACCTGAGATTAGCTTTTTAAAGGATTTTGTGTGCTACAGATAGGAACTGAAAGGCTTTTATAAATCAGCTCTGTTGCTTTGGGGAAGGAAAGGGGGAGATGAGCATCAAGGAGGAATAGTGATGGAACAATTAAAAGGATTAATGGATAGCAATGGTAAAATGGTGCATTTGCCTACATAATTAGTACCTGCTTGGGTTACAGAAGCTCAAGGTAATAGACTGAGGCTGCAGATCATGCTGTAAGCTGAGAAGGAGAAAAAATACAGTTCTAAGGCCTAGAAAAACTTGAAATTGTGACAATAATGACTAAATTCTAGGTTTGATTGTTTATTTGTTTACACTTTTCGAGCTGTGTCACTTGATGTTATATAAATTAATTTATCAAGAAAAAGTATATTTTCATATAGAAAAATTCTTTCAACTGATGTGAAGGAGAGGTGCTGAGGGCTGACTAGACTGCGCCTGTTAAGTGAAACAGGTCCTGTAAAGAAGCTCAGGAAAAGCTCACGCAGAGCAGTGGGGTTGCTGGGCTTGCATCCTTGAACACAGAAGGTGTCAGCTCTGCATCAGTCTGGGATGGAGGCCTTGGCTGTTGCCAGCAACCTTCAGCTGCACACTGCTGGTGCCCGAAGTCTCTTGCCCAAGACATTTGAGGAGTTGCTGCTTTTTAACTTTAATGAAAGAGAAGAAAATTGTTTGAGAAGCAGTTA
This sequence comes from Atrichornis clamosus, assembly GCA_013400975.1. NCBI lineage: Eukaryota > Metazoa > Chordata > Aves > Passeriformes > Menuridae > Atrichornis > Atrichornis clamosus. Next base: position 28,025 of record WBMZ01010660.1, on the reverse strand, counting down.
GTTTTGAGTGACCCCATCACACAGGGGCTCAGCTGGCAGAGGGGAGCAGGCAGCTCCCTTGAGCAGCAGGGAGCAGCGAACACACTGGGGCACAAACCTCCATCCAGCACGGCTGGACCTGGGGGAAAACTCATTTCTACTAACCTTCAGTGAGGGCCATGATGCAAATCCAAGAAGAACCTCAGAAGAGCAGGGGAAAGGTTTGTCTTTTCAGACATGAGGTGGATGTTCATGTCACAGGACTGTTCATGAGCCATTCTAGAGCAAAGGAGATGTCTCTTGGTAATGCCACTCCTGTTCAATTGATGGACATGTTTCAGTAGGTAGCTTGGTTTTGACAAGCAGAATTCTTCCAAGCCCACACTGATTTTTACAAAATGCCCAGGCAGAGATAATAGTGACAACACACACTGAATTGCTTACTACGGGTATCTCCTCATGCTGTAGCAATCTTCTCAGGAGCAGCTGGTGGTTTCACCAAGGTGTGTGCCCTGTCACGGGCTTAACAAGTCACCCTGCGGAGAAAATGAGATTTCATAAAGGCTTCTGCATCCTGGTGCCTGCTTCTACATCCAGTGCAAACCTGTGCTGAGCAGATGGATTTCCAAACCTCTTTGATTTGAAGAGCTGAGCCTGTCTTTCTGGAGGATGGACTCTTTAGTAGTGTTTGTATGGTTTGAGAAAACCAGGGAAGGTTTTCAACTACACTATTGCTTCTAAAATACCTATGTGCTTCCAAAAATGCCAACTGTGCTGGTGACCTCCACCCAAGTCCACTTCTCTGGCTGTATGCAGACAATATGTGTAGGAGAACAATTCCATTTAATTTCAGTATCACTTAATTTTTCATAGTTCTTCTGGTAAAATTGGTATATTTTATAGAGGTTGCTATCTGGCTTAAGAAGTTAACAGATGATGCCATTTATGAAATTCAAAAAAGCTTAACCTGGGAAAATACCACAAGGAATAAACCCCCCCTTTAATGCATTTAATTTTCATTTGATATTTACTTTTCTTTCTTTAACCTTTATTTATCCTGAAGTCCAGGGCTGCATAGCTGGTTTAGACATAATTAAATACTTAAGCAGAAAACAGTATGAGGGTGTCTCACAAATCTGGTTCTTACATAACTTTGTTAACTGTCAAACAATGTGAAATGCATTAATAGGACACCAGAATTTAGCAGATAACATGAGGCAGTTAAGCTAGCATATGCAGCTTGCTTTTCCTTCTGAGTGCTTGCATGTGATGATTTCTGCGGGCTTGTCAGTAGCAGACCCTCAGCCTGTACTGACACTTAATACCGATTTAATTAAAGAGCGTTTTTTAGTCCTTCTGTGAACATTTAAATTCAGAAATAAAGTAGCCTTTGGTCAGCTTACTAGGGATGTTAATTATGTTAAATTGAAAATACGTTTTAATGCCAATTAAAATGAGGGTTCTGGCCACAGGGCCTTAATGTGTGCTCACTTTCCTGCCCTAGGTGTGGGCTGTATCCAGCGCAGGGACGGATGCCAGAGTTACTTCTGGGTAAGATGGAATTTAAAATACAGTACTAACCAGAGCTGTCTGTGTGCCCATCTTAAGAGATGAACAGTGGGTAAGAGGGTAAATTATGTTCCATTTTCTGGGTGTCAGAAAGATGCACAAACACAGTTGCAAGAGTTGTTAAAGTTCAGCTCAAAATTCACAGCATCTCAACCCAGTACCTCACCCGTGTGTTGAGAGCCTTCACTAATTTAGACTGACTTTCTTTACTGCTCCCAAATAGATGAGCTTTCAATCTTGTCACTCTCGTTGTCTGTTAATTTGTTTGGGTTTTTTGTAAGAAAATGCTTTTTCAAGTACCTCCTGTTGGTTATTTCCCCTAACAAGCAACTGTCATTCGATATTAGTTGAAATGGACAGGCTGTCCCAGGAGAACACAGCTCCCCTTGAATTTCTGTATTCAGACTTCTGTCTGCGCTGTCCCTGAGGGACCCTGGAATCGCTTGGGAGCTGATCTGGGAGAGATGCAGCCCCAAAACAGAGCAGTGGAGCTGGCACCCAGCTCCACTGACAACAGTTGAACTGCCGGCTCCTTTTTTAGCATAGCAGAAGCCCCATCTGTTTCCAAAATTATACACAGATAAAATGCTGTTCTAGCAAATTGGATGTAAAGATGGTGTGGACACGGTTTGCAAATATGTATTTCTTTAGCAAACTGACAAAAATTGTATTTTGAAATACAAGCACTCAACAAGTCCTTCTTTTAGTTCTGGAACTTCATGTTACTGTATGTCATGGTCATTTTTTATTTGAGCCCCATATGTGTCATGGTAGCTGTGAAATGAGCAGGCACCTGATTCTTTCAAGGTTATTCAGTTGGTGCAGTGAAACCTTTCAAGTCTCTTAGTAAATAGATTTTTGAAAGAACATCTGTGTAAGTTATGTCTTTTATTACCAAACATCAGAATATTTTAACTCCATGATGGTGTGAAAGGGTTAACCTCATCTGGATCCTGATGCCACCACAAAATGAGATCAGTGGCAATGGTCTTCTGCTAAAACTAGAGAACATTTCATCCTCATTCCTCTGCTCCCATGCAGGATAAACCAGTGCTACCTTAGTTAAAGGTAGTGGAGTTACACCAGCAGAAAATAATTTTAAGGTAGTGGTGGAGTTCAAAAGTATATTTTGTGTTTCGTTTGAGAGATGCAATGGAGAAAGACAATAATCCATCCAGCTGTCTTGTCCATACATAACTGAAAACTATTTCCATAAACCAGCTCATTTTGGTGTTTCTTTTTGATGTTCCAAACTTCCCATCTTTTCCTCTAGAACAGCAGAACTGTGTATAGTTTGAGCTTCCCAGGTGTAACTAGAGAAACAAACAACTTTATTTCAGAAGGTTCTTATGTTATAAAGCACCTGACTTGCACAGAATATAGTTATTCACTGGTCAGAAATACATAGAATATTGGAAAGCTGACAGAAAAAAAAATGACAACAGCAATGATAAAAGTAGAATGAACCAGAATAAACGAAGCAGTTAAAGGTACAACAGGAACATAAAGAAACAGAAAGGAGGCAAAACATCCCAGAAACAAAGCTGGAGAGACAGATAAGACATTAGCAAAATTGTCAATGGCTTGACATTTGGGATGGATTTTAGGAGAGTCTGTAAATAAATTTGAGTTGTTTGTTCTTGTTTTTCCTATTTTCCTTCAGGCAACACTTCTACTAGATGTGCTGAGAATGCCTTTTCTCTACCAGTTTGTTTGTCTAGCATGATACACAGACATCCCGTGTGAAATATAAGTCCAAAGTTTTGCAGCTGCTTGGCTCCTTGCACCGTCCGTCACTGGGACTGCACGCGCGAGGGCCCCGGCAGCACTAGAGGTGACTTCCCCTTGGGTTTGTTCTCTTCAGTTGTCCTGCTCGTAGTGTGGTTGTACTCCGTCACCTTCCCTCCACTGATCTTGCTTTGAGGAGTCCGGACTCTCTCAGAGGTGCTGAGACTCCAGCCAGGGAGAGGAGCAAGCTCTGAGAACGCTCTTTGTCCTTGAGAAAGACAAAGGTGGACAAGCAGCACCGGGGTAATCTGTTTTTCCTGTTCACATATGAAGTCCACTGTTCTTTGGATCGGCTCTGGAAATCGATCTCAGGAAGGGAATAATTTTTCCACTCCATGATACTAAATTTCAGGTTTAAACTCTGGAAATAAATGTTTTCTGTTTCCCCCCCCCCCACACCCCTTTTTTTCTTTTCTTGGCAGTCTCATGAGAGATCTCTGTCTTCTGTATCTGAGTCTCACAATACAAGAAACACCAAGGACTTTCTGGGGTGTTGGAGTGTAATGAAAGGGATTATTATGGGCTGCTGCTGTTGTTTCTCTGTTAATAAAGAATTAGCTATTTCAAGCAAAGGACATTGTCTGCAGTTTCACTATGCAACAAAGTTATCAAGGAGAAATAATGCAGCAGACAATGATTATTTCATAACTCATACAGAAGGCTATGATTAAATCTCATGATATGATTTATTGAATTCTGAGAAGAAAAAAACTAAGGAAGGATAGTAGAATAAGAAGTACTGAATAGACGATTTACAGACAATAAGAAACTGCATCTGTGCTTCTGCCTCAGGTGTCAGACTTGGTCATCTCACAGATATGCACTCTTCAGTGTCATTACAGAGAAAATTAAAAGTAATTTCCAGCTTTTTCAGTATGGTGGCATTGCACTTAAAGAAGCTTATGACTCACACTGTGTTTTTTTCATCAGGGAGCCTGACATTTAGAAGGATGTATTTAGTAAGAGTGGTTGTATAGAGGAAGAAAATTAATTTCTCTTAACTACACTTATATGTTAAGCACCAGCAATATGTTTAGATCCACGTTAGAGATAAGGTCTAATTTTCTTCGCAGTCATTCCTCTGTTAATTAGCAGTAATTCTAGTGCAGCAGCAAAGTGACTTGGTAAAGTGGCAGGGAGTATGAGCTTTCCCTTCATATGTTGTTGCTGCTATTGGCAACAGCCAAATTTCAATATATTTATTTACATTAAACAGAACCCTAATGCATTAGACATACCAATGAAATGTTTTATTTAGCATTGGAGAATTATATATTTTGCCTTAATTTTTCATTTTTTATGAAACTAAAGTAAACATCTGTGGAGACACTAACTAGAAAACACAATTTCAGTCATTTTTTTGTGGCTTGGCAATAAGGGTTGTTAGCCTTGACTTTTTCAGTCGCACATCAGGCTGACATTTTCCTACAACAAAGAGGACATTTTCTTCTGTTTAAAGATTTAGCTTGTACTTTTCTCAGGAATTATTCTTCTTTTATTATTACCACAAGCAGTGAGGGCTGCAGGACCAATTTTTTTCAGAAGCTTAAACATCCCTGTTTATGCAGCAAAGACACATCTGTTCAGCAACAGAGAAGGGCTATGAGTGCCAAAGTGGGGATGGACAAAGCCTACTTTTCTGAGAGTATCATGTTTTCCCATTTGTCACGTCTTGCAAGAGGAAGCAAACATTTTTTCCCTGGCTTAGCTGTGTGATTTATTACACTTTCAGCTCATAGCAATTTTCTATCTGTGATTCTTAGTGATTCTGAGATGGTCTTTACTGATTCAGGGGAGGGAAATCTCCAGAATGCCCTCTGCTGCCTGGAGCAAGACCAAACCATCAATGCGAATGGCTGTATTTGTGAGATCTCTAAATGCAAGTGCAGGTTTTGATGATGCAGTGAGACCCAAGGCTGAGCCACAGCCACTTAATGACAGAGGTTTGTTGTAAATGTTTTCCTTTTTTTTCCCCTAAATTTTTCTATTTTCTGAAGAAAATGTAGGGTTTTTTTCCCCCATAATGGAAAAGAAACCATATACTTTAACCAGCTTGGGTTCAATTTACTGGTGGATCAAAGTATATCTTTTTACCAGACTAGGAAGAAACACAGGAGCTATTGGAAAGACGATCCAAGACAATAACCACGTCAAGAGAAACAGCAGCACAACAGAAACCTTTTGCAGCACCAGTTGCTTTCATTTCGTGAAGCCACAGCTTCTAGAAACCCAGCACTGAAAGGATTTCTTGGGGTACCTACCCAAACAACCTTTGTAAACCCGCCTGCCTCTTTCAAGCTCACATATCTTCAGGCCTCAGAAAATATCTTCAGCAAAACTACAGAGTCCTGCCCAAATTGTTGGCTCCTAATGGATTCATTGGCTCAGAAGAAAGGAGACATCCTCCAACTTATTCACAAGAATTGCTTTGTGTGACCTAGTTAAACAAAAAGAAACATTGCTCTGAGATGCTGCTCCTCTGCTGGAACCCTTGATGACCATCCCACTTTACCCCACAGTTTAACTCAGTTTTGTACAAAGTGTTATTAAATTATGTAAGAACCAGTCTCTGCAGTCTTTATGAATTTCCACAAGAGTAATTTTGATTTTGGACTTCCTAGTGATGTGCCTTTACATTGCGGGGTCATAGTTTCTGCAGATTTTTTGTGTAAATGTTTGAAGTTTCTTAATATGTGTAGAGATAGTGCAGTCCTCCTCATGTGGACAAATTAAAATAATAAAAGGATGTTTCATACCATCCCTACTGTACTGAGATGGCCACTCTAGGAGTGACTTGAAACTAGGGACATTCTGCAGTGCAGCCCCAAATAGCTGTGTTGACCTTGTAAGCCTGAACCTCGTTGCTTTTTAGGTTCTGTCTGGAATAATAGTCAAGAATAAAACCATTGGCACCTGAGGTATAACAAAGAAACTGAAAAGAAATAATCAAGGTCTGGAAAACTTTGTGGAGTTGTGGCCTTGATACAGCTGGGAGAGTTACATGGAAGAGTAGGTGAATTAGTTTGACAGTACACATTTAACACTGGAATTAAGGATGGAGGAGGATGGAGTTTTAAACTAGCTGGAAACTGCCTCGGTACATCAAGACATATTTTAAAAATTGAGAGCAGACTGAGTTTTGTGTGCTTGTGACAGCTTGTGAATCTGCACGCCTGCTTTTCCTACACAGGGTAGATGAAGTCGTGGTGTCTGCACGAGGGGTTATTCCAGGATAACTATTCAGAGACTCAGATCTTCTAGTGAAACATCTCCATGTATTTATTCTGTGCAGATCCCACTTTGGAAATATGTCTTGCTTTAACTATATCTTTCAAGATTTTTTCTTTTCCATGGAATGTGTTCTGCCTGCTCACTCAGTGCTGGCAGTGGTTCTTGTTTCTCTGCTCTGCCATATCGTGGTTTCAGCAGAAGAAAAGAGCACTACAAAAGTTAGCAGTAACAAATAGCTCAGTAATGGAATGGCAAGTATGCAAGTCATTCCCTTTTGGCTGTCAAGCAAAGAGCATGGATCACACAGCTAAATGTTTGCTATTTTTTATAGCTATTTTACAGTGTAGATCAGAGAATCACATTTGCCTGGTAAAATTCATGCCTTAATTAGAAAAGAATGCCCCATTGGTATTTTGGTTTAAATTGCAAGGCAACCTACAGTAAAGATTTAGGTCTAATTCCATTTTTCTTGGACTAGCAGCTAAATAATTGCAGCCTAGCCTGAAAATATTGAGGAGTTACTGAGAGAAGTGGAGGTGGTAACAGTGAATCTGTAAGATACAGAGAAAATAACCCAGGCTGAACAAGATTTGTTTGGTAGCAGTGGGAGTACAGCTGTTGGACACTGCCTTTGGTTGTGGGTTGGTCTTTTTTAATGGGAATGTAACATCAGATCAGTCTGCAAATACACAAAATGCAAATTGAAAAATGCATTTTACTAAATAAAATATAACTATTGACAGGGACTACAAAACCCGGGAAGAGTACAAAGTCATAACTCTTCCTAAATAGCTTTCACTTTTAAAGATTTATGGATATCTTATCTTGTCCTTGAATTTCAGGGAGATAATTAATTCCCTTCCCCAAATCCCTTTTCTCTGGGTTTGCATAGTAACTGTAGTCCTTTCCTTCTTTACCATCTCAACATACTAGTTACCTTATCGACTGTCACAGTTGTGACCTGGCTGTCTTATAAATAATCACTGTATCTTCAGTATTAGGATTAAAATCCTTTTTTATGGGTGAAGAGAAAAAAACCAACTTATACGGAAAGAATGTATTGCTAGTGTTCTTGAAATCTAAACAGTCTAATCAAAGAGTTATTACTAGTCCAGATCTAATTATCATAGAACCGTAGGATGAATGGATTGGAAACTAAATGATTAAAGATCATTTAGTTCCAGCTTCCTTGCTGTGAATTGCTATAGGTTGAGTGAGCACACAACATCATCCAGGGTGATCTTATTGCGGCGTTCTGAGGGGGCTACGAGAGAGCTGGAGAGGGACTTTTGACAAGGGCATGGAGTGACAAGGGGAATGGCTTAAACTGAAGGAGGATAAGTTTAGATTAGATATTAGGGAGAAATTCATCACGATGAGAGTGGTGAGGCGCAGGAAATGGTCACCTAGAGAAGCTGTGGATGCCCTATCCCTGGAAGGGTTCAAGGCCAGACGGATGGGGCTCTAAACAACCTGATCTAGTGGGAGGTGTCCCTGCCCATGGCAGGGGAGTTGGAACCAGATGGTTTTTAAAGGTCCGTTCCAACACAAACTGGTCTGTGATTCTATTATCATCATGCCATGAATATTTCACTCTATATGAGATAGTGACTTCTTGCTCTTAGCTGTATAAAAATTAGGTATATTCAATGAATATACAGGGAGATTCTTCAAATAACTTTACATTTAGCCACCTGATTATTAGCAAAAAATTGCTGTTAAACAAGCTGAAACAAAGTTCCAGGCAGGCCAAGCTAAGCTCAGGCAAAGCCTGACAAGCCTCACTTCTGCAATCTTGCAATGTTAATGTGGTGTCTGTGACCCATTACTAGAAAGGGCAATAAAGTATTTATTGTGCAAAAAAGTTATCTCAGGTCTGTAAGTCAGTGTTATTAGTTCTCATGGTTTTCTCTCTTTTTCACAGCAAAATGTCATATTAAAAGATTCATCCAAGAGCCCTTAAGTAATTGAATAACGAAGGTGACTGTTCTGTTAAAAATATACATATGCAAACTCATCTTAAAATCAGCTGCTTGCTCTGAAGGCTGAGCACTATGATTGTTAAAATCCAGTTACCTCTGTGTTGGAGAAAGGTTTCTACACTAGAGGAGGGTAATGTTGCTTCTGTGAAGGCAACTATAAAACCTTTCGACTTTCTTCTTGAGGAGTCTGTGTTTGGCTGATTCAGAACGTGGAGGAGCTCATTACCCTAAACACCAGCTGACAGCAAGGCTCCCTGAGAGCAGTCTGGGTTAGAAGGGGAACTACAACTCTGCTGCAGCAGTGGCAGACTTGGGTGAAGGGCTCCAGCTGCCACCCATCTTTGCCTATAAGGATGTTCCAAACCTGGCCCAGAAATCATCCTTCTCCCCTCATTTCTATTTTGGACAGGTTTCTTTCTTTCACTGTACTGCATTAAAAAAAACCCCTCTGCAATTATTGATATTAAAAAAACCTCCCAAAGCCATCAGTTAAATTGAGAGCTCTGAGCAGGTAGTGACCTCTGGTAGGAAGGTGGGATGAGAACAATGGAAAGGTTGGCAACTCCCTGGCCTGAGCAGGAGCTTTTGATTTTGGTTTAACTGAAGCTGATGGGTTTGACTGAATCAGGTTAGGGAGCCATCAGCTGAGCAGTTTGCAGGGAGTGATTTGAAAGTGTGCCAGATTTTCCCAGGGAGGTGGTGGTGAGAAGCTACTGCGGAACAGGGGGAGGTAACCTTTTCACCCAGCTGAGCTCCAGCCAGGGCAGGGTGTAACCAGATCCTTCAGCTGAAATAAAACTTCACAGATATCTCTCATAGACAGATTGCTGAGCAGAAGAGAGAGAAAGAAAATACAGATTTAGTATGAAATGCTAAAATTTCAGCATAGTGAAATTTGAAAATGAGTAGGAATTCAATAGAACAAAGGTTTTTGTGCTAATATGTCTATGGGAATGATTGAAAAAAAATTTTTTTTTTCAGCATCTCTAAACAAGTGCTGGGCAGGCTTCCAGCCAGAATCCTCTTCTCTCTGCATTTTCCTTCATTCAGCTCCTGGGTGCTCCTGCCCCACTCATCGCTTCTCATGAGCTGCCAGTGCTGGAGGCTCCTCAGCAGGACATCATTTCCCTTTGTGGGGGGTTGCTTTGCTCCTTCCTTGGGAAGCGGCTGTAGCACAGCAAGGGTTAAACCACAGTCTGTGTCATCCACTCAGGTGGACTGAGAGCAAGGAGTGTGTTCATCTAGTCTGTTCTTTTAAGGCATGCACCCATTTTCCTAAGGCTGATTTATTGCTTTTCAGCCCATTGAACCATGCTGAAACCTAAATTCAGCATGAATTTATGAGGATGGGGACATACTTGCTTCAGTTTTCAAGTTTTTAAATGCCAGTACCTCAGTATTTTATCATATAAATACACTATATAATATAGCATTATATTTATGTACAATGTAACTACATAACATAGTTTAAACATATTCTACTTTTTAATTTAATGCTTTAAAATTATTTTTTAATTTTGTGTAAGAAAATTAATTCCATACACATGTAAACTGAGAGAATTGCTTCAAATTAGTAATATTAGATTTCAAGATGTGAGCTTTTATTTATGCTTTCATCATAATTGCATTAAAGTGTCAACATGAACTACATTGAATTAAAAATTTTAGATAATTTTTAAAATTTTTCCTCATTTTTTAGAGAAGAATATCCCAAACGAGGTAATATATGTTACCTCAACATGCAGCAAGAGGTGAGGTAAATTTCAGATGTATTTATAATATTAAAAAAAAAAAGTTGGTTTCCTATTTTGATTGCAAACATTCTTGATTTTACCTGGAAAGGCCTGATGACAAAAGCAGCACTAAAAGGCAGATGCTGTCCCATTAATATTTGTAAAATATTTGATGGTATTCTTGAACAACTTTGATAGTTGCACTGACAATGTAAAATAGACATTTAAATGCGTTTCCATTAAACACAGGTGGAGTCATAATTTGAGTCATCTGTAATTTGCCATTTCTAATTAACAAAACCAGGAAAATTTTTCTGCTTCTTGACCAACTTTTGCTATAGTGGGGCCTCCTGTTATCTTTACGACAGAGGTGATAAATTGTGACTGCCAGGACAATGTACAACTGAACCATATTTTCCAAATCCTGATAAAATGCATGCTTGATGGGTATATGAGGAGTCAGGAGAACCATCCCTGTCGGGCAGCGCAAGCGGCACGTGCTGCTTTACCAGCCGAGGTAATTACCTGTGTTCAGAGCACACCTGCCCTGCTTCTGCCCTCGCAGCCAGTGCCTGTCTGGGGCTGTCACCAGCAGCAGTCTGGGCGTCCCAGCAGCCCAAGCCCTCTGCTCACACAGAGCAGGGCTTTGTTTGCACTGAGTGTGTCAGCAGAAGAGCTGAGCTGGAGCTAAATCAGCCTTTCTGCTCTGACAAACTGTTAAAAGCATTTCGCTTACACACGTGCAGTCACATGCACGCTTTAGAGAACTGTACTGACAGTTTGGGGGTTAGTAGTTGATCAATTAGGGGGCAAGACGTAATCAGAGTCCCTGTTCACAGCCTCTGGGATGCACTGCTAGCATGCTCTTTTTTCCTGATATTACACTCTGGTTGGCTTTGTGGTGGTTGTTTTAATTGTAAGGTATCTAAAGTGTGACGTATTTTAGGAGCACAAAATAATATTAGCTAAACCACTACCAAGCTGATCTTCTGCTACATTATCTTGCTTTTATTTTCCCCTGAACCCAATTCTGCAGTGTTATCTCAGCAGTCCAATATCTGAGTCAGGCTTCTCCTTTTTTAAGTGGTGCCTTTCTGATATTGTGACAAGCAATCTGTGGAAAACGTGGAACTGATAAAAGAAAAAGAAATTGTTTACAGATAAGCCTGCTTCATCTCTGCTGTTTTACCAGAACCAACAAAATTTCTTTGTGAGCTTGAGCAAGAATTTATGTTTTTTAGTTCCTGAAAAGTGGATGTAAAATAAAGTAGGAATCACTGAAATAAGCACATTACTGCAAGAGAAATTGGACATGTACTACACTATTATACAGCTCTTCGTTAGCAGCAACTGTTAATGAATCCCTCAGAGCCAAGGAGTCTGATGAAGACCTTTGGATTTGGCATGCTGCTAATAAGGATGGCACAACACATGTCTGTATTGCATGGTTCAGTTCCAGATTTTCTGTTCTGGTCTGTTGCCTGGATAGCTTCCCAAATCTCCCTTTTCCAGCCAAATTTTGGAAGAAGTAATTAACAAGCAGCATTCAGATAATCTAAATTTTCAAATGTTCTGATGTTTCCTATCCATCTGCTAATCCAGGTCCTCTTACAGAAGTAGTGTGAATAGTTTAAGGAAAATAGTCCTTAGTTGTACATTCTGGCGGTAGCTGTCTCAAGGCTGAGCCACGTGGAGGTCACATATTTTTTCCTCATCTACTTCTGTGCAAAGACAGCCCAGATGAAAAAGTCCTGAAATGGTTTGGATTAGCTCAGCTCCTTGTGCACAAGAGAGGAATAGCAATGAAAGGGTCCATGAATCGATTTGGATTGCCATTAAAAACATACTTGACTATGACTATGTGGTTATGTTTTTAAAACTAACTAGCACAGCTTCGCCTACGTAGCTGAGCCCTAAGATGCTGTGCTGGTGATGTGGTTCTGGATCTTCTAGAGACACTAGTGTTGCAGCTGGACATTGGAAAAGCTGTCATTTCTTGTTGAGTTTTGTCCCGTCCACAGTCATCCACCACTGCCTGCTGGGTTCTCACCTTGCTAAGGACGTACTGGACAAAAAATCTACCTGTGGCAGTGGAAGTTACAATCTACTGCTTAGGGCTTGTGTCTGTAGAGCACGACAGACTCGCACGGAGCTGTAACAAACACTGCCTCCAACGACCTGCTGATGCTCTTGTGTCCTTGGAGGCAGTGTTTCTTCCAGCTCCGTATCACACCCCGTGATTTCCCACCACAAACACATCTCATCCTTTGTTTACGAGGAAAGCAGGATTTCAAAGCCCATTGAGTTCTTGTTTTCATTTTATCTGCTGCTTTGTACTTCTGAAGCCCTCCGGGGACTGATGTGAGTTGTCACAGCAAAAGCCACCTTATTTTTGATTTTCTGTTGCATAAATGTCAGTGAGGAGGACCCTTACTGGAGAACCCTGGGTCTGCTGGGGAATTTAGCAGGGATCTGGCTGCCTGCTGTGAGCTGGTGTGACTGGCCCACGGCAGGACCTGGCAAAGGAACATTTGCATGACTACTTTTAGGCTGACACATATTGTTTTATCCAAGACACCACAGGATAATTATTTCTTTGACCCTTTTCTTGTTTCCTTTAGCTGATTTATTCTAGAAATTTGAGCCATTGAATAGAAAAAAAAACTAGACAAAAAGAATTCCTTTGAAGCTAACCAATGGTATTCTAGTTTTAACAAAAATAAGTGTTTGGTGGACTGTTGACAGCAAATAATTTATTCATTGAATTTAGTGCTTTCATGTTTCGTAGTTGCCAGTAAACAGATGATGACAATAAAATCCAGAAATGTTTATGTCAGTCATATGCAAATCAGTAAAAGGGTATTTTGTGTGGATAAACAACTCAGAGATTAATCTGACCATGAACTTCATAGTGCAGGACTGAATGTATGTTTTATATCCACAGTTATTGTGATTTGTACTACAGAGGAAGGTACCTCACATTATTTTCATGGAGGGATAAGTGTTAATTTTAGGAGCATGACCAATCAAACTTAGTTCCTAGAAAAATATGCTGTAAACCCAGCAATTGCTAAGGAAACATTCACGTGCCAAGATTGCTTTTTGAACTAAGCCTAAATTAATGTGCCTCATTTAAGTTTAAAGTGATTTGGAGTATTAAATGCTTAGCTTCTATCAAAATTACTTCAGCACCTGGTATAAATGCAGTGTTTAACACTGCTTTTAACAATCAGAGAAGTGTGTTGTTAGTGGTGGTATGCCTGATGGAGCTTCTGTTACTGAGATTTCTTAAGAATTGTTGGGATAAATGCCTGTGAGGAATGATTTAGATATGGATGATCTTGTCTTAGCACAGAGGGATGGACTTGGGAGGTCCCTGTTTTCTGGGAGTCCCTCTGCAGAGAGTAGGTTTGTATACAATGGATCAAATGATGGACAGCCTGGAGGTGATGGTCCAGGCAAACCATATTGAAATTATTAGTAGCAAAACCAGCCTGGAGGGTCCAGTTTGCTTAGGATCTTCAGGATGACTGCAGACTATTCAGCCAGAACAAAAGCTGGGCCGCACCCCAACGAATTCAGTCTTATTCTCAGGTCCTTTGCAAAACTCTTGATGAACATTTCATCCCTTAAAAAAAATAAACACAAAAAAACTTGAACAGCAAAATAGGAATAGGATGAGTTTCGCATGTAAAGTAATAACTAATTGTACATGATTCTTTGAAGACAAATTTCTTCCAAATAAATTACTACTGCTCTTTTAATACTATCTTTCTTATGCTGCTGGTATGTACATTTAACACGAATCTCTTATGCTATGAAATATGCATATGGAACTAAATATGTTGACCAGGATTTCTCAGAAGAACAATTTTCTACACAGTACTTCGAAAATTCAGCCTGAAATCATTTTGCTGCTCCTGGCTTGGAAGAAGGGACAGACTTTTTATTTCATAGAAGATTAATGTGTAGTCAGAAGGAAGAGAGTACTTATATCTGGATCATTCTTCACAAGCAAAAGGCTGAATTTGTTTCACAGTGATTGCCTTTGTTTGATAAATAGTTTGTGGTTGAAATGGAATACGTAAACATTTAGGGACATAAATAACTCAGTCATGGTAATGACTTGTAGACAGTGATATATCCATGCCATTATGAAAATTTGTGTTCAGCATCATAAACAAAAGTTAAACCCTATAAAATGGGAGGATGTTTCTGTATAAGGATTCCAAGAAGAAAAAGTTTGTCTGTGTGTACTGCAGATTAGCCCAGATTTTCAAAAGTGAGATATTATGAAAAAGCCCTGGTTCTGCAAATATGTGTACTCAGTCTGTCCAGGCCTGGCCTAAGGCTGCTCTGAGTATGGCTGCAGGAGGACAGAATAGGGATCTGTCTTTAGTATATAAGTAACATCAGACTGGCAAAGAACTGCCCCAGGTGAAGATGGCCATAGGTGGCATCAGCTCAGTGGAAAAACGTCCCTGGAGCATCTGATTCTTAGAGCTGACCTGGGCTGGCTTTGTGCAGGTGAGGCAAAACTATGGGCAAAACTAGCACAGAGGTGGACTGGGGTATCTGCCCAAGAATGGTGCTGCTCTCAGGCTGGGGAGGTGGGAAGGGGCTGGAACTCCTTTGTGAAGAACGTGCTGCGGTGGGGCTGGAGATGAGACGGTGTGCTCACCCTGCCTTTTCACATTTGTTAACTTCTGGTCCTTGATTTTGTAAAGAAATTTAGCATATGTTGTGTTTATTTGTTTGTGCTCTGGGTGGAAGTGTATGTAAAGTCTTTAAACATGTGTTACCATCTGGGTGCAAGGATGACAGCCAAAAAACCACAGCCAGCTCTCTTACAAACTCCACCCAGGGCTTTTGAAATCACATCAAGGCTTACTGATTTATAGGATACACAATTGCTGAATGTTGTGAAGCACATGGAGCCTGAGGAATGATGATCTTTAGATGAGATTTTATAGGTTCTCCAGGGACACTGAAAATAAAGTGGTGCCTCTACCCTGTTCAGCAATGGCATGCACTGAGTTCAGACAAGTATTTCTGACTGAGTGTGTCCTCCAAAGATTATTGTTATGCTTGGGATGTACTTTCACATTTCCAAGAGCCACTGAAGGCACTTTTTCTTGTTAACAAAACCTCCACTTCTCAATAATCAAAAATTAACAGGAAACCTTACTGATATATACATCTTCCTGAAGAAAGGTTTTCCCTCCCCCTTTCTTGTTCAAAGAATGCTATTGTCAGAACATATAAAGCACCTTAAGAAAAAAATCACAACTGTTTTATTTAAGAGAAAGGCTAAAAGACAGTAGGAAGAAAGTAGCATTTATTTCAGCTTCTCTAAAAAATTATGTCTGCATTGTTCACCAATTCGTGTATACATTGTTTGGAAAATCCAATAGCCAAAGATCTCTTCAGGTTCATAGTCTATTTTCAGGTGAAGCAAAGAAATATATCTTTATTTTTCTGTAAAAACAATTTTTAACTTCAGGTGATTGCTAATTTATTTGTTTGTCATGTTGTCTTTTCTCTCCAGTGAAAGCAGTGTGTGTTCACCTTCCAAAAACCACCATGTGCTGGAGGAGATTCTGGAGGATATACATATACAGCACTCTTCAGGAATTTCTGGTCTTTTTCTTCATGTGCCTTTAATTTTGTCCTCTTCCAAAGCAAATGAGCAGCTTTTAGTTCAAACAGCCAAGTTCATTTGCTCTCCCTGCCTACACTGTTTGCACAAAACTTTTATTTTTTCCCCACCCTTGTGATAACCTTAACCCTGCATGAGCATAGGGAACTGTGACAAAGCTGTTTCAAAGAAAAATTAATTAAAACCATAGTTAAAAAACTCTGACTAATGTTTATTTATTGCAGACTTCCAGACTGTAAGGGAGCAGGGTGATGGTGTGAGCCAGAGAAAGGGCATCATGGGGATGGGAACTGGGATGTGACACGTCTTGGTGGAAATACATTGCACACAAAAATTTACCATCCTTTTCCTTCTTCTCAAATGGCAGCCTCTATTTTCCTCTAGAGTTCATGCCAAAGCCTGTGCAGCAGCATAACCTGAGTTATGTGAACACGAATGTGAACAGTCATGCCGGAGAGGGGAGGGTGAAGTCACAGCACTCCTACTGCGGCTGGGCTTCCACACCCCAGGGTTTAGAGACAGCTAATTCTCAGCCAGCTGCAAAATCAAATACAAACCCGCAAAGGACCCTGAGGTTAGCTCAGCTGGTTTGAGCATGGTGCTAATAATGACAAGGTCAAGGGTTTGGTCCCTGTACAGGCCAATTTCTTGAGAGTAGAACTTGATGGTCCTTGTGGGTCCCAATTCAGAATATTCTATGATTCTGTGAATTTTCAATATCTGCACTTCAGTCAGACTTGACAGCATTTAAATGCAATTTTACTAATATTAATAAACATTTACTAGTCATATTTATATTTCCATATTAATTGAGTATATACAAATTTTCAATGTGGTAATCCTTACAACACTTCCAAAATAGAAGAGGACAATTTATTTCTGTTATCCAGATGGACAGGCAAAGCCAAGGGGCTGCTTGTCCCAGGTGACAGAGGATGACTGTGTGATATTTCACAGCCAGTGCTGTAGTTATCCAGGAGTATTTAGCCTTTCAGAAAGGGGAAACCTTTTTAGCACAACACCAGGCTGGTATCTTCAGCTGAGCTAGAGCATGAGCTGTGTTTGTGTGCAGGACCCCTCTGTTGTCATAGTTGAACTTTTCCTTGCCCAGACTCTGAAAATCTGTGTAATCCCAGGCTCCTCCAAATCCCAGTTGTGGAATTAACTATAATCACCTTGAGAAGCTGTGCCCATATCTTCAGAACCCATAGTCTGTGTCTCCTGTGGTCTAAAATGTAGCTAGTGCAGAGCTGGGACAGTCTCGTTCCCTGCACTGCAAACACAAGGAAATCCAGTCTCACCAGGGGACTCTGACAGCTGCTGTGCTGTGTAGACAAGGTCCTGATGCTGGACCTCTTGGCACAGCACACAGCTCTGAGAGGGAGATAAAAATCTACATTTTGCAGATTACTATTTTTTAGGAGTGAGAGATAACCCATGCTGAGAAAGGAAAGCCATCATTTTCTAGGAAAACTCCCTTTTGGGTTTCAAAGGAGAGTGAGGCTTAACACTCAATACAATAAGGCCTTGGGAAGGAAAGGGGGAACTGTAACTGAGGAAAAGTGGTGAGGAGAAAACTAAGTGACACCAACCGGACCTCAGCTAAAATATTTAAGTATAAGCTCCAACATGCTACCAAGAGATGAAATGCTGCAGATCACTGCACAGAAGAACTCTACTAAGCGAAATGATATAGTGCAGCAGTCAAAACCAGACATATGGGGTGAGAGCTGAGCAGAAGTGAAAGTCATTTTCCCCTGTATTTGCTGCCTACGATCGAGATTATTGCTGCATGTAACCACACGTGGGCAGCCAAGAAACAAGGGCCCCATATTCTGTGAAAGTAACTACAGCCTGCAAGGGACACAGAGTAATTTTTCTTGTTCAGCAGTGGTCTCTGCCAAAGGGACATTCTCCTCCAGGACGAAAAACAGACCTTCACTCTGTTGCCCAGGGAAGTGGCAAGGAGTCCAGCAGGGAGTAAACATCACTGTCCCCTGATTTTGCAGCAGTCCTGTCTATCAGCTCTGGGCTTGTTCTTCATCTAAAACCTTCATGTCAGTTCACAGAAAGGTCCGATACAAATATTCGACATGGCTGTTCCTCTGCTTTTACTCTTTGTCCTTTTGAGTATAAGGGTTTATTTCTGGGGTTAATGACAACTGATGGTGAGATTTCAATGCAGCAGCTAGTGCTAATCTGGATGGTGAGAGAACTGACTGCTGAGCTGTGCAACCACAGCATGGCTGTCAGGATGGGCTCTTCCAAACACAATGCAGGAGGTGACTTTGAAGAAGCCTATTGTATTCATGTTTCCTTTCAACTGACATCTATCTGCCCCCGGTACATCTAGAAATGCTGTGTTGTTACACAGTTTTCTATGTGTTTCCCTTTGATGCTTTGCGCTTTTCAGTCCTAAAACACCCAGCCATTTTCCAGTGGGTTTCAGCCTAAAAGTAATCTGAGCACCAGAAGCAGAGACACAAGTTGTGCAGGGATGGGAGAATGAAGAACAGTACTGAAAAGTGTCTGAAATTTTCTCCTGTAGGATAATCACAGGTTTCAAAGATTCCATGTTCCCCAGAATGACAATCTTTGTATAAAAATGTGTTTTCATTCGTGCTTTTCTTTTTCTAAAAATGTCATGAAATTGAGTTACATCCCATTTGCTCTAATCATTTATATGGTGAAAACAGCCATCGTGCCTCACCTATCGAGACAAGCTGCTTGATATTGCTTTCTTCAGCCAACAGGGATTTTGCTTCTTTTTTCCCCATTGCCCTTGCTGCAGAGATCTGACCATATTCCTGATGGATTTAAACTGGCAGGTGTGTGTTTTGGTTGTTCAATTCGCGCTCTGGTATTTATAGTTTCTGTTAGATCAATAATAAATCTTTGAAGAAGCCCATCTGTTAAGCTGCACAGCCACGACTTTGAAGACTTTAATTTCTCTTGAATTGCAGTATTCTCAGCTGCACAATGAAAGTCTTCTTTTGATCAGTCCACGTCATTATAACTTCTCTGCGAAGCTTATTGTATTTACAAATGTTCTAATTCGTATGCTCAAGGTGCTTAGGATCTGCATTACAGAGTAACCAGTGTGGAAGCACCACAGATTCATGTTCAAGTTACAAACAGGTGAAGGAGGATGGGTGAAAGTCCCCTCTGGGGCTTGCCTCAGCCAGCTGGCAGGAGTGGCACTGGATGAATTTTTGCTAAGTGTGAGGCAACATGAAATGAAATGTTTCATGAGGACGTGAAAACATGTCAACATAAAAAATTACAGAATTTCTGAGGCTGGAAGGGTGAGGATGCATTGCAGGATCATGGTCAACTTGGTGCCCACAGGCCTCCTGCTCAGATTCTTCTCTGCAGAGCTTTTCCAGCTGGCTGGCCTCCAGCTCGCTTTGGTGCACTGGGTTATTTTTCCCCAGGAGAATTTTTTAGTTCTCTTTATTAAATGTTATGAAATTCCTTTCGCCATGTTTGTTCAGCCCACTGAGGTCCCTTTGCATGGCAGCAAAAGCCAAATTCCCTCCAGGTCTGTACCCTGAATGGGATGAAATGAGGGCCAGTTGCTAGCCTTTCTTTTAGATACACAAAGTTTTTGTCCTGTAAAGGTTTAGATTCAGCACTAGGTAGAAGTTCCCAAAATGCAACACAGCAGCCCCAGGCAATATCAATCACAACTCTCCTGGCAGAGGGCTCAAGAAAGGAATTTTGTTCCTGTTGTCATTGGAGCTGCTTCTACAATCCTGGCTGGTTTTTACTGTCTCTTTTCAAACAACTGCCAAACAATTCAATGTATGAAGAACTTCTGACTCATGACGTGAAATCTGACATCGGGCCAACATGAGAAACTGGGGAAAGTCTTACGTGGGAGTTTGTGCTTCCTTTCCTGAAGGAAAATTTAGGTTATTTGCACTGTGTTGTTAAAGTGGAATCATAAAATAGGAAAATGGGCTTAGTTAACATTCACATTCTGCTTTGACTAGGCAGAAGTAGGGTGCAGGAAAACATTTAATAGAACTCTTAGAGTAAGCCCATACATTTCCAAATGGTACTTGGTTTTATAATTTCCTAAATAAAAGACGAATAAGCCTCAAGTAAATGAGATGGTTTAGTCTCCATTAGTTGTCTTAGTTGACGGGCAAGGTATTTATAGTTGTTTTTCTAAAAAGTTTTTTTAAAGAAATAACTTATTTTAATGTTTTGTTTTGTTTATTTTTCTTTAAGTAACAGTCCAAGAAATCAATTATTTCTAAACTTCTCACTTTTCTTCAGAAATTGGGGGTGGTTGAAAAAGAGAACCAGATATTTATGAAAATATCACAGTGATTTATTTTGTTTTACTTGTGAACATTAAAAAACTCACGTGATATCAATGTAATTCACTTCAGGAAGGCTTAAATTTTATTGTGATGAGCACTATGAGCACTTGGAAGGACAAAAGAAAATATGGATTTTCACAGATAAAAAGATGTCATGTTTCTAGTACAACTGAAGAGGAGATGCAAGATGTGTGTTAGCTGCTGCATGTGATCAGTTTGCTAAAGAAAACTGGCAAGTGAAGCATAAGGATGACAGCACCAGAGCTGGAAAAGAGATTGCTTCTCTGCTGTGCTCCTCGCCAATGCAGAAATGCTCTGTTCACTTTCAGATCATTTATTGTATTTTACAGTCTAATTTTTACTGAATATTCTTTCGCTCCCTTGGGAGACTGACAGACTGACTAATCCCCGTGTCGCCATGACTTTTATCTCAAAAGCAATCTCTGTGTTTCCTTTATTCTGTTACTTATGGTTGGATCATCAGTGATTCATCTCCTTTGTTTAAATAGTTTAAGTCAACCCTGCTTTGTAGAGCCGTTTATTTAGGGAGTTCTGGTTTATCAAATGAGTTAAGCATGGGTCAGCAGGTGATCCTTTTCATTGGTGTGAATTAGGGAAATCCCTCAAATCCTTCATCTTTGCCAAGTTAAATGCTATGATTTTTCTTTCTTAATATTTCAAAACTCCTTTTCAAACAGCTCATTTGAAAAATAATTTGAAATATAAGATTTCTCTATGTGCCCATGAAAGGTATAATCTGTCCAGACAATATCCACATGAAAATTACACAAGGCCTTTTTCCTGTAATTGTATTTTTATAAGAGTTTATCCAAGATACTCCAGAAACACAAGGTGACTTGGCATAGCTTTTGTTGTATTTCTTATTCTTTATAAGCTCTTTCCAAATGATACTTCTACAAGTCTTTCCTCAATAATCATGTTAGAGGTATGTTCTGCAGTTTTCAAATCTACATCAATACATGTATTTTTATCTTTCTAACCATTTCAAACACTGTCTTTCTTGTCCTTTGTGTTCTCGTTCACCTTTTGATATACAAACTGACCTCCAGAGACATTTGGATGCACACACACTGCTGATAACCTACCAGCCCAGCATCTTTTCTTATTGCTAATACTAGAAGTCTTATTGTTATGTTCTGATATTCTCCTTTCCTTATTTTCCATCCTATCTCTTGCAGTCATTTTCCCTTATCTACTAAGCATGAGGTATTTCTCTTTGGCTTATCTTTTATTAACTTGAGTTACCTGTTGTACTCTGTATTCTGGTGGGAGGGTGGGGGTTGGAAGTTTGATCACCGAGATTCCCTCTCTTTTGTTCTAAGAAGGTGGAGAAACAGACAGTGATACAGAACCCAGCAACCAGAGCCCTAAACGAGATCTTTACAGAGAGGGGTCGAATTCTTTTTAATGTCTGGCCAGGAACTTAACCCACCAGGGACTTAGCTACCACTCAGTCTGGAAAAATGAAGGTTTTGGGAGTCTCTGTGCCTCCCATTGCAGAGCACTTGGCCCTGTAGTATCAGGTGACTTCCTGAAGAGTGATGGAAAGCATGGGGCTCTCTGAACACTGCCCAATGCACTTTATGAGGTTATGAGCTCTGGGGCTCAAGGGGTCCAAATCCTGCATGAAGGAGAGAGATCAGCAAGGGCTGATGCACTCTCCAGTCTCTGGTCTGGAAAAGTCCTGCAAGGTAAGCAAGGAGTCTCTGACCTATTATTTATTGCTCTCAGAGTTACAGTAGTTCTTCTAGAAGTATTTTAAAAATCTTTAGGATATAATTTACCTGGTTCCACTGCTCAGTTTTGACAATAACAAAAGAAAATTGTAAAATATTTGTTGAGAACAAGCTGTCTCTGAGTGTCACAACAGAAACTAAGTGATGTGCTTTAGCAGAGCTTGTACTACAATCTCACCTCAAAGAGAGACTTGAAGGCCAACCTTCCAGCTTTTTCAGGATCACAGAAAATACAGGTTAAAAACAGATGGGGTCATTTTCATAGAGGGTCTGCTTCTCTGGGCTATTTTTAGTCATAGTCCTCACTTCCAGGGAATTGTGTTCTTTATGAAATGGGCTGCCCTCAGCAATATATGGCATAGATATGTTCAGGCTGGTGCTCTGACCCACATAGCCAGTGAGAACTGCACTAGCTGCTTGGTACAGGTTATCAGCTGATGATAGACCAGCTGGGATCCCTGCTCTTAATTTTCACAGGTGTTTAAGAGAACAGGGACATCAATGCTCCAAATTGACTACATGAAATTCTCATAAAACGTGTAACGGTCAGATGCAAAAACTGTGCATTTTGCCATCACTTCTCTGCTGCCATAATTTAAGGGTTTCTTTTGGAGGGTTATTCTTCTATGGATATTGAGTGTTTCCATGTATAGTGTTTCTATCAGCTATTCAGCTCTTTTTTTTTTTTCCCCAGAAAACAGCATCTCAGGTCTGAGGACTGAATGGGTGGAGGGACTGAAAAGATTTAATTAAACCTCTTTCAGAAGCTGGTGTTTGAAACTCCGCAGTATTCTGCAACTAAACCACTAATGTTATAATGTTTATAATTGATTGAGCATCAAAAGTGGCTTTGGCAACATAAAGGGAGCAAAAGCCATGTGGTTTGTGTACCTGAAAGTTTGTAATTGGATCCAGACAGACACAGACTACACCTATGGACTACTAAAAAAACAAAACAAAGAGCAACAGACAGGCCTTTGGATGGCATAAGTCAGTACAATTTAATAAAACCATCAATTACACTCTTTCCCTGAAAACCTGACTTATTTTTACCTTCAGCCCATGTTAAGGGAAAAAGCAAAGCAAAAAGGACTTTCTGCCTTGAGAACTTTTCTTTCTAATTGACTGAAATTTTCATACTGTTGGGCAATTTTTTTTTAAAGTATTGGTCCGCATCTCAGCAAATGTGAAACTCATTTAAGCTCCACCACCTTCATTAAGAAAAAGTAAATCTCAAATTGATAGTGATGAAGGGTTGAGTCTAGGCAACTGCTATGAAATTGTAATTTGGAAAGCGGGCGATCTTGGGTGATGCATTGTACTTTATTTCTCTTGTATACATTTAACCAATAAGGTGAAGGCATTAGTTGTGTATTTCTTACCAGCTTCCTTTATTTCCCTTGTAGTAGCATTAGGAACTATTCTTTCAAAAATGGTTTTCTTCCTACTTTATAAAATTTGTTTTAAGCCTTAACTTGTTCTGGGACACACCTGCTTGCAGTCAGGCTTAATGCCACCACCTCACGGAAAAGGCTGTAACCCGGGTGTTTGCTAACACGCCGAATCACCGTGTTCAGAAGGGTTAGTGGAAAACCTTCAATTAGCATAACAACGTACAGATGGCCTTCAGTAAAGAGCAATAAGAGGGTTAGCGGTTCAAAAGCAATTTATGTCTGAAACTGTTGTCCTTGGCAACACACCTACACACTTTGTCTGCGGAATGTGCCACTGTTTTGTCTGCCGGAAGGCAAAAAAAGAATATTTAATGAAAATAGAAGACAAAATATACTATTATAAAGGGGAAGGGAGAGAGTCTAGATTAACACAGTGTTTCACTGTTTTCATTAATCCTGATCAAGAGTTATCACAGAAGGATCTAGTATGTTTTAACTCTGTATGGATGTTCTATCTTGAGAAAAGAGGATTAAAAAAAAAAGAGTCTTTAAATAACATCCCCACGGGAACATGCCTTGAGGTGTTTCTAGATATCTTTTACCTCTTTTAAGATGGAAATTTAGAGCTGCTTTCCTCAATATATATTTGTATAGCTGTCAATTTTCTTTTACAAACCACAGGACAAAACATTGAAAGTCATATAAAAATTCATGAAAGAAAAAGAAAAAATCATGAGCACAATGGTGGCTAGGAAAGGTTATTACTGGAGCTGTTTGATAAGGATATGCTCATTGCTTTTTTTTAACCTGGAAATGCCACTGCTTCTTGACTGGCACATCCATAAATATTTACCATGTGCTCCAGGCAGCCCTGCTACGGTTCTGTCTTGAAGTTTGACCCCATTACCCAAACTCTGCACACAAACTAAGCTGCTTCTGGGATTTTAAAATGCCTCAAACACTTTCCAACAGCCCCCAAACAGAAACATAAATAGACGTTTTCTTTGTATTCTGTTTTTTCCCTATCCCTTCCCTACCACTCCTTCCCTCTCCTCCCACCTGAGCAATTTCAGAGATTTCAGGCTCACATTTCTGACTTTGTACATTTATTTCTGGGCAAACAACAAGCAGTGAGCACATGAATCCCGTGACCTGGGCCATTCCTTCAGGATCTCAAGACATGCACTATTCTGCAGCAGCAGGAGGATTTCTCCCCCTGGACCTCCAGATGCCTGGGAAGCCAGAGGAGATTTTCTTTCACTTACTAGACAAAGCTCAGGGGCAGAAAGGAGGACCTACATGGGGAACCCAGGGATTGGTTGCTTTGTAGAGAGACCTTCTGTAACCGCTAAAAATAAAGTTCAGCTTTATTTTTATGTTTCAGGGAGTAACAGGAGAAATAGTTGTTTAAGATGTGGGAGGCATCATAGAGTCCCACCATTTTTAGAGGAAAATTTTTCTTCTGGGTCTGAACAATATTTTAAGCCAACCCTGAGTAAGATACATGTTTTAAGATGGTTCTGAAGTTGCCTTTTTTAGGACTGAAATTGCAACGGAACCAGGAAAAGGGAAACAGACCACTGACTGCATTCCCACAGTCATACCATAAATCACTCTTAGGCATTTGTGTGTATATTGTGCTATAATTCCTTATTTCTGACATATCAGAGATTATTCTGCACCCATTCTGTCCTAAAATTAATTTGGATCTCATTGCTTTTGCACTGTTCAGACCAGACTCTGCACGCTCTAGCACTTAGGAAATGTCATCTTCTTTCCAGCATAAATGTGTTCACAATCTATTTATACTATATATTTATCTGTTTATTCCTGTCAGTATTAGCCTTTAATAGAAACAGCTGTTTTCCTCCTATATTTTGAGAGGATGATCACATCTACTTTTCACCCTTTACATTTTGAGTCAACAGAAACATCTCTGTGGCCTCCTTTCATGTGGCTGGATCTCTTTATTCCTGAACTTTTCAGTAGCGTGTTTTCACACTAGTCCAGGTTAACAGAGGAACAGTCACACGTGTAAATACTGTGTTGAATGGTAGTCCTGCATATTCAACTCCTTAAATTCTGGTATAAATGTAAATTGGAAGAAAAAGCAGTTGGAAAATGCTTAACTACCAAAATATTCAAATACAGAGAGATCCCCTTTAATCTATACTGGAAAGTATAGATCAGAAAGTTTGGAAAACTTGCTAATAAAGACAGATTTTGGAAAGTGCATGCCTTGATTATGGTCTGAGTAATTTTACTGTCTAGTTAAAGAATTTCTAAAGGAAATATTGTACAATTCACTTTTAATCAACCAATCAATCAATAAAGTAATCAACATTCTGAAGCCTTAGGAAACTGTCTTCATCAAACTAGTGTTGGAAATTTAGAAAGGGCCAACTAGCAACTAAAGATTATGGAAATATTCCATCCAAACCACACTGTTAACATTTGTTAATCAGAGGAAAATGGATTAAAATTTTATTCAAAACTTTTAAAATGCTTTAGAAATGATGCAACTCTTTTCACTTAAAATGAATTTTCACTGAAGATTAAAATTAAGACCAAACTACAGAAGAATTAAATTTTCAGGTTTCATTTTACATTATGTTTTTCTCTGTTCCCTCTCTGAATAACCTTTTAAATTTTGCTATTACAATGAAGAGAGTTAAAAGAGAAACAGAAGAGTGGAAAGAGAAAACTTTCATACCTGCAGCCTCCAAATTTGGGACTGAAAGGTTATTGATCAGAAATGATGAAAAATTTGGGGCTTCTTAATTAATTTATTAACTTAATTTAAACTTATGAATTATCTACAGTTATTCTTCTAAGCAGTTGCATCAATAAGGTGTAAACAATTCACTATTTTATTTTGTTCAGCATATTTGAACAGAAGAAGAATCCATGTAATAGATCAGTTTCACAAGTCACACATGAATGATTATTTCTAATTTAATTTTAGGGGTTTTTTTAAATTAGTTTTCATTGAAACTTCCAGAAGCTCAGCCTTTCATTTCCTCATGAAAACTGGGACAGTATGAATTTTTTTTTGTCTTCTGAGAGCTCCAGTAAAAGCATTTTAATAATTTTTATCACTAAGAGATCTAACCAAATCTATCAGTGAAAGATTAATCTTGAAGAAATCCCCCTCATTTTCCTAAATAGCATTTCTACAGGTTAATAGTCTCTAGGAAAAGGTTCTCAGAAGATGCCCCACCATATTTCTTCCAGATGAGGCATCAAGTGCCAGTGCAGCGGAAACAGAGGCGGCACTCAGGCCTGGACTGGCTGCATCACCGTGAGTGCAGGGTGCAAGGCAAAGGGGTGGGCACAGGAACAGAGCCAGGACTCGATACCTTTGGGCAGAAGTGGGTGTCTCTGTGGTCCTGGGAGGAGCAAACCATTCCCTACACGGTGGGAGCCGTTCACAGCACTCTCAGGTATGGCCCTTGTGAAAAGCAGCTCAGGCTTTCCAGCACCACATCAGGAGCCTGAACAGCCTTTCCTGGAGGAGGTGAGCCTTTGAGAGCGACTTCAGAAACTCTCAGATCCCCTTTGGAGACAATGCCACTCTGAGCACTCAGGCTGGAGCAGGAACCTGGGGTAGCTGGAAGTGTAGTGGGGCCTCCCAGGAGTTGTCCCTAAACCAGCCTTGGTCACGACAGCATCATCCTCTCTCTCTCTATGAAGAAAGACTGAAGCTGTCTGTGCTTTAAGCCTGGGATAGCTGAAATACAAGTATTCATTGAAAACTCTCTTTTGCTGCCTTTTTGTGCCACAGCTACTTTGTCTTTGTTGCCCATCTAACATCTACTCATCTGGGGGAGAAGAGAGATTATTTTTGATCTCAATCTTTCACAGTGCACATACCCCTTGTGCTGACAATGGTGCGATAATATCTGTAACTATCCCCCTTGGTTTTGTTTTAAAAAAATCTGCATTTTTCACTTGCTCTGCATCATTCTGCATCTCCTCCTTTTCTTCTTGAACATTTACTCTGATAATTCCTGGTTATAGCTCTAGGTATAGTCTGTATCATTCATTATAGCAGAAGCCACAGAACCACAGAATACATCCTTGTTGCTGTATGATCTGGCAGTGGAAGCTGTAGCAGCACAGTAGTATTCCCAGAGCATCATTTTGATGGTCAAATACCTTAGAGATTCAGCTCTCAATAAAAAAGCAAGCTGTCTGAAGACTTTTTTTCCTGAATATCAGCTGGAATCTTCCTAATGCTTTATTCCTCAAAACCTTCTGGGTATGTGAGCTGCTTCAAGACAAGTGGAAGTAGCCTTGAATATTTTGTACTGAAAAAGTGAACTATTTTGTAGGAGGAATATTTTAATTCAAGTGGTAGTAAGGTCTTATGTGCAGATTGCATTTTTCTCTGCTTTGGTAGTAATATTTAACATTATAGAACTTCAGTATAGCTTTCTTTCAGAAATGTGATTGTTATCTATTCTATCATATTTTTTAGTGATTTTAAAATTGTTTTAACTCTGATTTTTTTTCTGCCATGTTACAATAAGTTACCTGTTCTACTAGCAAACAGCGAGGCAAATGATCTTTGAAGTACCATGCTGTCTTAGTTTAAAAGAC
>WBMZ01010659.1:0-93480 GCA_013400975.1 Atrichornis clamosus | reverse complement strand
GCCCCCACCCTTGTTCCCCCCCTCCCTGCGTGGTATGGTCCGGACCCCGGCACCTCAGCGGCACGGGGGGTGCCGGAGCCATCTTTCTGCCCCCCCAGCACTGTGGGGGGGCCTCATCCCTCCACTATTACTCTGGCCCGCTCGCCCCATGGTCAGCCCAGCTCCCTCGCCCTCGGCGGCCGGCCCGTCCCATTCACTCGGCCTCTGCCCTGGCCGACCGTCCGTGTCCCCCCCAGGCCCGCAGTGGTTGGGGCCGGCTGGCCGCCGGGCACCCTCACGGGGGTCTGATGGCGCCGCTGCCCTCAGGCGGGGGCGGGGGGGGGGGCGCGGCGAGGCTTCGGGCTGGGGCGCGGCGGCGGGAAGCGGGCGGTGTGTGAGTGTTGGGGGGGCACTCGCCCTTACTGATTGGCCGCGTGCCTCGCGCCCCTGCCTCCTATTGGCCTATTTGTGGGAGGGGGCGTCGCACCCCGTCTTCGGATTGGCTAATGGGGGTCGCGGAGGGTATATAAGGGGGTGCGGTGGGGGGGTGACGGTCCGCCCTGTGAGGGGCGGTGAGGAGGGAGGGGTCAGATCTTTAGAGCGTCCGGCCCTCATGGGGCCTTGCCCGAAGGGGCTGCTAGGGTCCACTTTGCGCACCTGTGTGGCCCCAACAGGGCAGGGCTCCCGGCTGAGTCGCCCTAAGGCTTGCTATGAAGGCTTGCTTCCAAACCGCCCTGAGGTGGTTCCATCCATGAAGGTCCCAGTGTGAGTAGCAGCAGCTGCTGCAGGTGGAAGCTGTGGGGTTCACTGCTATCCTGACACTTGTCTTGGTGCCAAAACCCCTGTTGCTGGGGTCTCAGGTGTGGTTGTAGCAGGTGACTGCTTGATCTTGTGGATCTCTTGCTCCCTGGGTTTTGGTGTTGAATTGTGCCATTTCCTCTTCTGTGCCCTGGTTCCATTAAAAGTGAATTAATGTGAGTTTGTTAAATGGTTGAGTTGAAATGGAAGAATGAGGTTCAGGAACTGTGCCTTTCAGAATTACTCATCCTAAAGGAACAACTCACCTTTGTAGGGTTAATTCTCTGTACAAGACATTGCCATCTATGTGTGGTCGTGTGGTCACCTCTTACCTCTCAGCTGTTCATTGCAGAGCCTCAGGAGGGCTCTTACAGGAATCCCTAAATCAGAATTTAAACCTGGTTTAGGCTACTGACAGTAGTCATAGTCCTGATAGTGAAATAAAGGGTCAGTATGTGTGATGCACTTTTTGATACATAAGCACCAACTTGTCTAGTGTATCAATATATGTTTTTATGGTTCTTACAGGCCTTTAAAGAATGATCAAGTATAAAGCTGGGTGTGTAAAATGCCTATCAGTGTTTTCCTGTGAGTTTCAATGGGCATAGAGACTATACTGAACTTTAGCTTTCTTCTGTTTTAATAATACAGTTGGGTTTTTTCAGTTGAGTTAGAAGATGAGATGCTAATGAATCACCAACAGATTTTACAAGAGGATTCTTTGCATCTTTTGTGGATACAATAAAATAATTGGCAGTCTTGAGCCTTCTAATGTCTTCATTTCTAGGAAAAATAATACAAGAGGGTGTATTGCTCTAGTCTGTCCTTAAATTGAAAACTTATCTCCTAAATTGTGATGGGTTTTGGCACTTTGCTACATGGATACTTCTCTTGTGTGAAACTAGACAGCTTGATTGCCTTGGTTATAGGACGGGATATTGGTGTAATTGTTATTAATATTATCGGATAGAATAATTCACAATTTGATTTTAGAGAGAAATGGGTCTGTGGTGTCACCTGTTCTCTTCCAGCACCTTAATCCTACCCTGCACAAAAAATCCCTGAATGAGCTCTCCTGGGGTAAATTGCTCTGCAGTGAGCAGCCACTTCAAGTGTGTTTGTTCTTGACCACCTGCAGCTGCTGGCAGCTGTGTACACTGAATTCTAATGGACTTTTAAGTATAGCTAATTAAGGGGGCTGGTTTTGTGTGTTGACTTTTGTTTGGACCTAAACATGAGATCAGGTCTATTTGTCACGTTTATCTCCTGCTAGTAAAACACACAGTTGTTGTGTTGTAGCCCTCAAATGGCTCTATATGTCAGTCCCCACCTGTTTGAAGGTGCAGATAGGACATTTGTTCTATGGGGTAGTTCAGAGCAGCAGCTCTGAAGCAGCTGTTATGAAGGAGCTAGCTTAGGTGTGTTTTTCGTGTGCAGAAATGAGGTGGTTTTGTTTTTTGAATTTTGAGAGGTGATTTATTTCAGAGGAGAGGTGCAGGGGCATGGAAGAGGGAGGGAGGAAGCAGCACCATCCTCCTGTTGGAAGGGAAAGAACTCCCTCCAATTGACTGTTCTTTTGGGAGGAGTTTACTGGAGGAGGAGAAGGGATGGGAGACAAAAAGGAGGCAGGAGGAATCTGGAGGGGAACGGTTTGTTTTCTTTCAGTAAATCCTAACAGTGCCTTCTTGAAGGTTGTGTGGGCAGAACTGTAGCACACACTGGTACAGACATTTATTTTCTTCATTTTTTCATCCTGTACTTTAAATACATGTTTTCCCTGCTTCCTTGCTTTATCAGACTTCTCCCTGTGTGATTTATAAACCAAATCCTTTAGGAGGGCAGGGTCACTGCCTCAAGCAGCTGGAGCCTGAGAGCTGCAGTGTGTGATTCAACAGCCCATGATATCCCAGGGACCTCAGAGGATGAAACACTGGGAAGATGACAACATGAAGAGCGTGGTCATGGATCCAGGAAGCTGAAGGTGGGAGGAAGAAGTCAGTTGCTGGAGTGCTTATGTAGATACTGAGCAAATAGGCAGAGAGGTGACTAAAGGGATTTGTGTATGTAGAAAGTAACGAACTTGACTCTTTGCCCACTGAGAGGGAGGACAGAGAGAGTGAGAAACTTTATTATACAAGAATTAGAACTCAGCAGAGATGTCCTTGGAGCATCTCTGAGTAGGTGTCTTAGCCCAGCCCAGGTAGTCCCCAGGAGGATGTTAACTTGTCCTTGAGCTGGATTATCTCCTATATTCTGTGGTAGAAATGGACTTTCAACCTGATAAGTTGTGAGAGAATAGTTACATCAGACTATTGTGCTGTCACCTTCAGTGCCTGGGCACTGTCCCTGTAGGAAAAGGACTGTGATGTGTGATGGGCACAGCAGCAGTGGACTGGCCTTGAAGGTCTAAGAGATCCCTTCCAGCTCATTGTTGCTTTGATGATGGATGTGCCATAAGGATATGGATATAGATAGATTCATTATGCACAATTGAAGTAAAGAGTGAGTTGGTGTTTGGCTGAGCTCTTCTATTTACTTTATGACTAAATAAATTGAAGCCATTTTTCCTTTTGTGGAAATAAATAATCCTTGCTGTCCCAGCCCTAGTTTGATTTCCATTTTTAACTCACCAGTAAAACATAAATATTGTGGTTATACATCACCTGATTGTTAGCATTCAGGCAAAATGCACCAGAGCCAGAGTTCCTTGAAACAATATGTGCCTGTTACGGGTGGGAATGCAGAGGAGGTGACAGCAGTCATGACTGCGTCCTCAGTCAGGTTAGAAACCTTCTTGCTGCTATGAAAGCGTGTTCCTGCTAAAGGATCTCAGGAAATGTACTGGCTCTGCCTTCGAGGCAAGCTGGGGTAATTAACTTAAGTGTGGGATAAGGCTTTTTGCAGACACATGTGATGTTCCTTTTGAGCATAATAAATCATTTTCATATTAAAAGCTTGAGGAAGACCCAGAGTCATAAAACCCCTTTTGTATCAATCTTGCTGCCCTTGCACATGGTTGGGGTGACACAGAGTGGTCAGTGAGCTCAGTCGTGGGAGGATTAAGCCCATAGTCCCTGCTTTTATTGCTGCAGGGAACCCCAGGCTATGGCAAGGCTCTCTTACACTGGGGAGTAGGTCACATTTGCTGGTTTATGCACCATTATTGTAAAGTGGGTTCTCATTTGAGATACTGCAGTGGCTTTATGGCTCCCCAAGCAGGAAGGTGGACTTTTCCCCTGGCTCATCTTTAATATTCCCCTATTCTCATCCCAGAGAAGGGACAAAAATGACTGTTTGGCAGCCACTGGGTTTTGCAGCAGAATGCCCTTAGTGAGCCTCGCAGAGGTTGCTGCAGATGAAGTCCCCAGAGATCTGTATCTTCTTGTGTAGTCGCAGCATTGAAAGAAATAGTCATTCCTTAATAGTAGGTTTGCCAAGAAAATATGGTTATTGTTGATTTTTTCCTTTTTTTTCTTCTTTTTTTTTCTTTGGTGCTTTTGTCTGAATTTCAGAGCTTTCCTTTGAAGCCATGGGTCAGTTCAAGGGGTTTAACTTGTGTCAAAAACACGTAGATACCAAACACAAACCAGCAGTGACTTTGCTGTTTGTGGTTTTCTCTTACAGCACTGTTCACTCCTGCGTGTTTGGCAGGGGTCATGGATGCACCTGTGAGTGCCACACACGGTGCTGTGGTGGCTCAGAGTGTGTAATGCTGAGAGCAGCAAGGCTAACAAGGGCATTGCTGTTGGATAGGGAATGAGGCGCTTTGCCCCCCTGAGCAGTGCTTCCCCATCCTCCAGAGCTGAATGCAGTGCATGGGGAAGCTGCTGATTTAATATTAATAACACAGCTCCAGAGAAAACGCCATCCCACAGGAACAGGAAGGGAGGGGTTGGAGAGTGTTGCAGAGGTCAAAAGGAATTTTTAAGCAAGGTTTCAAAAAAAAGTGAGGAACTGTCAGACAATGACACCAAGGTGTTTTCCAGGCATCAGAAGGAGCAGAGAAGAAGCTTTATCGTTAATGATGTTTGCTGGGTTGGATGTAAAATGCAAAAACTAAAGAGAAAGGGCTCTAGGTCTGTGACAGCAGTGGGTCCCAGAGGGTGTTGAGAAAAAGAAGGTAAATGTGAATGGTGTTCTGAGACAAACCTGTGTTGTCCTGAAGGGGTGGTTCAGGGGTGATTGCACAGCTCAGAATGAGGTAATCTTTCAGTGGAGGAGATATTTCAAAGTCACAGGAGGTGTGCTGGTTCTTGGAGCACGTTGGATCATGATTCACACAATACATAGTGGCACACACGACTGTCACTGCCTCACCACTGCCATGCTGGAGTGGTACTGCGCTATATTTGTACTATTTAGTTACACCTATTCCTATTTCAGCTTGTGTCATAACCCAGCACGGACAGGGTGAGGCATGCCTACTATTTGGGGAGAAAAATGCTGTCTTGCCATTACTGTAAATGCTTTAACATGTCACACGGGCATTGCTTCTTGCTCGTGTGTGATGCTTATTGGGGTGTACGAAAGCATTGGGGTGCTGGCACAATTGTGGGTAATTATTGGGTGGCGTGTCTCATAATTGACTAATCTTTCAAATTCCAGAAAAGTAAAATTTCATCAAGTTACTTTCATCAAGTACTTGCTATGAGCATGCAAAAAGAAAAAAAGATGGAATATCGAATAATATTTGAGTCAGGTCTCCTATATTTTATAGTGGAGAAAATATAGTTGTGACATGTAAATTCAACATTAGTTTAAGCAGACTGTTTGGGTTATTGTTTTACTAACCTCTACATGGATTATGATTACAAAATGTAGCCTAATTTCTCCATATTGGGAAAAAGCTGAGTGTATCCTATCACAACTCCTTTTATCTTTAATTATCTTTTTTTCTTTTAAGATTTCTTCAATGGAGTTTCAATTTCTATTATACAGATTCATATGTCCACATTGGACATAGCAGAGCTTCTCAGTGAGGTGCTTGTCTTGGTGTTTATTTAGCTTGTCTGAAAACGTCTGATGTGTTTGATACGGCGAGAAAAATAAACAATTGCAAAGGATAATCCGAGGGCAAACAGCGTGGAGAGCAAGCAGAGTGCTCCCTGCATGCCAGCGGTTTAGCAATGCTTGTGTCCAAAGTTTCACATTTATTTCTGCTAAAAAACTACTAAAGCTGAGAGAAGACAACAGGGAGATGGCTAAAATCTCAAGGTGCTGTGGCTGTCAGTGTCAGGGCTGTAATGGGTATTGAGAGTGGGATTTAGGGAAGGAAATAAGATTGTGAGGGATTAACGAAGGGGAGCATCCTCTGGAGGACCAGTAAGCAAAGTTAGTTTGGTCTTTTTGTCATCAGTGTTGGAAAACTTGCTCCGGCGTTGTTGGTGTTTCCTGGCAGTTCTGTTGTCAGTGACTTCGGATCAGATCATGTTTTCCAGCTTCTGGCCTTGACTGCAGAGCTTGTTTCACAGCTGAATTTCAACACTTGCTCCGGCCTCCTGCCCTCTTTATTGCCTGTCCTTGGGATGTCCCTGGGACACGGGCTGTCTTCTCCTGCTCTGTCTTCCCTCTCAGGACATCCATGTTTCCAGATAAATGGTTTTTTCAGTGTGTTTTTATGGTTATAGAGATACTGAGGGAATTCATGGAGATCCAGACTTTGGTAGGAATGCATACCAGAGGCAGATCCTCGGATGAATTTGGAAGTACAGAAATTGAAAACATCAGCAAATCCTGCAGCTCTTACTGTTGTCCCTTATTGCTGCACAATTGAGCTGTTTATTCTTTTCTGAGCTGTTTATTATTTTCATTTCTGTCAAGAACAGCAATAACAGGGCCGTTTATAGAATCTGCAGCACTGGGCCACTGAATTTGGCTCAGCCTTGCTTATTTTCCCTCAAGATTTGACATTAGTGCTAATTTTCAGAACCATGAAGTGACTGTCTTCTGCTTTCCTTTCCAACTTTTTGGTACTGTATTTTTTCAGAGATGAATCTTAATGCCCAGTTTTGTCTATTGAAGAGCCTGCATGAACCCTTAGATCTTCTTTGTACTCAAGTTGTAAGTTATTTGTGCCAAAATGAGTCTTCAGGAGTGAGTCAGCATCTTCCTTCTAACCTTCAGTGTCTGCTGGTAGGGAAGGTCAGCCAAAAATTCTGCTACTTGTTGCACCATGTGGAATTAGCCAGAACTGAGCCTTCCCCTTAATTCAGTTAGTAGTTAATTTAATTGCATGGTTTTGAACAGGGTAATTACACTTTTTTAAAAATTAAACCATCCAAAATTGAAACCTCTAGCATTTGTTTTTATTTTTCTAAGCAGTTAGTTAATTGATTAAACGACTGGCTACTGTTAGTGCAATTACCTGAATTGGCTCTTGATTAATACTGTCAGTCTAGGAAAAGAGCTGTTGGGGATAAACCAGCCAAAGTATAGCAACAGGATAGGTGTTAAATTTTGTGTAAAATTTATTCAGTGTGTTACTGACATAAATGTTTCACATAGGTAGAGGTGATCATATACCTGATAAAACAAGTGAAGGAGGTCAATGAATAAAGTAGAATTAGGTGTGAGAAAATCCCTGATTTTATCCTTAATAACAAGTAGCTAGGTGAATGGTGCTGTGTAGGAATGGATGATATTTATTTATAGTGTGCTGGGATATAAAAACAAGTAATATTTATCTGCAAATTGCCCTGGCTTTCCGCACTCAGAGAGCAAGGCTGGTGTTTATCATTACTAAATGTTTGCTGCAGTTAATTTTTGTTTGTGCTAAGGAGGTCTGAGCTCAAGCATTGAATGCACCTCAATGGATTTTATTTTTTCTTCTCAGTGCTTTTGGGGGATGTTTTGTATCAAGCAATATTGATGGAGATAAGATTTCTGTGCCTTTAGTCCAATAACTGAAGGTGTTTGGATCTACGAGGAAGTGAGAGCAGCTCCTCAGTGTCTGCTTTTGTGCGGTCTGCGTGTGCTGGATTGCTCAGCGTGAGACAGCAAATGTTAACTCCGGTGACCAGTAAAAGCATGACTTGGTGTCTAGCAATGCCGAGAAATATATTTCCCACTGTTTTTCTTTGTATATATGTAAGTAATATGATTTTTTGCTCCACCACGCAGTTCAGTGACATTAACCTGAGTCTTCCCTGTCCTGGTGATTTATCTGTGCTGGCCAGGCCTGGTGGAGCAGTCATTGCTTGGGTCTGCACAGCTTAGTCCTTGCTGGCAAAATTAGGAAGAGGTAGAAAGTGCCTGCTGCTTTTTTTCCCCTCCTTATCTATTTTTCAGTTTGTCAATGACAAGCCAAATGCTAGCATTTATAGGGATAAATTATGACTAAAATAATTTGCATTTAAAATGCAAATGAATGAAAACATCAGCAAGGAGCCTTCTGCTTCCTTCCTGGTGCACAGACGGGTACTGGCATTGGCTCAGCCCAGCAAGGCACTGGATATAAAATAAAGTTAATTGGAGTAGCTGAGAAATTAAATGGGCTCAGCCTCATGCTAATTCCAGGCCTGTGATTTAATATGACATTAGAGATGAAGGACTGGGAAGGTGCTGAACCACTGACTAAACCAATCACCAAAGCTGTAAATTACCCTTCTGGGATCCCAAAGGCAGATTGAGAGGCCCCAATAAAATTGCAAGAGGTGAATTAAATCAAGCTTGGAAGCAGTTTGTCAGGATTTTTGAGAGTTTAAGTTTCATTGTTCCTTTTTAGAAGTTGGTTATTGTAACACTGCCTTGTACCACCAGGACTGGGGTTTTGTCCAAGGTCAAAGCTGCCTGTACATGGAAAACCAGTTGGTGCTCAAACAAAATCTCGTTCAGGCAAACTGAGGAACTGGTGATACATCTCTGAACGTAGTGTTTTCTTGTTGGAAGCCTCAGGTCTATTTTTGCATTGTTTATTGATTTCTAGACTTGTAGGTGCCAGAAGGACAATGAGGAGAAGGTTATGTGGATGGCCTGTGGCCAAGAAAAGATGTGCAGGAAGAATTCAGTGTAATCTTTCAGTGCAATTGGTGGAATGGTTGACTTGTTTCCTCCTTAATGGGACATGGAAAGTGTTGTGCAGCAGGACTTGACAATTCTCAGAGAGATAAGATTTCTGTTCCTTTATTCCTATAACTTAAGGTGTTTGAGTCTTATAGGAAGTATTTGTAAAGCCAAACCTTCTTTACTCTGTGTGTTACTGAAGCTGATGAAAATAAATCCCTCATAGCTCCATGCCAGGTGTCACACTGGTTTTCATGTCTCTGTCTTCTGTTTTTTTGCAGCCATGTTGCTGAAGATCACCTTGCCTTCTGGAAGCAGAAACACAGTGAACAGATGAATCCCTTCAGCCAGATATTCATCCAGTAGATCTCTCCTCATGGAGCAGCCGGGCAGGGAGGAGATGGACTTGAAAGAGGAAAGTCCTCAGGTGTGGACTGAGTCTGCCGCACAGGATCAGAACACTGCTCAGGTGATTAGTTCCTTCCAGAGCTCTGCCTCTGCTCCGTCTGGATTGGGATCGGTGGGAAGGTTTAGTTCCCATTTGGCCCTGACTTAGAGTCTGGAAGCTCAGCTTTGATTTGTGGACAAATACAAACATTTCTGTGGTAATTTTGGGTTAAAGCTTCAGAAACTGAGCTGTGCAAACCACAGCAGTGAAGACACAGAGTTTTGAAACAAGCTGAACAAAATCAACCAGTGGCTGTAGAAGTTTCGGTATTCAAATATATTTTAACCACGTGGGAGAGCAAAAGGGTGTTCAGAGTAATGAACATGAACAAAATCTGTGCTCTGTGGCAGCTGCTTTTGATGGCATCATTCAGATCTGTTGGAACTGTGGGTGGACCTTGGGGAAAGTAATACGAATAATTTTTTCCAGCCAGACATCTGGGTAGTGAGGAAGGGAGAAATGTTAATTGTAAGTGACTAATGCAGTCAGGTTCTGCTGTATGCAGCTTGTCCCTCTGACTCTGAGACAATGCAGCTGGGAATTTCTAGAAGACTGTAAACTGATTTATTCTTTTAAGTATGTTAGGAAGAGGGTGTGGCATGGCTTTTGACCCACAAACTGAGAAATTCTGCCTCTCCTGGTAATTTCTAGGTTTGAAATTTACCAAGAAAGGCAGTTTTCAAAGGCCTGTATTCCGTTCCCTTTACAATGGGATAACAATGCTGCTGGTTTGCACATGGCAGTTTTAAGGCTTAATTGGTATTTGCAGAGTGCTCTCCAAATGTGAAACTGGTGCTTGCATGAAGATTTATTGTACAGAATCAGCACTGAGTATCCATGGGGGAGTACCAGGTGTCTTCTGAAGCATAAGCTAAAAAGTGAAACAAAATATGTAACTGTGGCATCATTTTATGAGAAAGAATGTTATGTGAATATGAATACTTGTACTCAAGCTAGGTTTCCTGTCCTGTTTTTCCATACACTGAAAATGGTTTTCAGCATGTAGAGGATGGCTAAAGCTAAGCATGTTCCCATTTCCACTGCAATTCAGTATCC
Source organism: Atrichornis clamosus (assembly GCA_013400975.1). Taxonomy (NCBI): domain Eukaryota; kingdom Metazoa; phylum Chordata; class Aves; order Passeriformes; family Menuridae; genus Atrichornis; species Atrichornis clamosus. Next base: position 83,198 of record WBMZ01010659.1, on the reverse strand, counting down.
TAGCTTGTTTAATGTAGGCCAGTGATCACTGATTATGATCATAATGTTCTGGTAAAATCAACTTGTTTGGATTTAAAGTGCTGGCCTAGACATAACTTGTTCCAGTAGTCCTTGGAATCACTGCTTAATGCTTTCAGTTACATGTTTGTCTCTTTAAATAGTTGAATTTTCTACTGATGCTGCACGTACATACTATGGAGAAGCAATCTAACACACCCTACTGCTGCCTCTGAGAGGTTCAATACTATAACTTGAGGAGTATCCGAGTTAATAAGTTTTGTTAGCCTTTCATCAGACAGCAAAAATTACCTCCAACTACAGAACTAGCTGAATGAATCATTATCGCAAGTCCTGAAAGGAATAGGAGCAGAAAGGAAAACAATATCCCAATGAATTTAAGAGATACATCAGTTCAAATATGACCTTGTTCTCTTACAAATTTTCAAAGCATCATGCAAGAACTAAATATGGGTGTGTACCTTTTGTAGCAGTTATGTCTTGAGTTGCAGTGCAGAGTTAAATCAGAGAGTGATGGGATTTGTGTCCAGATTTCTATTGGTAGAATAATTCAGTGAGACTTGAAATGAGTGTTTCCACTGTGTTCAGATTAGTTGGGGCACAAGTTCTTTCTGCTTTCCAAGGCACCCCGTGACTGCGGTGCTGTGTGCCACGGCCTGTGTTGGTGCGAGTCCAGGATCTGTTTGTTCCCCAGGTGCACTTTGTCCCCGGGGGCGGGGCGGTGGCCCAGATCGTGTACAGCGACGAGCAGGACCGCGGGCCCGCGCAGCAGGTGGTCTACACGGCCGACGGCACCTCCTACACCTCTGTGGACACCTCGGAGCACACCCTCGTTTACATCCACCCTGTGGAAGCTACGCAGGCACGTGTGGTTCTGAGCCTACCCCGTTTCTGGCACCTAGAAAACACAACAATCTTGTTTGGGATGAAAGCCAGTTACCAGCCAAGTGGTATGACTGGAAAATAGCAGGCAGTCTCTCTCAACAGTTTTCTCTGCCCACTGCTGAGCAGGGACTTCATGCTGTTCATTTGTCTGATGTGCAAATGTGCTCATCAAAGGATGGCAAGGCTATGAATTAGGAAATGCTGGTTATTTCACTGAAGGTGGACAAGAGTATAATTAACTCAAAGATGTTTTTCAAAACAAGGATAATTTCCCCAGAAATTCTGCCTCTTGTATCCAGTAAAAAGCTAAGAGCCATCTATGTTCCTTCTGGAAGAGTCCTTATTTTGTTTAGTACAGTTGTCATAATTGATAGTTACAATAACCATCTCTGTTTATACAACCTAGTTTTGTAGTATCTGTGGAGTTGTTGATTTTATAGACCTTTTATATTCTTTTTCTTCTGCATAATGGTGTCAGATAGCCTTTATTCCCTTGCAGCACGTTTGTATGGGGTTAATATGCTGTGCATCTGTGCCTCTGCGTGGACAGATTAAAAAGGAACAGGCTCTCTTTGTTGAGAGTGTTTTATAATGTCTTTGCTGACAGGGCAGATTAGCTGTGCCGCAAAGTGCACGTACCTGACACCCCCAGTCATGCTGGCAGGGCCTTGTGTGGCACAGTCTGTCTTGTTCAGCTCTCAGCTGTCCCAGAAAACCAGCTCCTATGTGGAGGAGAGGATATTTTGAGAGGGTATCTCCCAGGAAATTACTGGCCAACTAACTTCAAAACTCTGAATGCTGTCATTGTGTCAAAGTGACATCTGAGATGAAATTATCACAGTGCTAAAGGAATTTGTATTATGTCATGCTTTATTTTGTTGAAGCCAGGCTGCTGCAAGCTCAGATAGTTCAAGTTTTGGCTAAGTAAGCAAGGCTGGCCTCAATCAATCCTTGCTTTTCCTAGGCTCCTATCAGGGCTGTAGTTGCAGAATATTGGAGTTGGCATGTCTTCTATGAAATTAAACAACATCCTGGCCATATCAAAGTCCCATGTAGGATGTGCCTGATAGTTCCTCAACAGAAAGCGTGTAGAAGTCTTGTGAATTTTCAGGAAGAAAAAGCTCATAGTTCCTTTTATCCTACCCTTAAGTGTTGCATAGATTTGATAAGAGCTATTGAATTTCATCCTGTAGATTTTATCAAATCAGTAATTGACAACATAATGTCGGTAATTAAAAAAACTAAACCTCATGAAGCACTTTAGCTGTACAGATGCAGAGTGCCACATAAATATGATATTAACTCTTTATGGAGCACTGCCTAATTCTGGCTTAATTTCTATATGTCCACTTGGGTAAATTGAAGTAATATGCTGTGATAACAGGCAGATTAGAAGCTGATAAAAGCTCAGATGTGGGTTGTTTCTTGGTGGCAGGGTAATTTTTGTGTGAGTTGGGAGTAAAAAACCCCAGGGCTGGTTTGATAAGCCTTTTTCACTTTGTCTAGACTCTGTTTACAGATCCGTCCCAAGTGGCTTATGTCCAACAGGATGCCACCACCCAACAGGTAAGGAAGAGACATTATTTATCTTGGGCCTAAAACTGTAAGGGGAAGGTAAAGAGACATTGTTGTGGTGCAAGAGTGTAAAGAGCTGTCTCTGAGGTTGTCCAGTGACATTCTTCAGTCATGTGCTGTCACCCTAATCAAGACCAAAAAGCCACTATTACCAAGGCCAGCTTGTGCATGAATGACAATAAAAGTTGAATTTGGGTTTATTCTCTTTAAATCATATTCAACAAGAATTCTAATTTACTGCACCAGATATCATGAAAAAAATCTTTCAACAGTGTCTCCACAGCAGATGTGGCTGACTTTATTTGAATCTGCCATTCTGGAAAGGCTGGGTTTGCAGTTGTCCTCATACAGGTTCTGATTCAAATGCCTTTAAGTCCATAAAAGGCTCTTGAGGGATAAAAAAATTCAATCAAATTCTAAGTTTACTAGAATCTTCCAGGAAATTAAGTGCAAAACATGAGGAAGTTCAGTGACTGGCTTGAGAGCTGGGAAGAGAATAAAACCGCAGCCTGTGTTTATAAAGTTATGATTTTTCCTTTTTCTTTTTACATCCGTCGTGGATGGGGAAGTTTTGTTGTTAACTCTTAGTGGTATCTTTGGGGACTGCACTGTGGTAATCAGGTATAGACAGGTGCTTTCAGATCTCTCTAGTTCCAATTCCCTGCTTGTTGTAGACTTAAAATCATTACTGCTTGGTGAGTCTTTAATGACATGTGTGAACGGATGTGTTAGATCTGAATCATCACCAAAGCCATCATTAAAATGCGTTTTTATTGATAGTCTTGGGGCAGAGTGAAGGGTTGAATGTGTGCTGGAAATAAATTTTCTTGCTATAAAAGACCTTTTAAACTGTTGAGGCACAGATGGAAAGAAATGACTGACACAATAAAGGTGTTACCTGTCTTCTGGTTCTCTGGAGTGTTGTTCTGGAATTTTTTGTTACATCAATTTCCCTGCATTAAGAAGCCAAAAATTCCTATTTAGTTGTCTTAAAGCTCTTATTTAACAAATACATGATTTATTAAAAATAGTGATTACTTACATGCAGTGCAGATGACAGTGACGACAGAGGTGATCTGCTGTTATTATCCCAGAAGCACTTGTCTGTGTGTCCTCAGCCTGTCCTCCCTTCCAACACCATCTAACAGTAGTCCTAGCACATATATTAATTTTTTGGTGAATAGTTAATCCCTCATTGTGGCAGCTCCTGCCTTTGCAGCTGTTTTTACATCAGCATTTCATGTGGGACATCCCTGAATTGACAAGTAATGATAGAATAATAGTTAAAGCTCCTCTTGTCTTTCAGAAGAAACTTTATTGTAGAAAGAAAATGAGAGGTTTTTGAAAATAATGCCTATAATCCATGCAGTGCCTGACATGGAAGTCAGAGTATGTTTGGTGTGATTAGTAGTAGGCAATGCGAACAGCAGGTACAAATAGACCCAAGCCTGTGTGACCTTCTCCTTGCTGGCGCACTGGAGCTGTGCCATGGAATAATGATGTCTTTTCTGTTGCCACTTGGCATCACAAATGTCAATACCAGACTGTTGTGGTTTCCTCCTCAGTGTTCCCTGAAGTCTTTTTGCTGTAGTTTTTAAGGAGTTTCATAAATTGCTCTTAATACCTCTTTAAACAAAGCAACTAGATTTGGAATTATAAGAGTGCTTACGTTATGGATTTTGTTGTCTGCTCCCTCACTACTGGTACAATTCACTGTTTTGAGTTTTATCAGATATTTATTAAGCACTCTGAGGAGAGGTTGGATTTTAGCATAAAAGCTGCTTAACAATCAGAGGCACAAACTAGAAGCCACAGGATGTCAACTGTAGAGAAGGATGAAAAATCACATAGGATAATGGTGCAAATTCCTATATAGATAAGCAGGAAACAAAAGACAGGAAAGGTGATTTCTGGAATCTTAGTTGTGCTTTGTTTTACTGCTGAATGGGTGAGAACAGTGTGGTAATATGCATTAATTTGGTTGTTACTGCACAAAAAAATGAGTATGTAAACAAAAACTTACAGTGTGACCAAATGTAAAGAAAAATAATTGTTGGAATCCTCTTGTTTGAGAGCTTGATCTTCCAATGAAGTCAATATACCATCTTGGTTTTTTAATGGATCCTGGATCATAGAATCACAGAACGATTTGGATTGGAGGGGACCTTAAAGCTCATCTACTTTCAACCCTTCAGCCGTGGACAAGGTTTGCTTGAGAAAAAGAAAGGCAAAAAAAGAGATGTTTCTTACTCCTTCTTTACCTTTTTCCTTCAAAACAAATTTGGGCACAGAAGAAAAAAGACCCCAAATCACTGGTGAGGAGCTGAAGAGCTCCTCACATCTGTTTTTAGTGCAGTTTGAACCCAGGCTAGGTAGCGCCTTAATTTATAAATCTGTGATAGGTAATTCAGAATTTGCAAAGTGTAGAGATTTGAATCCTTTCCCTTTGCTTGAGGAGCTGCAGCTTCTGTCCAAGCCCATCACCTGTACTTAAACCCCCCAAAATCATGGGAATGCCCCATTTTTGAGCGAGTGCAGGGCTCAAGGGAGCTGTGCATGCCGGGCGCTGCCCGTGTGTAAGTGACTGATGGAAATGCCGCAGTGCTAAAATGAGTGCCTGTGATTCTAGGTAACCGTGCTCTTGCCTGCTGCTGCTCAGAGCATGAATCCCACCAACCTGTCCGTGCTCGGCAGCGTTGCCGACCCCCCCCAGCCAGTGGCTCTGGAGCAGGGGCCACAAGCAGATAGAGTAAGTTGCCAGGCACCCTTTCGTTTTCCATGTACAAGTGCACTGATTCCATGCTCCATCATCTCCAGGGATGAAATGTGGCTGAGTGATCCGGGAGGAGAAGTGAGAACGCTGTAGTGCAGATTTGTACTGTCTTCCATAGTCTTACCATGGAATGTGGGGGGGTTTAGGAGAGATCATGTGTTTAATAGACAGAGAAACTTGTTCTACAGATGGTTCTGTCTTGAGCAGCCACTTTAAAATTATCCTCTCAGTGCTGAAAAGCAAAGTTAATAGAAGATACAATGCTGACTGTCACAGTAACATCCACTGGATCTCCTCGCCAGTGTTTTCAGGCAGCTCTGCTGGGTGTTACACTTCTTGTTCTCCACCTGAGGAACCTGTGTGGGTGATGGAATATGCACCGCATTTCAATAGTTGTGGGTTTTTTAGGGAAAGAAAGGGAGAAACTTGAAAATCAGTGGAAGAATGCAATGCCCTCAATTGTGCTTCATGTCCCATAGTTTATATCTAGTCCCCACGTTACCTCATCCCTTAATGACCTCTGCCTGTGTACTCTGGGGATTGGTTTTGTTGCATTGTAAAGATAAGATCATGTGCTGAAGTGCAGGATTCTCTCACTTGTACAAAAGTTAAAATACAGCTTGAGGCTCTAGGTAGTACCCACAGAGCCTGGACTTTGTTTCAGACCTTCTGTGAGGGTCCAGAACTTCCTCTGGTTTCAGTTTCTTCTGCTGAGAACTGAGTCCTTGGCAGAGTGGAGCCAGGGAGTGACACAGGTGTCCTGAGTGAGGCCGTCAGCAGCAGCGATGCAAAACATCCCTTGGCTGTCATTTATCATCAGCAGGAAGGGTAGACTAGCATGGACCTTCATTGCTCATGGTGGTTTTCTTCATGAATCAGCTGGAATTGTTTGTGAATTCTCTCCTCAGGCATCATTATCGGTGCATAACCAGGTGTTACCTCCTATGGAGGCAGTGGATGGTTCTGACCCTTTAGCACCTCTGCAGAATCAAATGGAAAGGATAGAAACAAAAGAGGAAGATGTTGATGATGAAGATGAGGATGAAGATGGGGAAGACACTGACATGGACGAATGGGATCCAGATCCACCTCGACCCTTTGATCCCAATGATTTGTGTAAGCATGGGCAGTATGTAGTGTATTACCTGCTCTTCCCCTTTATCTTCCCTCTCCATCAGCCCTTTACTAAAGAGAGGCAAAAACCATTCAGATTTTAGCAGTAATGAGTAAACCCCTTTATTCCCAGAAATGTGGACTCAAATTGGGCTGCTTTACTGAAAGAACAAGATTCTGTCTCCGGTGAAGTCTCTGAGCTGCTTTGTTCTTATTTTGCAGGACGCTACCCTCTCTAATATTTTAAAAAGTAGAGATGCTATTGGCATAAGTGTTCCCACAGCTGAGTCAAAGGTTTTTAGAGAGAGATAAGACTGTCTTTGAGCTGGTGTGTGAGTGCCTGCCCGAAAATCATGTCCTCTCTGCCTGTGTGTTGCAGGGTGTGAAGAGTGTAATAATGCACATCCTTCGGTGTGTCCGAAACATGGACCTTTGCATCCCATCCCAAACCGGCCCGTGCTGACCAGGGCGAGGGCCAGCCTCCCCCTGGTGCTCTATATAGACAGGTTTTTGGGAGGTGTGTTCTCCAAAAGGCGTATCCCAAAGCGTACACAGTTTGGGCCAGTGGAAGGACCCTTGGTCAGACAAACGGAGCTCAAAGACTGCTATATCCATTTGAAGGTAAGAGTGAGAAAAAAGGGGATTAATTCATGCCTAAGCTTTGATTTTTATGAATTTTTCACTCTACCTTGATCAATTCACTAGAGATGTTTTGTTACGTCCATCTCTCAATGTAACTAAGAAATACCCGGATTGCCGTGGCTTCAAATCTGCTCCGTTATTCAGGGAGATACACTAATCCTGGTGAATGTTCTGGCATTATAGTGTTATGATACATAGGGTGCATAACATGGAAGACTGTGGATCACTCTCACATGGGCTGAAGCAGCATCTGGACATAAAAGTAGCAGTCCCATCTGAGGATGTTCTGCAGCCATTCTTTTGTGTCATGTAACCTCAGTTCAAAATACTTTTCTTACCTTTCTGTTCACAAGATGTAGGGGAGATAAGAGATTTTTCTCCCCTTCCTAATGCCAAGTAATTCGTGTGGGATAAAATGGATTTGACTGACTTTTACCAATTTTTTTACTGGTTTCACTATAGAAATTGGTCCTTCATTTGTTGCAGTTTAGACCCACAGTCTTAGTGCTGTTATGGTCAGTGTCTGATGAGCAAGTTGTGACCATAGGCAGATGCAGCACCCCAAGAGAAGTACAGCTAAAGAAGTGCTGCTTCCTGCTTGAGGCAATGTCATGAGTCAAGAAATGAAAGGAGAAGTGGGTCTGGCAGTTAGAGACTTCTGACTGATGTTTCTGTAGCACGCAGAAAGCTACAGCTTCTTGTGCCTTATTTATAGCCACAAGTACACACTGTGCCTGACCTTTTATGAACGATTCTTGTCCCTGAAAGCCTTGGAAGGATCCATTGTGTCTCCTTGGTTAAATCTCTACCTTTTAAAAGTATTTTTCTGCCTGTTTGTGGATTCCTGTTAGTAAAGTGAGAAAATTAGCTATGCCTTCAATCCTCCCCTAATGTAACAGTTGCATGGGTACACTAGTTTTCTTAATAACTCAAATTCTTTTGAATGTGCTGCCAGGGAGTTACAGTCACATGTAATTGGATTTTGCTACAGGTTTCTCTTGATAAGGGTGACAGAAAAGACAGAGACTTGCAAGAGGACCTATGGTTTGAACTTTCCAGTGAGGCTCTGTGTAACTGGATGATGTTTGTGCGTCCAGCTCAAAACCACCTGGAGCAGAACCTGGTGGCGTATCAGTATGGCCACCACATTTATTACACGACCATAAAAAATGTGGAGCCCAAGCAGGAACTCAAGGTATGGCATTGCTCGTGTGTCAGGACTCTCTTCTGTTGATCAAATCTTAAGAGTTGCTGCCTAATAAGTGCTGGAAACTATTGCTATAAATAGTTTTAGGGCTTTTTTTCTCTGATGGCCTAACTTCAAATGTCACTGAAGCCAGTAATTAGTTAGTCACCAACTTAGGGATTTTAATGAGCTTTAGCTCATGAGGAAGTTTAAAATAAAACTATGAAAATTATTTGTCTCTCCCTGTCGTGCTTTACACTGTGTATATTTTTCTGATACAATCTAATTCTTATTGCAGCAGCTTTATTTTTTTAATTCTGGATGCCCTTTCCAGTTAGTCCTGTGTGTCCCTGACTTGTTTTCTGGTGCTTTAAGTGAATATGGTTTCTCCCTTTACCCAGCTTTCCTAGAACTTTGGAAACTTTGCACGTGAAAAACGATAAAGGATATTGTGACTTTCCTGTGAGTTGCTTTTTGTTCCCTCTAAAAATGTATTGATTACTTCGAGGTCAAAGCAGTGTGGCTGGCCGAGATGGCCTTAATTTTCAACGTTTTTTGGGGCACTTGGGAGAACAAAAAAAATTTTGATACCAGGATATTTTGTTGTTCTTCAAATTTCTCCTTCCATGTAGATTTCAACAATTTATCAGCAGAGCAAAAGCCTGCTTATACCCTTTAAGAGTAGGAATCTCTGAAATCAATCCTTAATTTTTTTTAAGCTGAATCACTAGAAATCTTACTAATCCATTTTAAGTGTATTTAGACATCATTTTCTCAACAGTTTTTAAAAACAATTTGAAATCAGACTTTAAATCTGTACAGACCTCCCTGTGGAAACATAATTTTTCTTACTTTGTGTTAGTAGTGTCTTTTGAGGTAAAATTGGTTTGCTAATTGAAAGCCAATTACCTAGGGTTCGTAATGTGATTTCCTCCCCAAGTGGATGTAGGGCGTTCACACAAATTTTGTCCAGACATTGAACTAGGAGGATCAAGGAGTTGAAGCTGGGAAATTCTGATTTGCCTGCCAGGTGAGTAGTCCAGGAGCTTCAGGCTTTCCTCTTTGTCTAGCTGGTGAGATTCCTGCAGAGTAACACACACCTGCTAGAGAGTCCTTGAAATCCCACTCACCACTGTTATGGGAATGCCTGTGGCCCACTGCAAGTTTAAATTTTTCTGGATTTTTCATGCTGAAAATCTGTTCATTCCTTCTTTGAGAAATCTCTTTTAAAATTCACTCTTCTATGTCGAGCAGATGATATGATGGAAGATATCTCAGCTAAATATGAGCATCTGCTTCTAGACTTTAATAAACTTTGTCTTCGTGCCTCCTGTGGTTCTCTGTGCTGAAGGCTTCCTAAATCCCTCATATGACAAAAGTGGGTCCATCATGCTGCAGCCTGGCAGATCTTTGTTTTGGACCATATTGCTCCAATCCTTCGGGAGCTCAGAAACATTTTAAATTACTCTCTGTGGATGGTGCTTCTTATCTTCTATGTAAGAAGAGCAGAAAAGAAATCCCCTGAGTTAAAAACTGCTCCACTCTTCTTGGTACAAGTATCTGTACTCTACTGACATCCTTCCTTTGCAGTCATGCTGTTGGGTCTGAAGAGATTAATCTTACTTCCTTTAGAGCTGCTGGTAGCCATGTGCAAGATTAACATTCGTGTTAGGAGGCTAAACTTTAAAATCAAATGGATATGTTTCCTGAGCAAAGCTCTATCATTCCTCAGTGGGGGCACATTGATCTCATCAGTCTTTTTTACTGAGGATGAAAGGAGCAGTAAGAGTTAGTGGTTGAAGCAAGTGAAGCAAATGAATGCATTTTCAAATGAATTCCCTTTGGTTCTGGCTCCACCTAAGTGTCCTGTTACCTTGCGCTCCTGCTGCAGGTGTGGTATGCTGCCTCCTACGCTGAGTTTGTGAACCAGAAGATCCATGACATAACTGAGGAGGAAAGGAAGGGTAACTTGAGATCTTTTGCTTTCAGTGTGGTGGTGGTTGGGGGTTGCACTTCTTACTTTCAAGTATATGATCTCTATAGTGCTCCCAAATTTCTGCTAGGTTGGGAAAAGTTAAACCAGATCTAGACTGTGTTATTGGGACTTATTTTCAATAACTCTTCTCATGTGAATATTACCTTAATTTAACCTTTTGCCTCAGTTTCTAGGAGGCATTGGGTTGCTGCTGGAAGAGGTGTGTTTCGTTACTCGGTGTCTACTGTGTGTCATAAACTGAGGTGTGATGGCTTTAGAGTGAGAAACTTTCCTTGATCTCCCTTAACTTATTCCAGAGGCACAATCCTGTAGGTGCTCTTCCATACAACGGTGAATTTCAGAATCCCCCTGAATTTCCAGCAGTGTTGATAGTCCATGGGAATTGTCTCCAGTGACCTTTCTGTGTCTCTGTGATGAGCTGCAGTCATGCCACAGTGCATAGGGCATAAAAGCAAAGCCCAGTGGAGCAGGGCTGGGTATTCTGCAGCCTGTCTAACCTTCAGGGGAGAAATATGGCCCACAGAGGACAGAGAAGCTGGGAGGAAAAAAATGAGGTGTTTAATTGTTGGTGACTGAAATGGTGTTATTGACATTTCCAATAGTTCTCCGGGAGCAGGAGAAGAACTGGCCGTGTTACGAGTGCAATCGGCGTTTCATGAGCTCAGAGCAGCTCCAGCAGCACCTCAATTCCCATGATGAGAAGCTGGACTTCTTCAGCAGGTACTGACAGCCTTAGCTTTGCTTGTGGATCACTGTGGTGCTTCCCCAAACATGCAGAAAGGAGGGAGTTTGTCCTACAAATCCTAGTGACTAACTCAGGAGAGATCAACTCAGCACCAGAAAGGAAAAACCATGGCAGCAGGAGTCTGACTGGTGTAAGAGACTCTGTGAGAAAAGTGGCTTGGGAGAAATAAATACTCTGTGGAAACTGGTGAGGGTTTGTTTGTTTTGCCTTTTTTTTTTTTTTTATTACTTAAAAAACTTGTAATATTTCAGTATCGCAATATTGAAATACTGATGTTTCTCAGAGATATGGAGGTGCAGAGCCTGGAGAACAAGGCTTCTAGTTCCTCATTGGCCTGGCAAGATAGTTTATCCTGACCTATTAAAAACTGAATCTACAAACATCCATCACAGAGCAGAAGACATTGGTGTGTTCTTTCTCCTGAAATGTAGCAAGTGACTGTTTTGTTTTGCTTTTTTGACAAAAAAATGTCCCCTTCTGTTTAGTGCCTGACATCAACAGCTGTGGGTATTTCGGGGAGTGATGTAATGACTTCAGATTTAAAATGGATTTCCTTGTGCATTTGTTCCATCATGCTGAAAATGCTTCCAACATACTGTACACCAGGGTATTGGAAGTGGGAGACTTGCTGTGGCAGAGGACTTGATGGAAGCCAGTAGTCCTCTTGTCACAAGATTATTGATAGAAATTTTAATGTGTTCTGGACTTGGGTTTCTCATAAAGCACAAAATAAATAGATACCAGGCAGAAACCCTTTGCTTTTTGTGCCAGAGTTTCTTCAGGTTCTATTTACTGCAGGCCATTGTTGCTGAGTTGAATGGGTGAGTAGTGATGCTGAGAAAGAAAGCATAAAATCAGTGGAGGATCCAAATGCTTTTTTTTTTTTGTCTGTAACCTGGAGCACTCTGTATTCTGCAGAGCCAGAGGCCGAGGTCGTGGGCGAGGAAAGAGGAGGTTTGGACCAGGCAGACGCCCCGGGCGCCCTCCCAAATTCATGCGCATGGAACTAACCAGTGAAAATGGGGAAAAGTGTGAAGAAGGGACACAGGTATACTTTTGGAGATGGAGAGGAGAAAAAAAAATGGTGGGATGTAAATTCTTGACTAAATTAAGGGCATAAGTGCAAACTGAGGGTGTGCTTTGGACTTAAACCTGAGTAATTCTTGGTTTCTACCTGACATTCTCTGCCAGGAGAGCACACTCTACTTCCCTTCTATAAAATAACTTTCTTTTTTGCAGCAAGTTTCATCCCAAAACACTTAGCAGTGAGGTGGGTTATTGTGGCAGTTTAGCAGCATCACAGAGGTAATTTAGACAGTAAAACTGTAATGGGAATTTTGGTTCCGGTTTGTCCTTTCTGGAATGTGATGTTAACCTGCTCTTATAACTGTTACTGGTGGAATTAAATCAGTTTGAGATATGATTCTGTATGATGTTTTAATATTAACAGAAGGGCCTCCTGTAGGCAGGCTTATTGCAAAATGTTCTTTTGCTTGTGGCTGTTAGTTATATTCTGTAGGGACCTAATATGATGCATTTAAGTAAAAAGCTAAATTCTCTGATGCTGACTGTGCTTAGGTTACCACTAAGTCCTTTTATGAGCTGTATCAGAAGGGATCAGTGCTCTGTTTTATGACTTAGCTGAAAGCTGATATCTGGAGTGGTAATTTTCCTCTGGCACCTCACTGGGTTATGGCTCCGTGCTGACTCTGAGGAGTGTATACTCTGCCTGTGAATTCCTGCTGCAATGCCCTAAATGCTGCATTAGGTGCAGGCAGTTGTGAGCACACCCTCTCTGCAGGATGACATGACACACAGCAGCCCCATTTAGACAAATAAACCTAATGCTGTTTCCAAACCCTTAACTCTGGGGACACAGGGCTTGCTGAGTGCAGTCCAGTGGTGAGTGGCCTCTGGACTGGAGATGGCTCATGTCCTGCCAGCTTGGAGCATGGCCCCGGGCTGGCTCATGTGTGTCTGTGCAAAGGGGCAGGGTGATGTCCCAAGTCCCCCACGTCCCTAAAGGCTGAGCACAAGTTCTGCCTGGGAACTGGAGAGTCAGGATACTGAGAGCACTGCTTAGTGTCAGCAAGGTGGAAACCTGCCACCCAGACCTGGGCTGGGCGCTTGGCTGCTGTATTGTTTACTAAAGGTCTCTCTCTGGTAAGCACTCATGATCTGTAAGGGCCTCATTGCTTGGTTTTCTTCTCCCACACCCACTTTTGTGCTTTGACAGCACCAGCCTTCAGCTGACATGATTCAAGATTAATTCTGGTGCTGTTTCCTAGCTTGTGCTTTTAAATTTATTTAGTTGCATCAATTGGTGTCAAGGATCTCTGTGTGTTTTTTCATGTAATACAAGATGATTCCATCCCAGAGGAGTTATTGGAACATAGATTTTTGGCACGTGCTTCCTGCTCACAACACCCTCCCTTTTATCTTACTGCGAAAAGGGAGGAAAACAGCTTTGTGTGATAGATGAGAGTGATGTGTGCAGAGCTGGAAACCGAATAAAAAAACCACACAGTGCACAGTGTGATCACCTCATTTGTCACTCTCTACTATTCCAGCTAGTTTGCTGGAAAGGAGAAGACACTGCAAAATGACACACGATAATGTTTCAAAGTGACAACAGTTTCAAAGAGACAGAAATTCTCTCCTTTCCTGGGTCTGCACTAGACATTTTGATCGTAAGATTTCTCACAGGTCAGCCTGCATCCTCTGTGGTTAAAGCTGAAATAGTCTTGAGTGCAGAAGAGCCTTCCTGACTATTATCAGCTTGGTAACGTTGATTGTCTCTGGCTGATCAGACAAAGGGATGACCCATGGAGAGTCACCTGCCTGGAGCACTGCTTCCCTGCTGTTCTGTGTGGTGCGGCTGTAGGTGAAGGTGATGTGCTGAAAGCAGCAGTGGACACAGTAGGAGAACTGTAGGAGTTAGAGTAGACACATTTTGTTTATAGCTTGTGATTACAATGTATAGAAATCTTGTTGTCTGCTGAGTATCAAAGTGTTTTTCAGTGGGTGGGGGGAATAATCACTGGCTGTATGATTTGCGATTTCAGGACTTGCTGCATTTTTCCAGCAAGGGGCATTTTGATGAGGCCGGACAAGTTGCACTGAATGGGCTGGAGCAGCAGGAACAGACTCCAGTGCCACCAGAGCCGCAGGTGGCACTGGAGCAGCAGGAAAACCACGTGCTCCATGTGCAGCCGCAGCACGAGGGGAGCACGGTGCCCACACAGAGCACCATGACAGCAGATGACATGAGGCGAGCAAAGCGCATCCGGGTAAGTACAGAGGGTGGGGAATCACATTCGCTGTAACCCAGGGAATGCCAGACCTGCCTGCCAGGACCAGCTGGTCCTCCTCTCACTGTCGAATCCATTTCCAAATACCAAATAAAGCATCTCATTCCTAGCAGTTTTCTTTGCATTTAGAGGAAGACAAATACCGTGAAAAGAACCAGTATCTCATAGATGCTAGTGAGAACTGGTCTGGAATTGAAGCTGACTGAATTCCAGCACAGTAATTCTTCCATGGAAGCACAGTCCATCCAAGCTGGCAAGTAGGGGTGTTTCAAACAGCCAGCGGAATCGTGATGCTGTGGCACAGACTAATGACTTGCTCACAGCACCATTTGTGTACCTCAGAACTCTGTTTCAAAGAGTTGCCAAAGAGGAACCACAACCTCAGTTTAGATCCAGTTAGATGATGATGCTGATGTTTAGTGAAATATTTAGAAAAATCCTTTTTCGGGGTAGAAAAACCTGCCTTTGAGAGCAAAACCTGTGCTATAAGACCTTTGTGTACCGACAGCAAACACTTTGAGCCTGAGCTCTGTGTCAGCTGGGTGAGCTATTTTTTCCCTACTGTGTGTGGGAGGGAAGTGATTCAAGCAAATAATCCTTGAAGCTTTGTAACTGGGAGATTGGTTTATTTAGCTTAAAATCTTTTCCTTTTTCTTCCATGTGTAAAATTTGGATTAAGGAAAGAAACAGCTGCAGTGGGGGTAAGGGTTCATTTTTAGGGGATGAGGAAAGATTAGAAAAGAGTAACTGTTCTGTATAGGAAGATGTTGAGCCAAATTTTTCTTGCAGTTTATAGTGATATATATGCAAGACCCATGGTGGTGTTACCTCAAAAACGCAGTGGCATATCTTGATGGAAGAGTTTGGCTAGGGCACATTAAGGCTGCACAGTTTTTAACCATATGAAATGCTTGCAGTCTCTGAATGACAAGTTTTTACCAGTGATTTCATTTTCATATGTTAAAAGTTTGGGATTTTTTTCTGAATGTACTGAAGGGTGGGTAATACAGTACAGCGAGAGATGCTGAGGTTTGCACAGTAAAGAGCATGGGGATGTACTGCTTACAGTATGCTACAGATTCCTCAGTAAGAAGAGAAAGTGTTGACCATTTCCTTGAACTTTTGAACCCAAGATGTGATCTTAGGATCCTCTGAAATAATGAATGTAGAAAGAAAGGGACAGAAATCTTCAAGTTACGTCTTTGTCTCCTGACTTGGCTTTTGTTTCCTGTAAATTCATCACAAATGGATGACAGCTCAGAGGAGTGCAGTGGTGGTTTAGTGACACGTTCATATCTCAGGTCTTCCTAACGTCCCCTACATCCGGCAGCTCGTTTTCAGCAGAGTCCTGGAGATCTTTCAAGCCAGGAGCACTGGCAGAATGGCAGATGGATAGTTGCACAGACCTTTCCATATTGCATCAGACTGTGAACAATGAGCAGTTGAGATAAGAGTAAACCAGCAAGCATTATTTCTTAAGCACTGAAAAATCACCCTCTGAACACTCACTTAGCTCAGCTATTCACAGCACCTACTTACAAAAACATGCACTTCATAATGTAAGCAAGCAAACATTTGGTTTTTAGATGTGTAATACATTATTCACTTCCAGAGAACAGGTACAAAGTCCTAACTCCTGGTTATGATTCTGAAACCTCTGTAGCTCTAATTCTTCCTTATTACTCAGGATTTAATTTTCAAAACCAGTCATTCTTTGTGAATTGCTTCAGTTTTTCCAAGGTTCAAGGCAGCGATGCTCTGAGACTGTTACGCATCTGGAAGCACTGATCTGTTGTGCCCCAGGATTGAGGTCCTGATAGGATCAGTTCATTTCTCAGCTTCTGCTTTAGAGCCTGTGGAGTTTCCTTGGAGATCAGACCTTAACTATGGCAGTTGTGTCCTTAGTATTGAAAAGAGATACACCCACCCTTCAAAAACTCTTGTAACAAATTAGAGGGAACACTGTGATCCACAGCCAAATAAATACATGTTTTTAGTTCAGTTCTGGGCAGTATGTAGGGTGTCTGTGTGCTGATACCAGAAACTGGAGGGATAGGAATATGATTTGGAAAGCACAGTCACTTCTTCATGGTGAAAAAAATGCAACTGGTTGTGTAACAAGAAGTCCAGCCAGTAAAGTGAGATTAGAAAAAGTCCCTTCTCCTTAACTTTCTCACTCTTCTAATCCCTACCCTGTTGTCATCCTGCCCTAATTATTCCCTTCTGCTGAAAGCACTCCATTCTCACCTGGCTCTACAGTGCACATTGCAGCCTTGTTAATCAGCCCTGGCAAAACAGGAAAAGTCACAAAACACCTTCAAGATTATCTGTGGGTTTTATCTTTGCCCTTTAAGTCTCCTTGGGCAGTTACTAACTACAGAGTAAACCTTGAAGATCTGTTTAGTGTTTCCTGAGGCAAAAAGCTCAAAGGAGTAAACTCCAGTTGGAAGACCCTTTGTAGTGACCTGCAGAAGTCAAGGCTTCTGTTTTCAAGTCCATTGCATAACATAAGTATTTTTCTCTCTCTCAATGCTGCCTGCTCAGCTGGAGCTGCAGGTAGGTTTGGGTTTTTGTTTAATTGGGGTTTTGCTATATCTAATCCAATGGTACGTACTAACATCACCTTCCATGTTGTTTTGTCCAACTCCTGTTTAGTGTTTCCTGATTGACCCTGGACCATAAATTGTCACATTTGTTCTTCTTTAGGTAGCTAATGTCCAGAATGAAGTGTTACCTGAATAACAATTTGCATTCTTCTAGTTCTTTTCATACCAGTTCATTATAAATTTAAGGTGGATTTTATAGGAGTAAACTGCTAGGATGAAGAGCTGTAATATCCATCTTAAAGTTTTGGAGGATTTGTTTGCACAATTGTTTGTGCTGGGTCAATATTAAGAGTTGAGGAGATAATACTTAGTTCTTTTGCTCTGTTTTTATAGTTGATAGATTATCCAGGCAAAGAGCAGTAAAACATTTCACCCTTCTGTAGCCCTTGGGATATCAACAGGGCTATGTTGAATCTGGCTGCTCTCTTAGCAGTCAGCTCCCTGCTAAGGTAACAGTGATCAAAACCCAAATTGATAGTGCAGTTCAGGACTTGAAGTACATCTCTATACCTGTGTTTTATTAGCACATCCCTGTGGTTAAGGGGGGAATGATGTCCTTTGGACTCCAAGCAGCACATCAGGTTTTACACAGCACGTGGCTGTCTTTCCAATTCCCAGTGTGACTTACAGGAGATCCCTGTGTTTCCCATTGTCTCCACTTGTGAAATGGAGAATGGAGATGATGACAGCTCCTGGGAAGCCTCATTTGGAGCTGTTGTATTAAACCGTTAAGCTTTTTTTGGTAGCAAAACATTTGCTCTCCTGTTCCTTTCCTGGAATGAAAGTCTAGGTTTCCCTCTGCAGTTCAGATGGTGAAAAGGATCTTTCAGGTTCATGAATTTAATCCTTAATACAGCATTTCACAGTATTCCCAAGCTCTTCCTTTATTCCAGCAGAAGAGCTCCTAACTTTACTTATTCAGTGTCAGCTGTTGCCACCTACTTAAGGGACACAGCAAATGTCAGCTGTGTCAGTTGCCACATTCCCACAAGAAAAGGAGATAGGAAACCAGAGAAATCTGTTTGCAGAAATCTTGAATGTGTCTCATGGAGAAGTGGTCATACAGAACACGTGTGAGCAGAGGTGTCAGCAATGTTCTAGAGCTCTTTAGAATCACAGAGTGGTTTGGGTTGGAAGGGACCTTAAAACTCATCCAGTCCCACCCCCTGCCATGGGCAGGGAAGCTTTCCACTATCCCAGGGTGCTCCAAGCCCCGTCCAACCTGGCCTTGGACACTTCCAGGGATGGGGCAGCCACAGCTTCTCTGGGCAACCTGTGCCAGGGCCTCCCCACCCTCCCAGCCAAGAACTTCTTCCTGATACTCAACCTACACTTATGCTCGTCCACATTATTTCTCTATCATGATGTAGATTCTGTGTGTAACATGTGAAAAGAGAATACATCAATAAATAATGGTTTATAGAAGTATTTGGGAGAAGAGTGAATATTGCTTAGACTTTTTGCAGAGGAATGGAGCATTGCAGTGTACTTTGCAGTATGGGCAGGTGACAGTGTATTGTGGGATTTCATAAGACTCAATTCCAGCCTTGCAGCTATCTAACATGAAAGTTCTCATCCCACGTTGAAATGCAGGTGCAGGACACAATTCTCTTTCTACTGGTAGCACAAACAGCAGCATCTGTTCCTCCAGCAGACAATGCTGAATCAGGACTGGGATGGCTCTATAACATTATCTAAAGGGAAGGGGAAGAAAAGGAAGAGAAAACAATCATGAAATGTTACTGAAAAGGTAGAGTGAAGGAAAACACACACCTAAACAAAACGGGCTGAGAAGAGACATCGTGCATAGTAGGAGTGGAGAATTGCTCACAAGTTCTTACCTGCTGCTCATAAACCTGCCATTCTTCCCCTGCTGTCACACTTTGAAACTTTGTTCTTCTTTTGGCAATAGTAAAAAAGTTTAGACCAGCATCACTTTAATTTATGTTCCACTAAAAATTTTCCAGACAATGCAAAACCACTGCTGCACATCTCTGCGTTGATCTTTGGTGTAGAAAGTGATCTTGTAAAGGGCTGTGGAATTTCATAAGCCCTGCTCCTGAGGGAAACACAGGGTGCTTGCCCACCATCCCTTTGTATGGTGGCTGAACTTGTGATGATTTCCAATAATAGCTGAAATTGCAGCTTTTCTCAGGCCTGGGTGTGTACTTCAGAGAGGACTTAGTTTTATTTTGCAGAAAAATGCCATGCTAAAGACAAGTCAGCTAAATCAGAAGAAATCAGGGATGGAGAGGAAACTCCTGCACTGTGTTCTGCTAACTCAGGGTGTAGCTGCAGGTATGTCCCCTGACTTCTGCCTGTCACAGCCTCCCCTGCTGTAAATTGGAGACAGCATATGATGCAAAATAATTTTTTGACACTTAGGTTCACTGATCGTCTGGTATATTTAATCCTGAACATAGCTGGATGTGGAATCTATGCACAGTAATGAAAGCTGATGATCTCTTGGATGTTTCTTTCAGAATGCAGCTCTGCAGCACCTGTTCATCCGGAAATCCTTCCGCCCTTTCAAATGCCTGCAGTGTGGGAAGGCCTTCCGGGAGAAGGACAAGCTGGACCAGCACCTGCGGTTCCACGGGCGGGAAGGGAACTGCCCTTTGACCTGTGACATCTGCAACAAGGGCTTCATCAACAGCGGCGCCCTCGAGAGCCACATGAAGTTCCACATGGACCAGAAAACGTACTCCTGCATTTTCTGCCCTGAGTCCTTTGACCGCTTGGATCTGCTTAAAGATCACGTGGCCATCCACGTCAATGATGGCTATTTCACCTGCCCTACCTGCAAGAAACGCTTCCCAGATTTTATCCAGGTGAGATGCCTTACTGGTTTGAAGCACTGCCTTCTGGGTCTCTCACAAGGCTGTGGATTTCTCAGTACTTTGCCTGTGTAACTGCACAGCAGCTCATTCTCACAAGGTGCAGGAGTCCACCTCAGTCAGAAATTGAAAAGGAAGAGTGACCAAGCACTGCCAGACATTGTCTTATGACACTGAAGTCCTCCGTCCACTAAATCATCAGATGTGGTGCTTCAATCTGGTATTAGAAGGCACTGTGCTGCAGGAGGGTGGGCCCCTTACTCCCTAAAAATGCCTGAAGCAGAGGTCCTGACTACTACAGCTCCGTGGCACAGAAAGGAATTGTCTTTTGCTGTACTCAGCTTGTACTTGAACACACCTTGTCCTTTGTCATTAAAACTCTGAACAAAAAAATGAGTGGTTTTACATCTTTAATCCCTTGCCTGTTTTTTGTCAGGATAATTCATTTGAACAGCTTGCAGAAATGCCAGAACAGATCAGGATGCTCTGTGTCCTGACTTCCCCCCTGGGCTTCAGCTGGGCACTTTATTCTCCTTCCCTGCACACTGCATTGGAGCAGTGAGTAATGCAGCTACTCTGCACTGTGCTGAGAAGTTGGACAAGGTCGTTAGTAGAATTTAAAGATTCTATTTCCATGTCCAGTACGAAAAAAATGAGATGGACCATGCACATATTTATTATCCTTCCTAGGGACAGAGCAATTGATGTGTCTTACTGAGCTGCCTGCCTAAAACTGAAATGTAGAAATCCAGTTTAGATCAGTAATAGGAACTGATAGACTATCAACGAGGCTAAAGAGGATGGGGGAAAGAGATTTACTAATATAATTCCATCCTGGCAGAAGCCCTTTATCTTCTGTAAATATTCAACAAGGAAAAATGTTTGATAATTCAGAAATGCTGTGCTGCAACCAAATTCCCTGTAAACTTTCCCATGCAAATGATCGAAGGTCCCATGGCTTTTTTCCAGCTATTCAGTTCCGGTTTTGAAATTTAACTATGTTTTTTTTCTCCTTTTGCTACATGAATAATTAAGTCTAGTCACTGCTGCCTACTTAAATACTTCTATGTGGAACAGGTAAAGATACCAAGTTGTTCCATGTATGATCAGTATTAGAAGATGGTAAGGATTTAATTAGAGATCCATTTCTTGAGTAGTGCTTGCATTTCAAATGTCAAACCTCATTAGTTCCTTTATTGGGGGGAGGAAAAAAACCTCTCTAGATGTTTGAAGAGGTCAAGGATAGTCCCAGAGTATGGAGAAGTAATTGCCATTCAGGAATGGAGTGCAAATGCTTTTCTGATTAAGTTTTTTTTTTGCCAATTGTAACTGCAAGCTCATTGTCTCTGATTGAGAGGAATTAGTCCCCATGTTTTGGTTTCTTATAAATGAAGGGAAGATAATGAACCCAGATGAATGGGTTAACTCAAGGGTGATTCTGTGCAAATGGTACATTGAGGACTTTTACTGCCCATTAAGTGCAACTGTGCAAATAGCTGATGCCTACAAGAATCAGTCTTGAGGAAATCAAATCATCCATCCAGATGAGTAATAAAGATGTTATGGCTTTATAGGAAATATTGTTGAGATATCAGCTATTCTGATCAAATACTTTTTAAACCAAAGCAGATTAGACAACTTCAACACCTTTTTCCTTTCTTTCATATTGCAAAGAGTTTCCTAGACTAGTTTTACTACTCACTTCTCTCTTGAATAAACTTCATTTTTCTATGATCTGCCATTTTAGGTCAAGAAACATGTGCGCAGTTTCCATTCTGAGAAGATTTACCAGTGTACCGAGTGTGATAAGGCTTTCTGCCGCCCCGACAAGCTGCGACTCCACATGCTGCGACACTCGGACCGCAAAGACTTCCTGTGCTCCACCTGTGGCAAGCAGTTCAAGGTGAAGTGGCTCTTGGCTGGATCATTCCTGACACAAACCCCACCATTCCTTTCCCTCCTTCATGGAGATAAGCTCATGTTCTTAAAGGTGAAAGAGAATAACATGCGTAAACACGCTAGACTTGCCCGCGAGTTGCATGCACTGCTTGGTGTCCTGTGTGAGCTACAACATCCATTTCTGAAGGACAAGAGGCAAGGTCACCCCAGCATCTTACTTCAAACAGATCTTATTCCTAATAATTTAATAGCAAAGGAACTTTCTATCTGTTCATTAAGAACTGGGACATCATAGAACTCCATTGCCAGGTGTTTGGGTTGCATTGCTCATATCAGTTCAGTTAAGAAACTTGCTGATGCCAGTGGATTAATGATACTCCTGGCCAAGATGCCTGTGTCCATGGCATCCATCTTGTCCCCACATGTCATCCAGATGCCTTTCCAAATCCCACCAGAACAGATGGGGTAGACTGTGAGCCAGGTAAACTGTGGTGGCAGCAGCCTGCTCCCTGTCACTGAGCTTTTGATGGGACACTGGATACTTATGGGTGAAGGAACATATTTTTCTGAGAGGAAAAGCTGGAGAGAGATCCCTGAACAATTCACACTGTGGCTCTTCCTCATAACAGGTAGTGAGGCAGTTTCTGTGGTGGTGCTGATATTTTTCTCCCCAATTGCTCCTTCCCAGAGGAAGGACAAGCTGCGAGAGCACATGCAGAGGATGCACAACCCAGAGAGGGAAGCCAAGAAGGCCGATCGGATCAGCCGCTCAAAAACCTTCAAGCCCCGGATTGCGTCCACTGACTACGAGAGCTTCATGTTCAAGTGCCGCCTCTGCATGATGGGCTTCCGCCGCAGGGGCATGTTGGTGAGTGCCTGGGTGCTCTTGCAGCCTCTGTACTGTATTCTGATGAATAGGTAAGGAATAAAGGTGGAATTCCAGTGTTGGAACACAGGGATCATAAAAGGGTTTGGGCTGGAAGGGACCTCATCTTGTTCTACCCCCCTGACATGGGCAGGAACACCTTCCACTAGCAGGTTGCTCCAAGACCCATCCAGTCTGGGCTTATCTAGTCAGGATGCTGTGAAACAGGGCAAATTTTGTAGCTTGGTTGAGGTGGTAGATCTTTTTTTAAACCCATGTATTTTATCTATTCAGCCAACGTGTGTTTCTGCACATTTCCTTGCCTGCGCTTAATGTCTGGTTGTCAGTACCATATTTCAACACTAAGTAATGCTGACTGATAAGTACTGTATTTAACAGGACACGAGATGAAAATACTGCCATGTTCAGCCTTACTGCCTGAATTTTCCTGACTGTCTTTCCTAGTTTTTGTTTCTCCCCCTTCTCGAGGGCCTCTCCTGGCCATGCCTTGTCACTGCCTCTGGGTTAAGGCTGTGCTGCAGCAAGAGATTGTTTGCAAAGGTTTCCTGGGGGTTGTGATCTGAACAGAGGCCCTTTACCTCACTTTCTGATATCAGCTATAAAACAGTTCTGGCAAGCTTTTTTACCCCTTGCTATGTAATTTTGGTTAGAGAAACTGTAAATGAAATCTAGCAAGACCACATTTACCTTCAGCAGTTAAATGTGAGTGCACAATAACCCTTGCAGCAGCAAATGCTTCCGGTGTTGCTGGCTTGCATTGTTCAGTTTTGGTTTGGCTGTTATCCATGTCTGGGAGAAGCACCAGTTGTTTGGCTTCCAGCTGTAATATGTTCTTGTTCTCTATGTTTTTTTCTCCTAAGGTGAATCATTTATCAAAGAGACATCCAGACATGAAAATAGAAGAGGTGCCAGAGCTCACGCTGCCCATCATCAAACCCAACAGAGACTACTTCTGTCAATACTGTGATAAGGTGTGTGGGAAGTCACCCCTCAGAGGATAGCTCAGTCCCAGTCCTGGATGCAACTAATTTGTCTCTACACAGAAATCTCTGGCAGGGTTTGTAGCTTTTCTGAGGTGTTTGCCAGCAACAATCCTGCAGTACTGTCCAGAAAAATGAAGAAAAAATACACTTAGGCCAAGGCAGTGGAATGCTAATTGAAAGCTACAGTTCTTCTTTTCTGCTGTGTTTGGCATTGGAAAACTTGAATACTGTGATCCAGCAAACAGTCACTGACCCTTAGTTCTGTGTTAGCCCAGGACTAAGTATCCTCTCTGTATAATTCCTGGCCACTAAGTTCTTTTGGTTTCTGTATCACTTCTAAAAGTTAGTCTCTAACCCCTTTTATTGTAAACTGCTTACTTAGTCACATGCCAGTAATTCCCAGTGTTCAGTGGAGCCTGAAGCTGCCTCTGCAGTGCCTTTGGGTTCTTGCTCTTATTCCCTGGCCTTTATTTTTTATGCATGGGGGCCTTTATTTACCAGGAAGTGTATTTTGACTGTCCTTATCCTCAGTATGTCTTTCTGTGATGCCTCCTTCCTTTTGTTTGAAGGGAGAAAAAAATAGTTTTTATTATTAGAAAGTATTTGTTTGTTGATGTGCCTAAAAAGAATTCAAAAATATGTTGATCACTGAACTAAAACTTGATGCTTTATTTGATGCTTTGTGTCAAGACAGAAGAGGCATCAACTCCTCATGACAGATTAATGTTGCACAAATTAAAGCTTTGGTGGTCAGTGGCTTCTCTGACATTTGACCTTCAAATATGACAAAAAGGGTTTTCCTCTTACCTCCTTGTCCTGCTTTGATGTTTGGTTGTGGTATACAAGATGTTCTCAAAAGGCTTCTCTGTGCTACTCAAGGAGACAGTTACTTTTACAGGTTGATGAAACACTCACAGGTTTAATTCGTGCCTTTTGTTGTAATTCTTTGGGGATTTAACTAAACGTGTTGTCTAAAGCAACATTCAGACCTTCCAGATCAAGATAACTGGTAGCTGTTTCCTGTGCAGACACCAGGACTGCACCATTTTAATTCCAAATCCTTGCCCTGTAGGTGTACAAGAGTGCCAGCAAACGCAAAGCACACATCCTGAAGAACCATCCTGGTGCTGAGCTACCTCCAAGCATCCGGAAACTGCGTCCTGCTGGCCCGGGAGAGCCGGATCCCATGCTGAGCACCCACACCCAGCTGACAGGCACCATTGCCACCCCTCCAGTGTGCTGCCCTCACTGCTCCAAGCAGTACAGCAGTAAGGTACAGAGGGTTCTGGCCTCAGATGGCCTCTCCCTGGGGTTGCTCTTTCACCATGGCCTCTGTCAGCCATCAGTCCACAAGCAGAGCTCCCTCCTTCTGAGTCAGAGTGCTGGTTTAGTGCTGTGTGATGGCAGTGTAGGCACAGCCTGCTTGTTTTAGGGCTAAAAGGTTACCTGAATAGGGGGCATGTGCTGGAAAGAAGGAATGGAAAAGTTATCAGAGCATTATCATGAATGGAAAGGCTTGGAAACTGCTCCCTGATAGTTGCAGGGTAGATGAGTGGGGAAACAAAACACAGAAAAGATGACCTTTGAAAAAGTCACAAAACACTTGGCTGTGTTGGGGTAAAAAGCTATTGAGAACAATATTTCAGTGTCAGCTCTAATCAGCAGCAGATTCGTGATTCTTGTTTCCATCTTGCTGACCAGAGAATCCCATAGAGTGAACCTCGATGGTGCCTTACTGAGGGAAACCTAAAAGCTGCATTTGGCCAGGCTGTTGGATTTCACATGGCCGCAGGCAGGGTTACTGACCCTCATTCCAAAGCTCCTTTGCTTCTCTCTACAGACCAAGATGGTGCAGCACATCCGCAAGAAGCACCCAGAGTTTGCTCAGCTCCCAAACACGATCCACGCGCCACTGGCAACGGCCGTCATCAGTTCCACACCAGCTGTGCTCACCACTGACAGCACGACCGGAGAGACTGTTGTGGTAAGGTCTGGAGGCACATCAGGCCAGTGTGGGGAAACACACAGGGCAGGAGCCTTCTGGTATTAGTAAACTTAGTTTATTTGGCAGAGATCACTTTAAAGTATGTGTTAGGACATTATTTGAGATCACTTCTAGTTTTGAGTCTGGGTGGTCCAGTTTTGCTCTACCAGGAGCTGTTAATTTCTTTCTGGAGCTCTAAGGATTTGTCTTTTTTCCCTAACTCCATTCCCTTCTTTCATTCAAATCTACTGACTCCATATAATATACATCATGAACTCAGGGATACACTTCTCATGGATTTTCACCATTATCCCAAAGTGCTTGCAATTCCTGGCATCAAGAGGACATGTTTAACAGGGGACTGGATCAAACTGTGTTCAGGAAGTCAAGATCTCTCTGTAATCCTTTGGACAGTGCAGCACGAAGCAATATGAATCTCCAGTGGCTGACCTCTCTGCTGTTAATACATCAGCTGCCACAGAAGTGAAAGCTGAGACTAAAAAAATGGGTCCTTCAGTGTGCTGGGTTGCTGTGATCAAAATCCTATTGATCACAGTTTAAAACTTCCTACCTAAAGACTAACTGGATAAAAGACTATTTTGCTTGAAAATGGAGAGGTTCAATCAGGATGCCATGGGCTTAAGTTATGTATGAAATGTCTTTACACCTGTTAGAAATACAGTTGTCACTCTGGCAGGGGAGGAAAAAAGGTGAAATACATTCAAGAACCACTTTTTGACTTAGAAATCAAGTCAACTCTTCACAAATGCCAGACTTTTGTTGTTTAATAGAATACTGTTATGCCACAAGATGAAAATAATTATTTTTATTATGGTATGTTAAGTTAGCCCTTAATGGTCCTGACCAGGATTTAGACGGAAGAGAGCAATTCTAGTGGATGATCCCTGGTGATGACCTACAACCCCAACCTCTGTACACATTATGCTTCTGTGAATAGATGACCAGGCCCAATGTAAGTGTAGATAAAAGAACTGCAAAGTACATCAGTATGATAATGGTCTGTCTCTCTCTCTCTCCCTCAGACAACGGATTTGCTGACCCAGGCAATGACAGAGATATCCCAGACCCTCACCACAGACTACCGGACTCCCCAGGGAGATTACCAGCGCATCCAGTACATCCCTGTGTCTCAATCCACAACTGGCTTGCAGCAGCCTCAGCACATACAGCTGCAGGTTGTTCAAGTGGCCCAGGTGAGTAACCTGGTGGGGGTGTTGCTGTGCTTTTGATCTCTTCCATACCAAGCCTGTGTGTTCTTGGGACTGTAGCACTTGGAGTTGTGTTAAGGAGTAGTTACAAAAAGTGCTGCAGCTACTTTTTACAAATAAATCAACTGATCAGGCACAGGGTTCCCTTCATAAGCCCTGTGTACTGGGCATAAATAGTCCTGCCAGCCTCGGTCAGTTTGCTGGAGACAGTCCTGACTTCATTCTACCCATCTGGGCACGCTTGCTCGAGTCTGCTCTAGGAATGTTTTCCAGCAACTGGAAAAGTGGGTCAGTGGGTGACCCATTTTCTGCAGTTCAAGACTAATTTGTACTTCCTTGTCCTTGGTGAGCCAGAGCCAAAATTTGGAAGTACAGAGACAAGTACAGCTTGCTTGTTCCCTTCATATCATCTATTAGAATATTCATTCTCTTGATGCTCAATAGCCTCCTAAAAATAAAACCAGAGTGTAACTAGAGTAAACTAGAGTGAGCTGAGGAGCATATCTCAGGCAGCTGTAAGAAATCGCTGTAGTCTTCAAATCTGTTACCCACTGGAGGAACCTGAAACTACCATGTGTTTGGATTTGAATCTGAAATTCCATGTTCTCTGGCCCCTCATTACAAATTAGGTTATGAATTTGGCTAATGAAGACCTAAACAATGGCCTCATTAATAGTGACTGTGGCTGTTTTAATGATACAAGAGCATGAACACTGATTCCTGCAGGTAAAATGATCAAGATCTTAATTTTATAAATATCTGAGACTTGTAATTAAATTACTGCAATTGGTATCATTAGCAAGTGTTGCTCAAAAAAGCCTTTAAAAGCTTCTGAGCACTTGTCTTGATGCAGAGCTCTGTCAAACTGCAGAGTTGGATATTGAGTACGCATACATTGTACAGAAAGATGCTTACAGAGAAGTGGTTAACACTAATCCTGGTTTTAAAACCTATTGGTTTAGTCCAGTCCAGTCACTGCCACAAACAGCTTGTATGATGCTAGACAAGTCTTTTTCATTGGTATCACTGAGCTATAACTATCTCTGTGCCATTATGTGTGTTAAATGTCCTTTATCTCCCAGGGGTGCAAAGAAACTCGACAGGGTTGAACAGGAGTGGTCCCCTAAGGCTCCTACCTCTATTCCAGATCTTGTGTCCCAGAAGAGGTTTACATGGCTGTTTTTATAAAGAATTTGAAGTATAGACCTCTGCTTAATTTTTTTCCCCAGGCTACCTCACCTCATCCATCCCAGCACTCCACAGTGGACGTTGGGCAGCTCCATGACCCCCAGACCTACACCCAACATGCCATCCAGGTGCAGCACATCCAGGTCACGGAGCCATCAACAGCAACTCAGTCATCATCACAGGTATTTCCCTCTTCTCTTCAGGAAATTCTTTCCCTACCAGCCTGCTCAGCTGGCATATTGTGTGTGCTGACGCAGGGGGTAGTGTTTTCTTTGTCATTTAAAGGACCACACGTGAAATGACTCTCACATGAACATCTCTGGTATCATCAAGCAGTTCCCAGATACCTCAGGGTATATGAGGGTCTTTTGTTGTGGGTTTGTTTGGGTATCTGTTGTGTGGGGGTTTTTGTGTGGGGTTTTTTTTCTCAGTGTACAAGGGAGAGGTAAATGATTGCGAACAGACAAATTTGCAGCTTAAAGTTTATCAGTTGAAAGATGTAAATGGAAACTGGCATTCCTCAAATATTTGAAGTGCAGCTCTTCATGCTGTTGGGTAGAATTTAGCCTCTAATCTCAGGTCTCTGCCATAGACACACGTTGGCAAGCAAGGTCTCTTATTTCAGTTTCCTGGTCTGTGCTTGTTGACCATAGAGTTGATGAGAGTTTTGCAGTTCTTGTGCTTGAGATGCTCTGGAACCCGCCCTGTGTCTTCCCTTAGTAAGAAGGTTGTGTTTGTAACAGCACCAAGCTGTGCAATCCTTACAACACCAAGAACACGTGCACCTTTTTTTGCTCTAGGTTGGGGGTCAGCCTTTGAGTCCCTCCTCACAACAACCTCAGCAGGAACTAAGTCCCTCACAGATGCAGACAACTACATCGACACCAAACCAAGCCCTCCAGCAGCAGCAAGGCTCCTCAGTCCAGCACACATATCTCCCCAGCAACTGGAACTCATTTCGGAGCTACTGTAAGTGTCAGCAGTAGCTCTCACTACTTGTCTGGCAAGTGTGTGTGACTCGTATGTGCTCTGTGTCTCCAGCTACCAAATGGGACAATGTTTTCAGAGCTCATTCAGCTTTGTGGTTAATATTTGTAGATATCAAGAAGATAAAGTTTCAGACAAATGCAAATGGTTGTAGCAGCTCTTCTGCTGTAGGTCCATACTGATCCAAAACGTGGTTTGGGCAGGCACACTGGGCTCCTTTGTTCCGTGGAACCTGCATTCAGCAAGAATGCATGTGTTGGATAGCTACTCATTCAGATTTGGATGGGTGCTTGAAAGAATCATATGGAAGAGGAGGGTAACACGAGATGATTTCTCATGTCCATGCAGCTCGGGATGGCAATTCTGTGATGATTTGGGTAAGAACAGGTGTTTGGGTGTTGTCTGTCCATGAAGTGCCAAATCTGTAGCTGGTGTTAACTGCTATAATTCTGCTGAAGCCTGTAAGGTTCTACAAGACTACAGCACCTGAATTTCTATCCAACACCCGCTGTTTCAGACCTTGAATCTTACTGACATAAGACATGATCTTTGAAGGTTGTCTTTGAGTTTGACTGAAGGCCTAGATTCTCCAATTTGCATTTTTTAGCATCAGAGATTCAGATGATGACCATCCCCCAAGGGCAATATGTGATCACAGAGACAGCTGTGGGTCCCCCGGTCACCACTGTCAACACAGGGCAAGTGAAAGCAGTCACTCAGGTAAGGAAAACCATCATGGCCTTTTTTTCTCATCCAGAATATTACATCAGGCATAAATCTCTCCAGCTTGAAGGTTTAGGGAATGCCAAAATGATGACTGGGGCACAGAGTGGAGGTACCTAAAGAGATCCAGTCTGCACAGTATAGTCAGCATGTAACCATTTACAAGACCCATGCTGCCTGGTCCTTGTATGCATAACTCTTTCCAGTTTAAAGTGTTTGTTTAATCACATTTGCAGGACAAAGTGTTATTTAGTAGTAATGTACAGTCTTAAAAATATTTATGATTAAGCTGTATCTATTAAACCAAATCTCAGAACAGCTTCTGGAAACATATCAATAGCTTTCTGTTATCTGTAAGATTACAAAATAAGAAGAGTTCTTGCTATTCCTTGTAAGCAATCCAGCATAAGGAGGCAGGCCATTGGACTGTGTTGGTATTGGACACTGAGAGTGCAACTTCTGCCAGAACATGCAGAATTTAGAAAAAAAAAAAATCAACTATTCAGAATAGTTGAATTTAAAATAGCTATTTTAATCTGTAGTGATGGTTTAATTGTGTAATGAGTTTAACCATTCATAAATTAACCAAATGTCAAGTAAGTCCAATGTCCTTCAAGTCAAAGGACAAGCGTTATGTTGCTCTCAGATACATTTTATTGAAATAGAACTTAGCTTAACAGTTCCTTGCTTACACTAAACTGTCTGCCAACAGACTAACAGAGAAGTTACAGAAGATACAGTCACTATTATTTATTTTCTATATTCCCCACGCAGACTCACTATGTGATATCTGAAGGTCAGCCTGATCTGGATGGCAAACAAAACTCTTCGCTCTCCAGTGAGGTCCAGGTGGGTGTTTCCCAGCCCGCAGCCCACACGGATCCCTTGGAATCCCAGCCGAGCAGCCAGCAGCAAACCACCCAGTACATCATCACAACCACCACCAACGGGAGCGGCGGGAGCGAGGTGCACATCTCCAAACCCAGGACTTTCTCAGCAGAGCACGAATGAAGGAGCCTCGTGGTGCCATTTGCTTGTCCGTGTCACCTCCCTGACAGCCCAGATGTGGGGGTACCCTGGGGCTCTGTATGTTTTAACGTATATGCTCACCTTCCACTAAAATCTTGGAGCTCTTGTTAATGCTTTAAGAGGGCTTAAGTCCCCAGTGACCGTGAAGTACCCTCAAAATCCTTCTGGGATGCTTTTTATGCAGCTTTTAACAAAAAGGATAAGAGAAGTAAAACCTCTGCTTGCCCTGGACTTTATTTTTGGCATGTCTGCTGACCCTTATTTTTCCTTTTTTGGAAGTGTCTCCAGCAAAGAACTTTGTTTCAACTGTATGGGAAAAAGCTTGCCTAACTAAAGGCTTCCTGGCAGATTGTTGTATGTATCTTTTTAACAGGAGCTGTTAAACAGGAGGACATCATGTAAATTCCCAGAATATAGCAGAACTGCTTCCTGTAGTTTTGTTTCAGCAGCCAAGGGGAAAGGGAATGTCCCAGCTCCATGTGAGCAGACTGCCTGGAGAAAGGAGCAGCAGCAGCCAAGTGGTGGCTCCTGGTGTCCCTGAGTGGGGATGGATCGAACAATGAAGCTGTGAAGATGTGCCGAAGCAGTCCACTAAATTATTATTTTTCCAGCCCTCCAGAACTGTTTACATGCTGTCTGCCCTGCCCCATTTTACCCAGCAGTTCCAAAAAGCAGGAAAAATGCAGTCTTAAACCCATGTTGTTTGGAACAAACTGACTGAAATTATAGTAGCACCTAAGGGTAGTATAGAGCCACTTTTACCTCTTTTTCCCTCCAGTGTTTGCAAGGAAAATTGCTTTTTTGCCTGTAAACAAAAAAGGCTCAGCTTAACCTGCACAGCAGCTACTGCTGTGACCTAAGATAGTTGTGCCAGGAGAAAATGAGGATACAGAGCACTCCTCTGAAGGGACAGGGTCATTATCTCTGTGGCCACCTCTAAGTAAACATATTTCTCCCCTTCAAGACTGGATGGAGAGTTGGTTACTCTGATTTTTTTCCAAATAACCTTGTTAACAATGCACTGTAATTCCTTTGGACAGTTCCATAAAACAACCAGCCCTGGACTCAGGAAACAAATAAGAAACATGCTAGTGGACCATGATTTACGGGACATAGAAAGCCATCCATGAAGGTTGCCTGATGTGGTGGACCTGGTCTGTGTACAGAATTCATGTTGCATTTAGGGAGCAGGAGAAAGGAAAAGAGAAGGTTTATCTTTTCAGGCAGTGTAATATGTTTTTCCTTACATAGTTCTCCTTCCAAGTCTTGTTGGTTGGTTGTTTAATGCATTCTGGTAGTTGCAAGAATGACTAGAACTCCATTGACTCCTGATGGGATATACTGTGTATGTCTGAACTTCCATTCACTGCTGGAAAACTCATCACAGAACCTCTGTGCTTAACAGGATACATTTATTTGTAAAATAAAAGCAAAGAAGGATGTTGTGTCTTAGAGGCCCTCAAGATAGAAGAACTTAAGAGAGGTTTTTTTGATTTGTTTTCTCTTGTACTGCACTGAGTGTGAATGCAGGACTCTTCCGTAGGTATTCCCAGAGATTCAGGTGGGGATTACCCATGTGAGTAAGCACTACAGGTTATGGTATCAGGTTTTATGGAATTAAAGCTCTTAGATATGAGAGAACTCCATGCTCAGGTTGCACAAGAGAAAATCTGGTTCCTTGTGAGCAAAGTCTTGTAGCAGGTATTGCTTTGGTAATCAACATACCTGTTAATGTGGCATGGAAATAGTGATGAGATAAATCAGATGGCAAATACTGGCCAGCTCAGAACTGTTCTGAGGTAGCTTTGAAATGACTTGCCAAAATGTGGATTAATTTGTTTCTGGGATTTCTCTTCTCTTGCCGTACCACTGTACTGGGGCATTAATGAGCCAGGTAAAGTTAATGAGGACCAGATCTCCCATTTGGTCAAGTGCAGTGATGAGTGACTTTAAATTGTGTGGATTTGGAAGTCCATCCACTGTGGCAGTGTGGCTAAGCAATCACAATGCCCAGTAATTAACTTGAATTCGTGTTGCTGAGGGCTTTAGAATTACAGTGTCGAGCCTTGCAATGTTGTTGATGTGGGAATAGGGAGATATTTGTCTTGGCTTTCTTCAGGCTGCTGCTGATTTAATAATGGGCCAGAAATGGTATGAGTAGTAGGAAAATAGCAGTCTTTGAAATGGGATACTCCAGACTGGGAATACTGGGATACTGCCCTGCGGGAGCAATTTTAAACTCTTAAGAGTTTGACAATAGATGAATATCAAACATGTTCTCATTAATGATGTTGCAGCCGTGGGCTTTAAAAACTATTTTGCTCTATTCACTTTTGTCAGAACGGTTCATGAATGAGGACAGTTGTACCAGTTATTTAAAACTGCAAACTACAACAGAAAACCATTTTAAAACAGTGTTTTTGAACACAAATCTTCCTCACCAAAGTTTCTCTGCCCTGCAGCAGCAGCAACACACTCGGGCCATTGGCCTGACTCCAGGTGAAGTAGTTCTGAGTGTCCTAAGTTGAATGAATGCCTTGTTGTGGAAGAAGCATACCTGGAAATGGAAGTACCACAAATTTTCCTTCCAAAATAAGGAACTACAGTGATTGCACAGATGGCAAAGATTGCATGGATTTTTTCCCCCATTTCTGCAGTGCAGAAAGTACAGGATGTATTATCTTTAAACCAGAGCAACCCAAAGATCTCTCTAAGTCATGTCTCACAGGAGTGTAAATTCAGAGACCTCTCGGTTGCCTGCAAGGTTCATGCTTTGCATGGAGATGCTGTCCCTTGGAGGCATTTTGGGTCAGACTCTGTATTTTCCTGGAGGAAAAAGAAAACAACCCCAACCCACACCCTGACCTTGCATCTCGGACTGCTCGGGCCCCATCTCTTATTTAACTGTGTATGTTTATTGTACATTTGGTGACTGTTGTTGTGTTCAGTCTTGTGCAACCTGGCAGGTGTAAAAAAAAAAAAAACCCACCAAACCTGAAAATAATAAATCTTTTTCTTTTTTTTTTTTTATCACTTGCAATGACTGATCTGTTCATTGGGGTAAGATATGTTCAGTGAAGGGTGAGTGGAGTGTGGATAAATGGGAAGGTAACAGTATAGAAGATAGAGGGGGAAAATACATTTGCTATTCTCTGGATGGAATCCAAAATTCCTGACCTCCCACAACGCAATCCAAGGGGATGTAAATGGAGGGTGGAGTGGAGTGGAGCCCCCATGGCTCTGTTGAAACCCTTTCAGAGGAGGGAATTTTAAAAATTTTTTTTAAATTTAAAAAGTGATTAGCTGATCAGCTGCATAGCAGCTGAAAACTGAGGGATCAGCAACTGTGGCAAAACCCCTCTCCTTGGAGTGACGCATGTCCCTATCCCAAGGTTATGTCAGGCACTATCCTGAAATATCCATCCCCAAGGTATGACCACCACTAAGATGACTCAAGTCACTCAAGCTTCACCTAAACATATAGTATAAAAATAAGTTAAAAACAGGGAGAAGTTAGGGAAAAGTCGATAGTAACTTCTAGGATGAGTCGACAGGATGAATCTGTCTCTCTCCCTTGGGTAAGACCTGCACTCTGATTATCTTGAGCTAGGTTTTGTCAGGGATTAAAGCTTGTCTGTACATTGCTTTGAATATATTTTTGCAGTCGGGTACTGTAACCAGCAATCCTGAACCTTAATCTGTCATGATTTTATTATTCTGTAAACTGTTAGTGTGAGTCCTTGAGGGCGCTGGCAGTGGGTAAAGACATGGCAACCCGGGAGAGACCTCTGTTTGCTGTATGAAAATTTGCTGTATTAAAATTTAAAATACTCAGTCTTTCAACACTTAACAGTAATATTAGCACAGCGTATCAATGACTAATCCACTGGACTGCAGTCAAGCCACGACAATCTGCGGCTGATACGTGCCCTCAGCACTGCCCACACGCCTCTCTCTCAGGGGGACCGAAGCCTCCTCCTGTGCCCACGGCCTTTGTCGCGGCCCGGGGGCGCGCGCAGGCGCGGGGGGGCGGGGTGTGGCGTTCGCGCAGGCGCGGCAGCGCCCGCCGCCTTCCGCCTTCGGCCGGGCCGCGTGAAGGGTATGACATAAACCTGTTTTCTCTGGTTTTTTCGCTGTCCCACCCGGTTTTAAGCGCTTGTGTACTGCCCTGTTCTTTATTCCGCGTGTTTCGTGCGTTTCCTCGCAGCCCGGAGTGGCCCGGCTCTGCCGCGTCGGAGGGGATGGGGCTCCTGGCCCTGTCACACGTTCAGCCTAAGACAAACTCTACCTTAGACCTGACCTTCGGTTCTGCACCTTAAAACCGCCTTCAGGATTTAAATGTAGTTTTTCATGGTGTTTAGCATGGTGTTTTCATGGTGTTTTTCAACAGTTTAACTGTTGAAAACAGTTCCTGCGGGTGGGAAGCAAAGTGAGATGGGTTACCTGTACTTTCTAGTCTACCTGCCTGGAAAAGCATTTCTCCGTTGGCATGAGCTGTGTTGTAATTGAAGAGTAAAAAGTGAAGTTATATATGTACGTGTTTATATATATATATGTGTGTGTGTGTGTGTGTGTGTATGTATATACATATATGCGTAATATATATAAAAATCTTGTTGTATACGTATATATATATTGTAGCCCAATTCCATAGCTTTCATTTAAACAACCATCCATCAAAGGTGGCTCCTCCATCATTCCTCACCTGGGGATGGATGTATCTGAGTTTGGGATTTTCATTTGTTGAGGGTTTTGCTGTCCCTGTCCAGGAGCGGGAGGGGTGGAGGATGGATTCCCTGGATCACATGCTCACGGACCCCCTGGAGCTGGAGGGCAATGGCACACGGATCATGGAGGACTGCATGCTGGGCACCACCAGGGTCAGTCTGCCCGAGGACCTCCTGGAGGATGTGAGTAGTGCTGAGACTCTTCACCTTATCATAGCCTCGTTAAACAACGTTTAACTCCCTTTATGGGGCTTACAGAGCAAAGTGAAAAGAGGGGAGCTGTTTCTGACTGGCTCGGAAAAGGTGTTAAGAAGGGCTTTGATTAATCTCAGGACAACATCTTTTAAATCAATTCTGTTATGTTTTTAATATTTAAGAAAATTGTTATGAGCTTTGAATTTATTTTCTTGTTATTAGTAGTATCAGTTTCCTCACTTTTCCTTTTTATGCTCTGGTTTTTTCTGCATTTGGTGAGACACTGTCTCATGACTGGTGTTACTTAAGAAGCCTCAAGGCTTAGAAAATGGTCAAGGACATGGCTGCATTTTCTTCGCTGTTGTTTCTTTCTTTCTTTAGCCTGAGATCTTCTTTGAAGTTGTCAGCTTGTCAACGTGGCAGGAGGTCCTGACAGATGTGCAGCAAGAGCACCTGAAAAAATTTCTGCCTCACTTTCCTGAGAACAACCGAGAGCACCAGAACAAGCTCATCTCGGCGCTGTTCGGCGGGGAGAACTTCCGGTTCGGGAACCCACTGCACATCGCCCAGAAACTCTTCCGGGGTCAGTGAGACTCCTGAGCTTCCTTGCATATCTGGGGCAAGTTCTCAGCTAGCAGCTGAAAACCCAGGTGTCTTTTTTCCAGATGGACACTTCAATCCCGAGGTGGTGAAGTACCGGCAGCTCTGTTACAAGTCACAGTACAAGCGCTACCTGAGTGCCCA
This sequence comes from Atrichornis clamosus, assembly GCA_013400975.1. Classification (NCBI taxonomy): domain Eukaryota; kingdom Metazoa; phylum Chordata; class Aves; order Passeriformes; family Menuridae; genus Atrichornis; species Atrichornis clamosus. The sequence continues at coordinate 46,937 of WBMZ01010659.1, read as the reverse complement.
GCAGCAGTACTTCTACAGGCTGCTCAAGCAGATCCTTGCATCCCGCAATGTGAGTGTGCTCTGGAATGAATAGCTTGTCTTTATAAAGCGTCTTGGTGCATTCACAGTTCTCTGAGGTCTTTTCTTTAATGAATTTAATGAGTAATATTTCTGGTTTTTCCAGTGGCCCAGAGAGAACACCAGACCCATTGTTATATTTGCAGATTTCAGGTTGTGTAACTCTCACAGCTCTTACTTGTGTGTACTGTCTTTTTTCCATGTCCAGCTTGTCCCCACTTCCTGCATTTGCCCCTTTACAACTTAGTGTTTTGTTAACAAGTCATTCTGCCTTTGTTTTTTTACCATTTCTGAAACAAGTATGGTTGTTAAATACATAGTTACAAAATACATTAATCCAAACCTCTGATTCTAATGCCTGTACATTGCTGATAAAGTCTTCCTCTGTGGATACTTCTGTGAGCTAATTTTTTGTTGCCAACTGAAATGTGTTTGTTGCTCACTTACTTTCATTGCACTTAGGCATTGAAACGTGGGATATAGGGATGAAGATTAACGTCTGTCTTTATAAAATGCCCTACAGTGTTATGGGTAATAGAGAATCCTAGAATGATTTTGGTTGGAAGAAATGTTAAAGCTCATCTCATTCCAACCCCCTGCCATGGGCACGGACACCTTCCACCAGACCAGGTTGCTCCTGGCCTTGAATACTTCCAGAGATGGGGTATCCACAACTTCACTGGGCAACAATGCAGAATACATAGGAAGTTATTTCCTCTGTAGCCATAAGAAATAAAATGTTTTATTCAAAAGCGATAGTATTGCATGTCTGTGTTATATACTTGGCATGGAAACTACATCTCACACCAATGATTAAGTTCTTCTCAACAGTCCACATAAAATGACATATATTGTGTGTGCAGATGAAGGTGCAGAAATTCCACCTTGCTTTTTTTGTCCCCTTTAAATGATGGTCTAAAATGCTGGGTTTAAAATCTTGTGCATGGCAGATACTGATCCCTCCTAAGGGTTCCCCTGTACAGATCTGAGGTACTGACGGCACCAGCCGCACATGGTAACCTTGCTGGAAGTACCTGAGCTGGGCTTACCTGTCCTGGCTTACAGCACTGTTGCTGGTATAGCTAATGTCACATGAATCTCTCCTTCCAGCACTTGCTGGAATTAGCCAGGAAGGGAGGCCCTGACATGACCCTGAGGAGAAAGCACTTCCCACCGACGTATGACTCGGAAGAACGAGACAGACGGACACATCGGCGCTACTTGAAGATCCTGAGGGAAGTGAAAGAGGAGTGTGGAGACACCACCTTGTCTTCTGATGAAGAAGGTAATGCCCTGGGCTGAACTAAAGACTCGAGATGTGAATGGAAAAAGACATATTTTTGGTGTGGGGAGAGAGTCTTTGATAGAAGATTGGAATCTGGGCTCTACTTTTATTGGCTGGGATCTAATGAACACGAGGGGTAATAGTTACATAGGTTGGTGCTGGGTCTTGCAGAAGTAAATTTATTCCTCTGTTTTAGAACTAATCTCTTGGCCTCCAAGTTCTCCAGCACGTTGTTCAAGTCCACCAGTTCCCCTGAGAGTGATCCCCACATTGTCAACTTTGGACATGAAAACAGCAGGTGAGAACCAAACAAGGGTTCAGTATGGTTTTAGTGGTGAGAATTACCTTTGGACCCTGCAAGAAATCACTTTGAAAATCTGTTATTTGATGGGAAATCTTGTCATGCTTCACTTCTGTAGTCTCCACAACAGTTGGCTCCTTTCCCAGTTTGTTTAATCTTTTTCTCTTTGCAAGGCTAGTATTTGAACACAAGGGTCACAGTTGCCTTTAACAGTTGAAGCATTAGCATAGTCCAGCTCAAAATACCTAAGAATGGCTCCTAAAGTGACTGTAATCTAGTCTGCAAACCCTTCAAGCTGGTTCTGGCTTCTTTTCTCTTCCATGTTGCATCAGCAATTAAATCTGATGACCCAAGGAAACATTGAAATGAATGAATGAATAAAATTCATGTAAGGAGAAATTAGTTACTGAAATTTGGAGATTGCTGGAAGTGGGAATGGATAGAAAATGGCATTCTAAGAAGTGTGGAAGGTAACAATAGTGAAAAACTATGCAAATAATTTTTTTCATTGCAGACAAGATAGAACTTGGGGAGAGTGATTTGAAGATGATGTTGAAGAAGCACCATGAGAAACGAAAACGTCAGCCTGTAAGATGTCAAAAACTCTTGGGGGTGGGACTACATTTTATCTTTGATGGTTTTTTCTCTTTATCTGTCATAAAGGTCAGGGTACTTCTGGGTGACAAAATTATTGCTATTTTTTGCATGCAGCCACCTGTCAGCCCTTTACTGTAAACTGGGTTTAACTATCAGTGTATAGATGGAGCTCCTGGTCATGCTTATCTGGTTAGAAGGATTTTGTAATTTTAGTTACATGTTTTGGGAAGACAACATTTTGGATTTTAGAAGGCTTGTCAACTTCGATTGCAGTAAATAACTTAATAAGCTGATCCTGGTTGATTTTGGAGCATTTCAGTACTTGGGTACTTCTGCACCTTGTTGCTGCCTTAACACTTTGTCCTTTCCCAGTTTAATTTCAGTTCCTTTGTCCTGTGTAGGATCACCCTGATCTAGTCACAACAGACTTGACCCTTGAGGACATCATGACTCGAGTTAATGCTGGCAGAAAAGGTTCCTTAGCAGGTCAGTGGATCCTTTGCCTTTTTCGTTTCATATACATTGGTTTAAAAACTGGAGGTTTTCTATTGAGGGGAAAGGTAAAGATTTATGACAGCAACTGGGAATGTGGAATGATTGAGGTGTGAACGAGTGCACACAACATACGTTTCTGCATATATATTTAAATAATTTATGACTCTCATTGAAATATAGTAAGAAGCTGTCTAATTAGTCTTTTTAACTTTTATCAAATCTAAAGCCTTATATGACCTTGCGACCCTCAAGAAAAAGGTTAAGGAAAAGGAAGATAAGAAAAAAAAGAAGCTGAAGATTATTAAATCTGAGGTGGAAGATTTGGCTGACTCTCTTGGCAATGCAGATGGAATCCCACCAATGTCTCAGGATCTTTCCCCCCTCCCTCTGTCATCAGTCAAAGAGGAGTAAGTGCTTCAGAGGGCCCTGAACACCTTGCACAGAGGGAAAAAGCAACATGTTTCAGCTCACATTTTTGTGGGTCTGTTGCAGGCTGTGTTTTTGTGCAGTTTGGGATTTGAAAAATGTGTGGTGTTCATATATGTATTTGGAGGTGAATATTTGCTCATATTCTGCTTGTGTTCTCTTTCCTTTGAAGACCACTTGAAGATATGAAGCCATGCCTTGAAATAAATGAAATCTCATCCAGCTTCTTTTTCCTTCTTTTGGAGATCCTGTTTCTGGAAGGACCTGCTACTCTCTCTGTGGTAAGGAACCACCCACTTGCTAGGAATCTCTGCAGGATGCAAAATTATAGGATAGAGGGGTTTATAGCTGTGTAATAGTGATTCTTCTCCAGACTTGTCCTGCTGTGAATTATATTAAGAAGTAGATTACATATTAAAGAAGTTAAGCCCTGTGGGAGTGCTATCACATTCTGATTTTAACGTGTTTCATTAATTTAGTCAGTTGAATCTGTAAGTCTTTCCATACCCATTCTGTAGATCATGGTTAGATATAGTCTATATATTAAGGGCAGAGATGGGGAAGTGTTTTCCCATTCTTTGGGGCTGTTGTCAGAAATCCCATGTTGTGGTTACTTGGAAAAGTCAGGTGATTATTTTACATACATAAAAATCTTTCTGTCCCTGCATATGTTTAGCTGGTTTGTTTTCCCTGAAAACAGTCATGGTTTAAACTGTGAAATCATTAACATTTCTTTTTCCTCTTCAGCTTGAAGATAAAGTTCTCAACTGGCAATTTTCTTATGCCAGTGCCCTAAATAACTGGTTCTCCTTTGCCCCTAACTGGTCTGAACTGGTTTTACCTGCCTTGCAGTACTTGGCAGGTGACAGCAGAGGTAAGAATAGCTGTTAAAAATACTAATGATGCTTGTTCCTCTATTCTAATCAGTTCTGGTTTGCATTGTAGCTCAAATCAACTTTTCCTTCACCACAATAAATCCATGTATTGCTGACAGCATTTCTGTGATAGGCTGTGTGGCTGACATGTCTTGATTGTGGTTGACTTGTTTTGCATGTAGGTAGTAGATAAGACCCAGTGAGATTCCTGAATATGTGAAAATGTGTGTGAAATTGCCTCCAAACAGTCAGTTTCTCCTGTTCAGATCGTGGCTTCAGGCAGGATATTTGAAGCAGGAAGGGATTAGTGTCTTCCCTCATGGTGTAGTTGTCTTTGGCAATAATAAAAAATAAACTAGATGATGCCCTGAGCAATCCACTGAACATAAGGTTGGCCCAGCTTGGACCTGGGGCTTGGACCAGCTGAGTTTCAGACTTTCCTTTCAAACTAAATTATTCTGTGGTTCTGATTTGCTTAGTGGGAAGTTTTAAAGGCAGAGACAGAGTAGGTTGTGGTCGCCTTGCAGCATATTGTCTGTAATGCTAGTGAATATTGTAAATCTCAGGTTCTCTTCCCATGAGCCCAGGAATAGTCACTGTACAATAACAGTCCCTGGGGCCTCATTAATAAAATATTTCTTTTTCCTCTTCAGCTTGAAGATAAAGTTCTCAACTGGCAATTTTCTTATGCCAGTGCCCTAAATAACTGGTTCTCCTTTGCCCCTAACTGGTCTGAACATGGTGAACAGCAGGAACAGGCTCTCAGCTGACAGCCTGTTGATGGAAGGCTCATTAACCTGTTCTGTTCTTTCCTTGTGCTTGCCCTCATACTCCGAGATGCTCACCTTCCCTTTGGGCAAGGATAAATTTAGAGATGCACTTACATAATCACTTAAAATGTTCTGTCTGTCACTGTGAGTCTTTAGCTTGATAGTTTGCATTACCACAGCAGGATTTTGAGGTTGGACAATTGTATGATGTCCCTGACATGCACGTTTTTGATTGTAGATGCTCCTTCCAGCTTTTCACCTTTTGTTGAATTCAAGGAAAAAACTCAGCAGTGGAAATTGCTTGGTGAGTACCTTGTGCTCTTCTATAATGTGTGCTATAGTAAAGGTTTGTTGTTTCCTCCAGGATTTTACTTTTCAGCTTGCTGTAGCCTGGAGAGAAGCACAAACAGACCTGTTAATTCTGTGGTTAGGCCTTTTCTATTTTTTCCCATTTCTCTTTTCCATTTCTTTTCTTGCTAAGCTAAATTATGTTTGGGATTCGAGGTTTTCACATCAGTATCAGCAGCAGAGAGCATAAATGAGCAAAGGCACTGGGCTGTATTTCTTTCTGTGGCTGACTTAACCGTGTTTGTCACGCTTACAATCTGTCTGAACACCATATTTTCCCTTCTGTAGAGTTACCTTCTGATTATTCAGAGTAGTTAGTGATCATTACAATTGCAAATGAATTAAGCTTCTCTGTGGAGCAAACTGATACCATTCTCATTTTTAAAAGTGAGAACCAAAGAGCAAAGTGAGAACCAAAGAGCAAATTGATGATCAATGTGCCCAGGCTCATACTGTCTGAATTACAGATGTTTTGTATTTATGTTCATTCCTGTAGTTACTACACAAAATTTTCCATTCTTAGCTATGGTGATTTTGGTGATCATATTTGCAGGCTTAAACTGGCAGAGACTTGGAGTCGGGAAGTGCTTCCTCTGGTTCCTTTCACAGTTTTTGGTGGAGGTTATGTAGGCATGTGTTTCATGGACTCAGTGACTGGGATTACTTAGGAGAGTAAGAATAGGTGACTGTGTCCCAAACAGCATCTTGCTTACTGTGCCAGGTGTTGAAGCACCATCCTTAGTACCAGCACAGGGGAATCACTGGGATTTAGCATTTCCTAATCTTGGAGGTGTTCAAATATTGCAATTGGAGCATCTGTGACTGGTGATGCATTGAGGGGGGAAGGGAGCAGGAGAGGACTGGGAGGTACAAGCAACTAGCTTCATAACAATTAAAAGACTTCGAACTTTTCCTGATTTCTTACACTAGGTACTTACCAAGATCATGAGAAGGAATTGGCAGCACTATTTCATCTCTGGTTGGAGACGAAAGACCAGACTTTTTTCAAAGTGAGTCAGACAAAAATCACCTTCTAGCAGCACAAAACCTGACAGAGCTGTACACAATGCTGACATTTCTCTCTTTCTTGATAGGAAAATGAAGACAGCTCCGATGCCATGCCACTGCCCAGAGTGTAAGTGTGTAACATTATTTGAAAGCCTTTGCAGTGCTGCTGGAGCTGTGAGGTTTGGGCCTTGTGCCTTTGGACCTTCGAATAAAACAATTTTATGTCACAGGGCAGGAGAAAATTTGGTAGTCTGATTTTATAACTGCATTAACTGGACTTTATAAAGTCAACTGATTTTCTCCAAATTTGCATATATTGTCAGAGCAAGGTGCAGTCTAACTTAGGTCCTGATAATGAGATGATTGACAGTCCTTGCTTGCCTTCGGGTAGTGCACAGAATATATTTTAAGATCTCTGCATGGCTTACTTTTGTTACCATAAATGCTTTCAGAATTTGTTCAGAAGAATTTACAGGATGAGGGGATTAATCCTTTGGGACTGTTTTGGGCTTGTTGTGCTCAGATCTGATGGTGTCCTTTGTTTCAGAAGGACTGACTATGTAGTCCGGCCTAGCACTGGAGAGGAGAAACGGGTGTTTCAGGAGCAGGTAAGAAGAGAATCTTAATTTTAAAGGCACATGCTGAAACAGGTGGCCACTAAACCAGGAGAATTTGTGTGGGATGGCACTTTTATACTCTACACAAGCTTTGTTAATGTGAAGAATTAGTATTTTTCTTCTGCCTTGAAGTCAGTATCTTGGCCTTACATAAAACTTGCAAATGATATAGCCTAGCTGTTTACTTCAAAATCACCAGTATTCCCAGTGGGTGTTGGGTAAAATTAATTGAAATTAGTGGTGTCAGTTGGTAGTGCCAACGCCTCTGTCTCCTTGGGCATCCCCCAGCATAGGGGGATGACTTGTCTCTATTTTTTGGGCATGTATGAGTAGAAGTAGAAAATAAGTGTCAATAAGTGCACCCATACACTGTTATCTTGTCTGTAGTAGATGCAAGTGAGAAGTAGAGGGAAAACACAGGATGGGGATTCTTCTCCCTCCTCTCCACGTGCTGTATGTGGGATAGAATAGCCAGGTTAAATTATGGAAATCTGTCCTTAGCCAGATAAGAGGAGGAAGGGGAAGGAGGCAGAAGGTGTATCTCTTGTGTTTCTGGCACCTCTCTAGTCTGTGCAGCTGCTTGCTGACAGTGAATGCGTTGCATCTGCACACCTGCTTAGGTGGAGCTTTGCATTTTGCATAAAGAAGTTTGTGCTTTTCTTGATCCAAAATAAGTTGATAGAGCAGTATTTGAGCCTTTAGTTTAACAAAGCTTTCTCTAGAGAATGATAACAACTTGCCTAGTAGTATAATATAAGACTTTGTGGTATGTTTCCTGGTAAAGTTAGTGGTCTTGTGTCTACTTCCAGGAGCGTTACCGTTACAGCCAGCCCCACAAAGCCTTCACCTTCCGGATGCACGGCTTTGAGTCGGTTGTTGGTCCTGTGAAGGGAGTGTTTGACAAGGAAACCTCCTTAAACAAAGCCCGGGAACATTCTCTCCTGCGCTCAGACAGACCAGCATATGTCACTATCTTGTCTCTTGGTAAGGTCATGGCCAAAAAAACTTTTTTAAAGACAAAAAACACTCCCCTGACCCCTCGGACAATGACTTTAGGAATCTACATTGGAGTTGAACGCTGTTCCCCAAGTTCATCACTCCTAGCACAAAGTTGTCACAATTGATGTACATTAAAATGATCCTTTATAATCTCGCCTCGTATTTCTGCAGAATTTTAGGAGCTAGATTTTAGTGAGCAAGTAGGCATTGTGAGAGCAGGGATAATAGAGCAATCCCAGAATGTATCTGCTGGAGTACTTGAGTAAGCTGCCCAGTTACAGCTGGAAATTTAAGCTCTGGTTTTGTGTTTCAGTTCGTGATGCTGCTGCTCGCCTTCCTAATGGAGAGGGAACTCGAGCTGAAATCTGTGAGCTGCTCAAAGATTCCCAGTTCCTAGCTCCAGATGTCACCAGTGCTCAGGTAAGTTGGATGTCATGTCTGGCCTCAGACTCTCCTAAAAATACACTGCACAGGCAGTATTCAGTGGCTAAGGCCCAGTGGTTTTTATGCTGCTGTGATTAGCAAAAGGGAGCTGTGCACTACTCTGGTGAGCAGCTGCAAATCTGCACCAATTGTGGATGATGAAAAACCAGCTAGAAAAGCCACAGAATTAACACTGTAATAGAGCTGCTCACATTTTACATTGAGAAACAGAACTTTGGTTCAATTTTCAGAACTTTGGTGGAAGCTCCATTTAATCCAAGATGGCAGAGAGCATCCTGTGCTGCAACATCTGCTCTCATTCATTTCTTACTGAAATGGAGATCGCTCACAGTTTACTCAGTTTTTATACCAAACAGGGTATCTTCTGTTCTTCAATTTTGGCTAGTCCAGCCAGGGACATCTTGTAATCTGTGAATTCTGAACTTCCAGGTTAACACTGTTGTTAGTGGTGCTCTGGATCGATTGCATTATGAGAAAGATCCTTGTGTGAAATACGATATTGGGCGCAAGTTGTGGATCTACCTGCACCGGGATAGGAGTGAGGAAGAGTTTGGTAAGCCTGGGTTGGTGATATCTTAAGAATTAAAAATGTTTATAAAGATGGATAATGAACATTAATTTGTCAGTCTAGCTTTTTTCTCTAGTCAGTTTGCTCATGTTAGTCCTTCAGCACTTAAATCTGGTCTTGCAATGCAGTGTGTCACTTTGAAACATTTGTTTGAAAGATAGCATCCCACGTGCAAGAACCACAGATGTATGTTCTTATGTGTTTTATTTTCAGCCTTTTTGGCTAATTTTACTAGATGTTTTTCTTTGCACTATTACATGACTGTATGTATTTACTTCCTTGTCTAAAGAAGAATCTGCAGCTCTTAATTAGCCTCTTTCTTAAATCAGTTTGCTTGTGTTCAGGAGCTCTAGCCATTCATTTGTCCTTGCAGAACGGATCCATCATGCTCAAGCTGCTGCAGCAAAGGCCAAGAAGGCTCTTCAGAAGCCAAAACCTCCAGCTAAAATGGTAGATTTCTTTGCTCAGGTTTGCACAGCTGCTTTTGGGATTGAGAAGGAGATTAGTTTTAATTTAATCCATAAATTCTGCATCCATAGCAGGCGATGACAACTACTACATTAGAGTTAGCAATTCATGATGTCAGTGCACAAAGCGAAGAGGGAACTTTCCCTCCACCCAGCTTCCACTGCTATCCTTGTTATCTCAGTAGAAAGGGCAATGGAATTCATTTGTGCTCCCTATCACAGGGTTAGTCTTTCAGATCTAGTTTTGGGGTTAAATTTGTAGCTGTGTGGAACACATTTGCTCTCCCCCTTGCTGTGCTGGAGCTGTCAGGGTTTGGATGTCTGGTATCAAATATCTCTGAAGTACTTGCTGCTGGCACATTAACCAAGGTGGAAATCTGCCTGTTCTGAATGTTTGTCATAGCTGAGGTGCACTTCTCCCTGAGAGCGGGAGCAGCCAAACACACCAACTCATCTATGGCTGCAGCTGGGGAAGGCAGACAGTCAGTCATGTTTGATTTCAGGATTTAGCCCTGGGGCCTCATTCACCACCATACAGAACTCATGTTAAAGTGCTCAGCCCACCGCAGGGTGCAGCAATCAACCCCAGTTTTTGTGATGCTGGACGTGGTTACTTTGCAGAAGTCGAGTAGCAAGGAGGGTGCTGTGAAAGCCCTCCCCAGCAGCACAGCAGAGCCCAGTCAGCTGAGCCTCAGTGACTCCAGCATGCCACCGACTCCTGTGACTCCCGTGACACCAACTGCACCAGCACTGTCAGCAACACCCATCTCGCCCCCTCCGGTGTCTGCGGTCAGCAAGAGTGTACCTAGTGCTGGGTCAGAGCCAGCAAAACCCAGCCAGAGGTACTGCTTCCATCTCCTACTTCACTTGGGAACACTACTGGTTGGTTTTCAGTAATCTGTGTAATTCAGTAATGAGGGAGTTGGGGTTTCTTTAGTCTAGAGCAAAGGAGGCTCGAGAGTGATCTTATAACTCTCTACAACTCCCTGAAAAGAGGTTGGAGCCAGGTGGGGGTTGGACTGTTCTCCGAGGCAACAGCGACAGGACAGGCGGGCATAGTCTCAAGCTGTGCCAGGGGAGGCTCAGGAGGAATTTCTTCACAGAACGGGAGATTAGACATTGGAAGAGGCTGTCCAGGGACATGGTGGAGTCGCCATCCCTGGAGGTGTCCAGGGAATGACGGGACATGGCATTCAGTGCTCTGGTCTCAGGTGACACGGTGGGGATTGGTCACAGGTTGGACTCGACCTCAGAGGTCTTTTCCAACCTGTGGGATTCTGTGAATTTCCTACATGTTTGCTGACCTAGTGGCTCTGTCTTTTCTGCAGTGTTCTCCTGGTGTCATCCCCCACCATGCCCCAGCTGGGGACGTTGCTGTCCCCAGCTCAGAACTCGCAGGCGCAGCCGGGGCCAGCACCTGCCCAGCGCGTGGTCAGTCACAGCGGCTCCTCAGGCCTGCCACAGGTCCGGGTGGTCACTGCCCAGTCCAGCCTCCCAGCCGTGTCCCAGCAGGCCCCAGTGGTGCCCCAGCAGCAGCCCACATCAGTGCCTCAAATCCGTGTTCCAGCTACAGCCACGCAAACCAAAGTGCTCCCTCAGGTGAGTTGGAAGTGGTGGAGTAGCTCGGATGTCTAATCTGACTTGTGGTGTTTTGGTGTGGTGCACAGGGGTTGTGTGCTCACTTGGAACATGCACTAACTGCAGGCAAGAGCATAGAAACAGTTTTACATATGCAGTACTGTTTAGTGCTCTGTTTTTCACCTGTTTTGTGGCGTCATTAAATTGTGCATTACATAAAAAGTCCACAGAACTTGGAATCACAAAATCATTAAATTTGGAAAAGACTGTCAAGATCATCAAGTCCAGCATGAACCCAGCACCCCCCACCATGTTAATCACTAAATCATGTGCTCAAGTGCAGCATCCACACATTTTTTGGAATGCTTCCAAGGATAGTGACTCCACCACTGTCCCGGGCAATCTGTTCCAGTGCTTTACACCCCTCTTCTGTGAAAAAAAATTTCCTAATATCCAAGCTAAACCTCCCTGGTGCAACTTGAAGCTAATTCCTCTTGTCCCATCTCTTGTTACTTGCAAGAAGAGACTGACACCCGCCTCACTAAACCTTTTAGGTAGTTGCAGAGAGCAGAACTCCCCTGAACTTGCAAGCTGAGGCACAATACAAAGAATTATTAGACTGTTCCTACTGTGGTAGTCTGCTCACAGGCTTCCTCCCTGTCTTCTGTAGGCTGTGATGACTCTGCCAGTAAAAGCTCAAAGCAGCCCCATGCAGGTGCCAAGAGCAGGAAGCTCCGTGGCAGCCCAGGCAGGTATCACTGTGACAGGGCTGCCTGCAGCGCCCAGCCCTGCTGTGAAGCCAGTGACCAGCTCTCCAGGCAGTTCTGCTGCCAGCACCTCCTCTACCACTGTCATCCAGAACGTGGCTGGCCAGAACATCATCAAACAGGTGAGAGGGAGGGAGAGACAAGGAATTGGGCTCTACGACCCGGTTGTTTTGTGCTTGTTGTGACAGATGTGAACACTGTTGTGAGCTGTATTGCTGTGTGAGTTGATGGACTGTGCAGATTTAGGCCGCACTGGTTTGCTGTGTTTGAGCCCTGTTCTTACGTACTGATGAAAGATCTGCTTGTGCAGGTTCTTTAATGATCTCTCCTTCATCTTATTTAGAAAAGAAACCAGCCCCACAGTATTTCCTATTTTATATGGGTTTGGGAATGCCATCTGATACGCAACTAGAACTATTTTCAGTAGTGTACTGAGTGCTAATGTCATTCCACTTCGATTCTGGTGGGAGCAGACATGATCCTGTTGGAAAGTTCTACTTTGAGTGTGCTTGGACCATGTCCTGGTTTGACATAGCCGTTTCTCTGATCTCTCCCAGGTGGCTATTACAGGACAACTTGGCGTGAAGACCCAGGCTGGAAGTGGCATCCCGCTCACAGCGACCAATTTTCGGATCCAAGGGAAGGACGTGTTGCGCCTGCCCCCATCCTCCATCACCACGGACGCAAAGGGACAGACGGTGCTGCGCATCACCCCGGACATGATGGCCACCCTGGCCAAGTCTCAAGTCACTACTGTCAAACTGACTCAGGACCTCTTCACAGCAGCTGCGGGAAGCAGTGCTGGTGGGAAAGGCATCTCTGCAACTTTGCACGTGACATCCAACCCTGTCCAGACTGCTGAGTCTCCAGCCAAGACCAGCACGGCCACTCCTGCCTCTTGCAGCCCAGCTGGAGGCACCGTGGTTAAAGTGACTCCTGACTTGAAGACTGCAGAGCCGACGAGCTCTGCCTTCCGCCTCATGCCTGCCCTGGGCATGACTGTGGCAGAGCAGAAGAGCAAAGCCATAACCACGGTGGCATCCACGGAGGCCAAGCCAGCCGCCACGATCAGAATCGTGCAGGGGCTGGGGGTGATACCCCCCAAAGCTGGGCAGACCATCACCGTAGCCACTCACGCTAAGCAGGTGCCATCATCCTCGGCAGTGAGCGTGGCTGGCACAGCCCACACCTCAGCGGTCTCCTTACCCACTGTGAGTGCCACCGTGACCAAAGCAGTTGCTGTGGCCTCAGGAGCCACGGGGACCCCCATAACCATCGGCACAGGCGCCACAGCTGTGCGGCAGGTGCCTGTCAGCACCACATCCCAGGCAGTGAGTAATGCTGAGCTCTCACTGGGGTGGGGGAGGAAGGAGGATGCCAAAATACACTGATGGTTTATGGCTGAAAACTTTGTTTTGCATCCACAGAGGCTCACATTAAAATGGCAGAGTCATACAATGGCTTGGGCTCAAAGGGACCTTAAAGCCCATCTAGTCCCACCCCCTGCCATGGGCTGAGACACCTTCCACTAGACCAGGTTGCTCCAAACCGCATCTTCGCCGGCCTTGAACTCGTCCAGGGATGGGGCAGCCACAACTATTGTTCTGGATGTGTGTCTTCAACTCATTTCATGGTGTTGAAATTGCAGCTAAATTCCCCAAAAAAGTCACATACTTCCTTTATCTCCTCTTGCAAGTGAATGAAATAAACTTTGTTTATCTAAAGTCCTGCCTCATCCAGCTCAGTGTCTTCCCCACACCTTGGGAATAATTTCCCTTGGAATGGTGCCACAGAACATTCAGAACTAGAAGTACATGTTACTTGTATTAACTTTTTTACTGATTTCCCCCTTTAATGCTGTTTTAATGCCCAAATCTGAAGGCACCATAATATTGTGGTTACATAAGCTAATTGACACTGTGATAGTTTCTTAAGGATAAAAATCGTAGATCCTGTGGTGCAAAGATGATGTGGATTTTCAGGGCTCAGGCAGCTGTGAAGTGAATGAGATGGAGGTGAATTTTAAGCAGCCTGGACTGGAGCACAGATTCCCACAAAGCTACCGATGTTGGGGGGCAGTTTCTGTGCTGAGATCCCCATGGCTTCTCATGTGTTCTTCCCCAGGGCAAACTTCCAGCACGGATCACAGTGCCCCTGTCAGTGATCAGCCAGCCAGTGAAGGGCAAGAGTGTGGTCACTGCCCCCATCATCAAGGGCAACCTCGGTGCCAAGTGAGTGCTTTGCATCTCGTAGTTCTGCTTTAGAAATAGGCTGAGGAAGGTTTGTGTTCATTGAGTTCCTGGGGAGCAAGCAGGCAGACAGTGGAATAAGATTACAGTCTGATAATAGCTCCATCAGCTGCAAGAAACTGAGTGGATATGGTGTCTGCGATGAGATTATCATTTTTACTTATTTAGAGACGCAGGTTCTAGCAAATACATTGAAGAAAAAACATTCTTTGCCTTGAAACCAGCTGTTTGATTAGTTCTGTGTGTTTGAGTAAGAATTAACACACTGAAAAATATCTGTAATCTGAAACCATCTCTCCATTCAAGAGATGTTAACTGCCTCAGTGAGGATTCGTCTGGCATTCAGAAATTGAAGATTCTTTGTTTATTCTTCCATGAAATCTAGCCGTGTCCCCCTTAGTTAGCATTTCAAGTGCTCAGCTGTTTTCTGCATTGTGAAGTGTTCAGGTCTGATCAGGCTAATGCAGTGATGTGCATGGTCCAGTTAGTGGGTGTAATTCGTGTGATAAATTAATTCTCTATCAGTGATTAATACTAACATAAACTTGTCACTTGTGTATTTGCCAGTTTTGTGGGGGGAAAAACCCCACTACTTAAAATCGTAACTAAATGAGGTAGAAATGTAATCTCCTAGCAACTGAAGAATGGTTTGGGAGTTGGAAAGACTGAGCCTGCAGTGCTGTTTACGAACCTTTCAACAATTATTTTTCCTTAGCATCAGTGGATTAGGCAGAAATATCATCCTGACTACGATGCCAGCAGGGACTAAACTGATTGCTGGGAACAAACCCGTGAGTTTTCTGACTGCACAGCAACTACAGCAGCTGCAGCAGCAAGGCCAGGCCACACAGGTAAGAGCACCTAGAATGATCATTTTATTTGCTTTTTTATGACTTACTGTCTCCATAAGGACTTACACTTGATACATGGCACATATCTTGACTGTAGTGTCTGCATTAAGCACATGAAGTTCATCATCACCTTTTCCTTCCCTCCGTTCAAATAAAATTTTTAAATGTTTTTGAAGCACTGATAGTATAATGAATGTAAAACCAAAAATCCTATCAGGATTTTTCTGTACACTCAAAAGTTTTTGTAGTGCTTTGTACTTTAGCTTCTATGGGTTACTTTTTCTTGAAGAAATCACATCTCTGCTTTGCTTATTCATCTTTATGGGTGGAAGCTTAGTGGTCCATAATTCCAAAGAATTAATCTGTATTGAAAGCTGATAGTAGCAAGTCTGTAGAAGTTAGGTATCCAGTGAATCCAAGTCCTTCCTTTGAAAATGTGTAAAAGCAGCTGGCATGTAGGTTTTTATTCAAACTAGTTTTCTGGCCTTCCTCTCTAATCTGGAAATCTCTTGCCACCATCCCGTGTGGAGAGTGGATGGAATGATCTTCTTGTGACAGATTCTGTTCTTGGGAAGTTTTTGGTGCTTGGTCTTGTTCCCATAACTGAATTTTTGTCGGCAGCAGAAGCAGGTACTTTACCAGAGAACAATGCCAGTGCAGTCATTGTGTCACCAGGTTGTTCTTGACACGAGTTTTTTCTTTCCATTTCTCGCAGGTGCGAATTCAAACAGTTCCAGCCTCCCATCTCCAGCAGGGAACAGTCTCTGGCTCTACTAAAGCAGTGTCCACTGTGGTTGTGACAACAGCTCCATCTCCAAAACAGACCCAGGATCAGCTGTGAACACTGGTTTGAATGAGGATCACTTTTTGAGAACTTCTCCAAGCCCGTTGTCATCTTCCATCCAACCAACCACCTGAGGCTGCCTAGCCCCAGACATGGGTTGGGATTGGACTGTGTTTTGCCCTTGCTTCTCCGGGCTCAGCACCGTGATGTCTGGGTAGAAATTCCACAGAAGAAAAGATGGTGTATCTGCAAAACAAAATGTTTCAGTTCAGACATGTAATTCCAGGTTCTGCGGAATTGATAATTTAAGAAATGTCTTCCTGTTCTTTGTTCTCTTTCCATCGGAAGGACTTTTGGTGAATACAGGTTTTTTGTGCATTTTGCGTTGTAGACCAAGCAGTTTCCTTGGATTGTCCTTAAGCAGGGAAAGTTGCTTGGAAAGGGTAACTCAGTGGCTTTTCAAAAGTCATGGAGAAGATGCCTCATTTTGCTGGAGTCTGGCTGTCACTACTGTTACCTAGTGACTCAGGATGGTGGCTGGGACACCAGAGTTTATTGTAACTCAGCCTGGACATAGATCCCTAACACATGCAGAGTACTATTTGCAGAACCTTTTAGACACCTCTCCCCTCTCTCTGAGCTCAGACTCCTGAACAGATCCCACATCCATGTCAGGTTGCTGTCAAAGGCAGGATGAGAATCAAGAGGGTTTTTGCTTTAGCAAAGTGAGTGACCATGGGGAAGAGGGAGAAGAGATGCAGAAAGTTATTGTGTGAACAAGTCTGTCAGCAAATGGGAATGTAGCGGAAAGGAAAAAGTTACTGTTCACCAGAAAAATCCTCTTTTAGTTTTCCTCAACAAATAAACCTTCTTATCAGTGGAAACAAACTGTAACCTGGTTTAAAAGGTTGCAATATTTTTTCAAATACACCCAAACTGTTGTCACTTGGGTTCTGAAGAAGGACTTTAATCCTCAGTCCTGGCCATTAGTTTCGTTTTTACTTTTGCAGTTTTATGTGTCTATGTAAATATGTTTGAATTTTGCACATACTGGATATGAATTTTTGACTGTTCTGACACAACCTCGAAGCTGAATGAGATCACAAGATGTGTTGGACCAGGAGAAGAATAAAAGTGTAGAAAGCCTTAGAGTTCTCTGCCATCTCCTTTCAGTTCTGTACAGCATGTTTTGTGTACAATCATTGTCCAGCTTGCCAAGGGCTAATAGACTGTCCATCTTCTTGGTAAGATGGTTCTTTTTAACCTGTTTATTTTGTAGTCTTTTTTTTTTTTTGTAAGGTGTGGTTTGTTCCAAGTTTTATGTTATAGAATATAATATATTTAAAGAACCAAATTGTTCAGTTCAGAGCTGTTGTGGCTGGAGGTGTGTCTGTGTTACTCTTTTGCTGGGCTTCAGGCTGGGGGTGTGGGTCTTTCTGTACAGTATCTAACCCCCTTCAGGTCTGGCTTGAAGGAAAACATACTTCAGTGAGAAAAGAGAGACTGGATGTAAATACTGAGTAAGTAAGACACATCAGCATTTGAAAGCAAGTGCTTGAATTATGGTTTATATGCTTCAGGAACAGAATTTGGAGTTATAAAGGTTTTCTGTCATGCTTTGTCAGCTTTTGTGCCTGTTTTGTACATTTATCAACTCAGGAACCAGCAGGAAGGCTGTGGTTTGGGAAGGAGGTGAGGACATTCCCAAGTCCTTTTAGTTGTGAAGTTAAAATAAGAAATTAAAGAGGCAACAAGCAACTTCCTGGTATTGCTTATGTGAAAGAGCCTCTAAATTCAAAACATAATTAAGATAATCCTGCTGTGTTCTGTTCATGATTAATAAATTAATAATTAACCTACAATCAAGTGCTGAAAGATGGTTCCGTGGCCCCTTGAATTTCTGTCAATGCTTGTGAATTTCTAAGCAGACACAGGAGGCTTTGGCAGTATTAAGCTTAACAAAGCAAGAAACTTGCATCTAATCCCAGGAGTTTAGTGTGTCTCAGGTGGTTGCTGCTGCTTTGAAGAGTCTTGCTGTTGATCGCCATTCTGCCTCTTAGCAACCTTTGCATTCCTTGCTTCTTCTCGTAGGTCACTTCTCTTTGATTTTGAAGTCTTGATCTTTGGGGAGAAGGCATCAGATGCGGGTGGGCTTCTGATTTTGAATGGCCACGTGCTGGGTTGGGTAGGATGTGTTTACTCCCAGCTTTCAAGAACAAAGTACAGCCTGTTATGGTTCAGCTGCCACTCATCTGATGAGCTGCTCCACTCTGGTTGAAAAATAACCCCTAAGCTACTGCGAGACAAGAGCCCTTGTTTTTAATAAGTAACTTTTAACTTCTACCCAGAAGGTGGAAGGGCAGAGAGGGGCTCCAGTGATTTTGGGGGTGTGCTGGGACTGGGGGAGGGTATCTATGAACTAGACTGTGTTCCAAGTGGTTGCTCCGGAGCCTGAAAGCTACTCAGGATGAGTTCTGCAGTAAGAACTGCCAGGGCAAGCATTCAGGGGAAGAGGGCCTAGAGAAAGTATTTGTACTGATATTACCCATTTTTCACCCATCTTCCCTGAAACTAAAGGGGCATTCAGCCTGATGCATCTTTGCCATTACCTTTTTTAATTAAAAAATGAAGTACAGTCTGTTTTCGTCACAGTGAGATGCTCACTAGTTGTCGAAGAGCCTTGCTTATTTCCTAGAAACTGTGGATTAGATGTTTTATTTCCACCAAGAGAATATTGTGTAAACCCTGCTTACAAAAACTGAGCACGCTACACAAACAGCCACAGGCCATGTAAAACCTATCTAACTTTAACAACTGCTTTGTTTAATTGAAATCGTGAGGGAAATCTCACTGTATTGATATACCTCAGTAGGATGCCCTCCTAGCCCAGTGAACTCACCTTGAATAACCTCAGGTGTTCCTTACAAAAGAATAGTTACTTGGACATGTTTTAACAGTTGAGCTTCATTTTCCAAATACCTTGGAAAACACTGGCATAGTTTTTAGTAATGCAAAAACTGGTTTTTCACGTGGAAAAGCTGAACCACGTCACAATAGACCTGACTCTTGTGGCTGCCACGAGTTGGGTACGTGGTGCCTGAGCTCAGGACCCTTCTGGCTGGGTGTTGTTCATCCTGTAGGATGGCAGTCTGGAATTTAGACTTTTGCCCCATAACCTTAAGCACTAAACACAGCAGATTATTGCAGAGCTGTGTGGAAGGGAGAATGTGACCCAGTGCTGCTGGGTCCATACTGGAAACTGGCTCCAACAGAAACATGCTTTAATCCTATAGTTGCCCCTTTGCAACTGACTCATCTCAATCTGAGATTTACTTGGATACTAGTTGTGTGGGTAGACCAGATGTGTGTAGATCCATAGGTGGTAGGCTGGCATCATCTTTCTTAATTTGTGCTTTGAACTTCTCAATAGATAAATCTGAATTTCTCATCCCAGACTGCATTTGCAGCTGCTCATCCCTCCAGAGGGCGATTCATCTCACCTCCCTCCTGTTTCTGTAGGTGAATCACCCTCTGGATATAACCATTTCATATAAAAGGCCTATAAAAGGAATTCTGCATGAGTGGGTCAAGTTTGAACTATTAATGATTTAATTTAGAGATGACGCATCTTATGTCAAGTGACCCATTCAATGTGGATTAGTTCATTTGGGCCTGGATTAATCTTGTACACAGCATCCTGCATGGAGGCCTGGAAACTGCTAAATCAGAGGTCAGTATTTTAAGAACCAATTTGTTTCCTTATGTCTGGAAGTGTTCACCAAACCAACTTGGGGAGCCTTGCACCCTTATCTTCTAATGTGACTTTTTCTCACTGTGCTCCGGTTTGCAACACCTGGAGCAAAATAACTCACCTGCCAGGACCAAGATCCTTGAAGCAGAAACGTGCTGGTCCTTCAGAGCTCCAGGACCAGGTGGTTTCACAAGGACTTAGAGAAGGTGACAACCAAATCCCAGAGGAGCATCAATAAGTGGCTGTGCTGACCCACAGCAAGGCCATCATTGCCTGGAAAACAAAAGAGCAAACTTGCTGGAGGTCACGGTGTTCTCCCTGTGTGCTGATACTGCTTGGAGAGTTAACAGGGGCTTGCAAAGGTGCTGGCATTGTTTGGAACTTGGTAAGTAGCTTTAATGTGTCTATGTGTCATTCTAAAGGAATTTTTGGCAACGACGGAAAATTTTTCAGTGCTTGGGGAAGCAATGGCTGCTTAGTATTTACAAGACATGCACATAAAAATATGCTTCTATACATAGAAAAATGTGTTTGATTACTCAAAAAAAAAAAAGGAATTTTCACTGATGAGTTTTAAACTGCTTAAGCAAAGTGCATGTAAGTCAGCCTGTGGTGAGAATTGTTCTTGTGTGCTCAGTTATACAGTGAAATTATGGGTATGAGACAGTCACAAGCCCTCGAGTCACTGCAGCTTTATGAATTGCTGACCTCCTTTTGCGCTACTTTGTGTAAGGAAGCAAGTTCTGTTTCATGGCCTGAGTAGCTTAATGACAATCATTGGTAAGCTGAGCTTTGCTTCTGTCAGTGTTCCTGTACTGAGAGCAACTTCCAGCTTGGAATGGCCCCTGAAATGGCTGTGAAGGGGTTTTAAAGCTGGCCCTCTTGCAAAGGCTGTTATCTTTCCTGTCACTTTTATCATTGCAGTGCCATATGCAGCCTCTATACCTCGCCAAAAATCCTAAACCTAACTGGGCTGTAGTTCCAACCTGTACTAGGACCGCTGGGAGGAGGGAAGGTGTTAATGTGCAGAGCTGAGGATTTTCCCAAAAGCCCTAAGTGCTTCCTTGGCACAAAATTAGCACCCTGTTCATTTGAAGGGGAACAGGAAAGCTTAGTCTTTGTTTTCAGACAGCTGTGACCAAGAGAGTCCCCAGTCAGAGGGATGAGTCCTTTGTAATGATAATTAGAAAGGTGAGTTAGTCTGGTTGATAGGATTTATTGTATTCCTATTTTTCAACCTGTGTTGTGGAGGTGAGTCAATTAGATGTGGGCAGGGTGGAAGGGCACAGTTTCCTCCTCAGTTGCAAACCCAGTATGGAGGAAGCTTCCACTGACTATGTACAGGCACCTGGATTTTAACAGTTTTGTCGAGGATTACACAGTTTGCATTTGGGCTGGTTTTAATCTCTACTTATGTTTTTCCTGCTTTTCCATGCTCTAAGTCAAGCATCATAGAGAGCAAAAACTAATGGATGGGAACCATGGTCCCAGCTCATTGATTCTCCAAGGGAAGTGCTCTCTTCTCTCAGTTGAGATGGGTTGCAAGGTGGGGCAGGTTTCCCAACATTTCCCTGCCATCTGGTGGGAGGAATCTGAGGGCTCTCTTTCAGCCCACGGACAACCCTTGTTCCACAAGAACTTGGGAGTCAGCAACAAATATCTGAACTTCAGGGAATTGCTCAGTTCACCAATTTTTCATGCAGTGAGGGAGATGCATTGGATGTTACAAAAACTTGCAGAAAGTAAAGACACTTTAATGCTAGAATAGATTGTCGTGAAAGGAGGAGAGATTCCAGACAAATACTATACCTAGTGATGCTGCTTTGGGGATGGAAGATGGACTAGAGCAGGTCTGCAAGCCTGATCCAGCCAGCAGGGAGTTCTAGCACCATCCAGGAGAGCACAGACTGATTCTCGCCTCTGCCAGACTGAGCTCTGGTGCGGGAGTTCACAGCCTGTTTTCTGCTTTAGGTGGGCACATCCACAGCTTGTGCAGTGTCACCACGCCCTGGGACAGCTGGAACACCAGGCAGTTGTCTGAAAGACAGCAGGAGCTGGACCACAAAGCAGCAAAAACCCCTCTAAGTACCACATCCCTGGTCCTCTGCACCAACAAAGTGAGGGAAACAAGGGGAATTAGTGAAAAGTCCAAGCTTCATGCTTTTTCCTTGGTTGTAAACACCAACACAAAGTCTGAACTTGTGGAGAATAAAGAGGCAAAGCAGGTGAGCTGGGGCAGCTCTGCTTGTTTGTAATAAACCAAAAAGAAATGGGCAATTCCAGGGCATTGCCTGCATCTCTGCCCAGCTAAGTCAGGTTTACACATTGGCAGCTCGTTAGCAGACAGACCTTACCTGACTTGGAGCCTTGGGCGTGCCCAGTGGTTTCAAAACACACTGTGCCAGAAACCAGGCAGTCAAGCCTGTCCACTCTTGCATTTACAGTGTGGTTGGCAAACACTGCTGCTGCTGATTCAGAGCTTCCAAAAGAGGTTCTCTGCTTTCACGAGCCATTGAAGAGCTCAAGAAGGAGACCTGGCTCTCTCTGTAGTCCCGGGAGTAAGCTTACATCCTAGTCTTTCCTAGTGTTTTGGATTCCCTCGGGTTACTGACAGGTGGCTGGCACCAGCAGCAGAGACACAGGTAACGATCCCCCTGGATTTTGGAAGCGAGTCTCGGAGCTGTCTGGGGTATGTTGGAGGGCTGAGGTGCTTGTTGCACACTGTCACATCCTTTACCTGCTCTCGTGCCCGTGTCATCCCCGGGATGGAGCAGGTCTCTAGAGCCCTTTGTTCTGGCCAGCGTTCATGATCTCAGGAGGGCGAAACTACGTCTGATCCCTGCCAGCGTCGTGTTTTGGGAGCAGGGCTCTCATTCCCGAGCTCGCGAGAGAGCATTTGAGATCAAAGGACAAGTTCCCATCCAAATGACACAGTAATCATTGAACAGCTTTGGGAAGGGGAGCACCACCTCTCTGCTCTGCCTCAAAGCAGCGTGTGGCCAACTGTGGGCAACTCACTGCGCTTTTACAGCTCCCATTCTCCACAGGCAGTAATTATCCCCTTGCATTGCAGCTCGGGAGGCTGGATCGGCCCAGGATGACTGTGCCCATTCGCAGCAGTACCCAGCGCTCACCTTTGCTCTGTGGGCTGCCGGTTCAGCTGGAAACCTCAGCGCTGTTGGATGACGTTTTCCCGTCCTCCCACTGAATCAGCCTTTTATTTACTCTTTGGAATGCAAAGTAACAGGACACCCTGTGAGTTTTATCTCTCTCCCAATCTTTTGTAATGCTGTGGAAGTTGCCAGACCGGATTGAGCGTTTGAGATGGGGTGGTTTCGGGGTTGCCTGGCAGGAATCTGGGTGGGAGGGCACTGTCGGTGAAATTTGAATTTGGGAGTCACGCTTAGAACACAATCCTTGAGCCACACTGCGGTGAGGAAAAGCCTTTGTCCCTGACTGAATCTGGCCCGCCGCTGGTGTGGATGGTTGGTGCTCCTTTGCTAAAATTTCTGGGAACTGCCTCCACCAGAAGACTTTTCCCCCGCAGGCAGCCGGCCTTCATTCCTTATGTAAGCAGTTCTTCCCGTCTTTCACGTGGATGGCGTTCCCAGGGCTGGGAGCTGATGCAGAAGGATCCTGCTTGCCCAGACAGCTGCTCCTGCAGCTGATCCTTGTCTCCCCTGGGACTCTCCTGGGGTTCGAGCTCAGGGCGGTTTAGATCTTGCAACTCGCACAGTTCTGACCAAGCCGGACTTGGTTCTCAGATTTCAGGGCTCTCCTTCCTCCCAAACCTTGGATCTGCTCTCAGGATGGTGTTGTGGCCACACTGAGACAACGCGAAGAGAAAGAGGTGACAGCTTCTATTGGATAAACTGGTCCCAGCGGGAACAAACACAGGTTTTGCTTCTGGCTGCTGCCATTGCATGTGGGTGAGTGCCTTGAACTTTATGCCTTATTGCGTTTTCAGAGTGCCTAGGCTGGGCTCAGCATCCTTCAGTAAGACTGGAGGGACACATGGAAGTCTCTCACCACAAAAGCGTGTGGCACACAGCTTGGGAATTGCTGTTGGATGTTTTGGGGCTGTACAGAAGGAGGGGGCCTGCTCCCACCATGGGGACTCGGCAGTCGCTGCAGCACAGCCACGAAGGAAATCCCTGTGCTCCACAGCAGCAGGGAAACGGGAATCCTGGCATTTAGGCCTCGAAGCGGCTGCCTCCCAGCTATATAATATTTACATTTAACACTGCTTGTGTATACGGCTTGCTGTTTTCCCCGTGGTGGTTGTGTCCCCTTGCTCAAAGAGGACTCGTGAATTAGTTTGTAAAATGTCAGTGGCTTGAATAGCAGGAAACACTGAGCATTAACAGCTCTGTGTGGAACCAGGAGTTGTGGATCTTGGCATTTTGCCCTCATCATCCACATCCCAGAGTGCGGGTGTTTGCCTGGCAGCAGCGTGGAGATCAGTGGATACGCCAAACAGGACAAATGTGTAGAATCCAGGAGCAGTGGTTCAGCTGTGCTGTACCCAAAATCTGCTGTTTCACGGGGGTGTTAAGTCAGGCTGCACCCAGGCAGGTGAGGGAGTGGCTGCAAAAGCAGAGCTGGGGAGGGCTGGGCATCAGCGGGAGGGCTGAGCTCCTGACATCAGCAGCCTGACTAATACAGCAGCTTTTCAAGGGGAATACTTTAAATCCAGGGCTGCTTCCTGCTGTGCCATGCTCAGCGGTGGGTGGGATTCTCGCAACTGCTGAGGGAGCAAGAAAGGCGGTGGCTGATGTATTTCTATAAGAGCACAGAAGTTATGTGGTGTTTTTCACAGCAGCAGGATCAGACCCCTCACCCCTCTCCTTTTCTCCCCAATAAACACCTGCAAAAAGGCTGCAAAACTTCTGCTCCACAGGTGACAATTTAGAGCAAGGGGAAAAAAAGGCCACTCGGCAAGGGACTCCCTGCATGTGATCAGCAACTCCTGTTACACCAGAACCAGAGTTCTGGGAAATTTAAATGTTCGGGTGTGGAGAAGAATCAGTTTCAGGGCTGGATACAATTGGTGTAAAGAGGTTTGGATCAGCGGTGAGGTGGCCAGTTCAGCTTTTGATGGGCATATCACATATTTGCATGGACTATCACAAGTAAGATGGAGAAAGGAAGAGCCTTTCCATGAAAAATTGAGTTTGATCCAGCTATTTGGATCCTGACTTTCTCTTGAATGTGAGAAACCTGGATATTGGAGTGTGTGTGTGTGAATCATCTTTTTGAGAAGGGGTAAGTGATGGAGAAAGACTGAATGCAGCTTTCAGTGTTACAAACTTTTTCAAACCTGCAGTAGAGCATTCTCAGAATTCCAGTCCCTCCTTTCCCTCTCCATTTAATATTAAGCCACATAGTCCCCGAGGGCTGTTGCTGTGTGAGCATCCCCCAAGTGTCATTTGGGTGCACGTGCAGTTTCTGCAGAACTGCTGTGTGGTTCATTTTGCATCTGGTCTCTGCCAAGAAAAAGCTCATTCCTACGGTGCTGTAGCCTGGCTGAGGGCAGGTTTCAGCCTGGGAAAAGGGAATATTTTGCTTCTGAGTGTACCAGATGTTTTTTGGGAGCATGAGGCTTGTCCCTGGGGTAAACCACCTGTGCATGCTGAGAATGCCCTCTTTGCAGCGGGGTTTCATAGCATGATAGTGTTGTCACCTGAGGAGGGATGAGACCGTGGATATACAAAGCTCTTACTTGGGAACTGTGCATCTCTGTGTGCCAGCCAGCCTTCCTGCCGACTGCTAGGTGGCTTCTCTTGGTAAAAGACAGATTTCTCTGTTTTCATTTCCTAAAGCAAAGCACATGGCTGAAGGGTCTCCTGGATGATGCAGAGCTCACGTGGGGCTTTTGGGCACAGCTTTTTGGGCACGGTGTTTTCCCTTATTTCTGCCTGTGGAGCAGGAGCCGCAGCTGGACACGGGAGCGGGGAGCACCCGCAGGGTGTTTCCGGCTGCCCGTACCTGCCAGGAGCACAGGAAGGAGGAGCTGGGCACCGTGCCCAGGCCGGAACCACCGCGCCATGGCGGCCTGAGCCGCGCAGCACTGCCCTGGCCATGGAGTGCGGCCCCCCGGCTGCCGGGGCCGGCATGAGGTACAGCGCCCAGCTGCAGGTGAGAGCACATCTGGGCCCGCGGAGGTCCCAAAACACCCGCCAGCCTTTTACCGAGCTGCCTCGTCCTCCACTCGCTCGTGTTCCTTCAAGCCTCTTGGGTTCACGGCGTCTCTGGATCCCTCGGGAAGTTGGGGATTTCAACTCGCCCTAGGGTAAGGTCAGGAGAACCTGTTTGGGGGATGGTGCTGAGTTCAGCGAAGCAGAAAAAGAAAAAGGAGCTTTGGGGAAGTGGAAATCCCCACCCGTCTGTGCCAGTGTTGGATTCCCTTGGTGTTGGTGCTGCCGTCGCTCTGAGGTTTTTGGTTTCGGCTTAAGCCAAGGGCACTGGGGTTGTGAGTAAACGTAAACTCCACACAGGTGAGGTGTGTGCAGAGCCTGGCTCCGGGTTGTTTAGCAACAGAGCCAAATAAATCTGTTCAAGCGTCGGAAGGGCCGACTTCAACCAAGGACTGTGGGGCTTCGTTAATGAACTGCTGTGTTATCAGTGTGCTTTGAGACCTCAGTGAGCTTCTTGTGCAGGTGTTCCTGGCTGAGGGTCGGGCAGGGACGTCTGGGTTTGGGTTCCAACTCCAGAACCTGTTCTGTGCCACAGAGCTGTTCCAAACCCGGGGTTTTGAGTTAAAGCAAGACAGCAGCGCTTCTCACCACACCGGCAGGCTGTGTGGTGTCTGTCTCCGAGGCCTGGCTTTAGTGGTTGTTTTCTGGCAGCAAGAAAGGAGCTGCTGGTTCTGGCACTGATCAAAAAGCTGGCCTGCAGCAAGAAAATTTTCCGTTGCCTCCAGCCCCTCTGTCCGGTGTGTGCCAGGGCTGGGAGCAGGAAGGAGATGCTCTCGCTGATGCAGTTCAGCTCAAGCTCCTTGTTCCTGGCTGGGTCGGGGTTACACTTGTGTGACATGATCTTCCCTGCCTGGTTTGTTCTCCTGGCAGAGGGTAGGTTTGTGCTCTGGTGTGTCTTTACACAGGGCTGAGGACTTGAGTGGGTCCCTTCCCTGCTTCAGTTTTCCCTCTGCATCGGTTCAAGAGGGGCTGATCTGGTCCAGGAGAGTTTCCCTGAAGACAGTACCTGCCCTCCTGGCAGGAAACAGCCCGAGGAATTTGTCCCTCTTGGACTGTTGTTGGACTTGGCCCCTTATAAACATGGGGGAGGGAGGAAATGTGAGTGGTTTTGCAATGTCTGTGTCTCCTGTGCCAGTGAAGAAGCTGTGACTATTCTTGGACTAAGGAAAAGCTGCTGCTCTTCCTTGGAAAGGTGCAGAGTATTTCTCTGGGGTAGTGGCTGTTGGGTGAGCTGCTGCTCAGGCCAGTTTGGCTGCTGTTGATGCCAAAGGCAAACAGGGATAAGGAAGACACGATGAGAAAAGGGCTGAGGCCAAACCTTTGCTCAGCAAACAAAAGATCACTTTGTAAAATCCTTGAGGGAGCAGTGAGAGTGTTTTGAGGGCCTGGCTGTGGGGATGGTATCAGAGCAAAGGTCTTTTGCCCTTGCCAGGGGTAGAATGTGCTGTTTCCATCCAAAGGTTGCCAGGAACAGACTAGGAAACAGCGCCCTGTGATATCCAGGCCATGGGCTGGGGCAGGGAGGGAGCAGCCAACAGGGATGGGTTTGGCAGACGGAGACTTTCCCGGATGGAGCTGCTGGTGTTTTCCTTGCTGTTGGCTTCAAGCTTTGGAGACTTGGGGACCAGATTCACCTCAGAACTGTAGGAATGAGTGAAATACCAGGATGATTGTGGAGGTCGAGGTCTGGGGTGCACTGGTTAAGCTGCTGGAGGCAGTTTTGTCTTCCAGACAGTGCTGTCTGTACCAGAAAAGATGTGCTAGTGATTTAAATGAGCTGTTTGTGTCTGTGGCATGTTTCTCTGCTGCTCTTGAGACATCAGTGTGTTGTAAGGAGGAATTTCATGGCTCATAGCTACACGGATCAGGGCTGTAAGGTACCTTTATTCCCCACTTCTGCCCAGGAGTTGCTAAGACTTGAGTGTAAAATTCTCTGCTACCACAGATACACAGAAGTGTGGTGCCTTTTTTTGAGTGGTGGCCTTTTCTGAGCTGCTGTGATGCCGGACAGAGCTGCACCAACCAGCGTGGATGGGGCAGCAAGCCAAGCCTGTGCTGTCTCTGCAAACATTAACTCAAGTTTCTTCTGTAATAAACCTGAAGGAATTTGGTTTCTCGTATGACTCAGGGTGGTCACAAGACAATTGAATGCTGTAGAGGGTTGAGCTCAAAATTGGTGTGTGAAATAGGCGTGGGTGACCTGTATCTTTCACTGTTGCACCTGTCCTCTATGCCTGGAAGATACGCAGCCTGGAGGACTCTGTCCTTGAGCTCTTGCCCCGCATTCCCTTTTTAGTTCTGATGTCATCATTTTATAGCTTCATTGCCCTTAATACAGAACTGAAGACAAAAAATAATGTGCTGGCAAAGTTTCTTCTATGCTTTACTGCCCATGGTGGGGCAACACAGCACCTTCTGGAAGCTTTGCTCCCATGTGTGCTGTTTCCATGTGTTTCTTATCAAGAGTAAGAACAGAAGTGAGGAGATGATTCTTATCAGATCTTTTCCTGGAGGAGTGTTGGGGTTTGCAGCAAGAGTCGATGCAGGAGTTGATTCAAGGGTGGTGTAGCTGTACTTCAGCTACTTGGGTGAAATGAGTGGCACATGCCGTGTGTCAGCAGCTTTTGCATTTGTTTTACTTTTTCTGGTGGGAAGCAGGCTGTTTCCCCTCATGCCAGCACCACAAAGCTGGTGTTGGCTTTCAGTGTGATCCAGGAATTCTCAGGTGTTGAAAATATGACTTTTTGCCACTATGTCTCTTTTTGCCACACAAGCCGACCCTGTTGGTCTCAAAGTCAGGGTGTCCTGGCTTGCTGACCATGCCCTGAGCTGCTGGATGAGTCGACAGGTTTCATTCCTCTCGTTTCTCATGTGGTATTTGTTTTAGTTTTTATTGAACACTACCTGAGGCAGGTGTGGCTGGAAAAGGGGAGGTGGGAATTGCCTCTTGGATACACAGGCTGGGATCTGCAAGCTGTAATTACCCTTGAGAGTGTAACCAGGCAGTCGAATGGCTCTGCTTCATCTCAGACCTCACCAGGCCGCCTCCAGCTTGGCATTTTATGGCTTCCTTTTCTTGGCCCTGTGCACTGATGTCAGTAGGTTTTTTGCTGTGAGACTTGATTTGGTTGCACACCTGTTCTTACCTTGTGTGATCTGGGCAGCTTTGGCCCTGAGCCGTCCTGTGGCAGACCAGCAGAGTCTGGAGTTGGGAAAGTCAAGGGAAGCAGGTGAATCTCATGTTTGGTGCTGGACAAACAAATTACCTGGTGGTGATAAGGGACAGGTGAAACTAATGGCCAGGAGCACAGTCTTTCTGTGGGTCAGGGTCCTGTGAACAGGCACAGACACCAAGGGAGAGATGGAGCAGCTATTTTGAGGGGAGGGGAGCAGTGAGGGGTTTGGTGCCTGGGATACATCACCATCTTGGTGGGACTGCCAGACAAACCAGGAAACAGCTTCTATGGGGGATGCTTATCCCAGAGGGACCCCTGCTTTGCACACATCTTGCTGGAGAGCTGTACTCCGTGGCACATCCCAGCCTTTCTGTGATCCCCCTTTACAGGAGGATCTCTCTGCTTTCCGGTAAGATACCCAGTCCAGAGCTGGTTCCCACCACCCCCGTGTGCCAGCTGAAATTTCCTGCTGACAGAATTAGTCACTTCTGCATCTGGTTTGTCCAGTTGGGCAGAGCACAGTCGCTGTCTAAAAATACATTGTGTGGCTTATGGAGAAGGAGTGGGAGGTCTGCTCTTCCCAGGACTGAGCTCGGGCTCTGTACAGAGGAGCAGGAGCCCTCCAAGCACTCTATAAATCCATCTGTGTGCTCTCCTTTTCCAAGTCTCCTTGTGGAGTTGGTACTCCAGGGGAAACTGAGACGTGGAAGAACTGGGGCAGTGCCTGTCTGAACTTTTTCCTGGATTGGCTTTGCTGCCACAGCCTTTGCTGTGATCAGATCCCTCTGCTCCTGCGTGGGGAGCCCGGCGGTGCCGGCGAGGGCTGAGCAATGAGGAGCAGGAGCAGGAGGAAGTAGCTGCTCCAGTGACTAAGGCAGAGAGAATATCAAGGGAGGTTTTCTGTTAATAATGTTTATTGGAGCAGTTTCCTCGAGAAGGGTGAGAGTCAGACCTTGAATCACTTTGGGCTAGAGACAGTTTCTGGAGGAGCCATGGACAAGGTGAGAGCAGGACATGTTCAGTTCCTCTCTGGTTTACAGCTGCCGCTGTTCAGAGCACGCAGGGGACGTGCAGCAGCCATCAACTAAAGGAGGTTAACACTGTAGTTGTCTTTTTCTTGATTTAACTGTGATTTTTCAGCCTATCTTGCTTGTGATTCTGTGTGGTCTCTGTCTAGCTCAGAGGATGGTCACTGGCCAGCTTTCCCCCGAATGTTGGGAGCGAAGGGGATGTGGAGCACAGGGAGTGAGAGGGGCAGAGGCTGAGCCACGCTCGTGGGGTACAGACAAGTCTGGTCCTAAGGTCAAATGGGTGTTTTTTGTGCTGAGTGTGGGCAGGGAGGTTTCAGCCTCTTACTCAGAGGTCGGGACACGGTGCCTCGTCTGAGACCTTCCTGCACAGCCTGATTCAGCATTCCAGCAGTGCTTTTGGGATGCTTCAGATCCTTCTCCGGGTATTGGGAAGAGAGTTTGCAGGAATGGCTGTTGCTTACCCGGGCTGTAATGGGTGAGAGCTCTTCATGCAAGTGTTTGCGTTGTCTGGGGAACATAATGGCATCCATGAGGTATGGGAATGGGAGAGGATGAGGGCTGGAATGCAACACAGAGGGCAGGGAGGCAGGGAAACCGCTTCGGATCCTGTCTCGTATGTGCCTCTAGTCACTGGGTAACGTCAGGCAAGTAGCAGTGTCAGTGGCTGCTTGTGCACCTTGTACGGGAGGAAAAACAAAAGTAACCTTCCCAGGAGTCCGCACACTCCTGTCATTTCTCCTGTGCTGTGGGTGTTGCTGCTGGCTCAGCTTTGGAGCAAGAACAAACTGACAAAGGTGTGCTGTAAAGTCTCACAGGTTTAACATCTTTCATCCTTATTTTTCCCAAGAAAAGCAGAGAAATTGTCTAAAGAAAGATCAGATGGTGAGTCTTCCTGCCTAATTTCCTTGCTTACAGGAGCAGTGCATCTGTCTGTGTGTGCTGGAGGCAGAGGGGAGCTCTGTTTGCCTTCTGAATCACACTGATGATTTTCTCCCTGGAAGAGTTTTCTCTCTCTAAAGACACAATCTTTAGCTCGAAGGGGATGTTAAAACGCATCAGCCACCGTGTTGTACAGCAGGAGCTCCTGCTTGCCCTCTGAGCCTTATTTTTTTCTGGCAGTTTGGTGAAACTGAAACTTAGAAATTCTGCAGAGGGCTGAAGGTCCCCTCAGCCAAAGGGTTTTCAATTGGAAAGCTGGTTTTCTTTGCAGTTCTTCCTTGCTGGCCCCAGGAAGTCTGGGGAAGCATTTAAGCCCCTGAGGTTGTTTTCTTGCCACAGGCTCCTGAAGATGTTAATAGAGAATTAAATACTTTGCTTTTTGCTAACAGCAGCAACGTCTTGGAAATATGGAGGGAGAGGGGACGTGCTTGCAAGTGTTGTGGCCAGTTTCTTCTCTTTACTTGGTTTGGGGAGTTTTATTACGTGATTGGAAAACTGGTAGAAGCCAGATGGATGTTTGGAAGACAGTGTGTCAAACTCCAGGTAGTCTTAACTTTGATTGAAGTGTTTCTTGGTTTAGGATGTCTCTGTGTATTTAAGCTTTATTTTGTGTGTCATCTGTTTCGAAGTTTTCTTGGGTTATATTTTCAAGCTTTTCCTGTATCATCACAGAAGCCAGACAGGTTCAGAGAATTCCCTATGGGATTGTCCTCTGTGGCCCGGCTAGGTCTGTTTATTTTGGTGGTGTCTGGATTTTGGGGATGGAAACAGTTCTTTCTGCCCACCCTTAGGCAGTAAATCACACAGATGAACAAAGACTCCTTCCCTGCACTGCCAAATGATAAACTTGGAGCATTCTGAGAGCAGCTGGTGTGAAAACTGGTGGGTTGCTCTGGTCTTGGTGGTCTTCTGGTGTTTGCAGAGGATTAAACTTACAGAGTCCTTGACAAAAACTCAGAGTAAGGTGCCTGCCACTTCTCTTTCTGTTGTGAAAAGCCCCGGGCAAATACCGCAGGGAGGAGAGGCTGCAGTGGGGTGGGGAGGGTGGGAGGGAGAGCACAGCGACTGGGTGAAGAAAACAGCAAAATGGGGGAATGGTGCAAGTGGGAGCTGGGCTTTCCTGTCAGGTGAGGCTGGGAAAGATAAGACGAAGCACCTACGGGAAATGCAGTGAGGAAGTGCAGTGAGGATGTCTCGTTGTTTGTGTCTGCACAGCAGGCTCAGCAGGATCCCCTTTGCTGGTTGTTTTTCATAGAATCCCAGAGTGGGTTGGGTTGGAAGGGACCTTAAAGCTCATCCAGTCCCACCCCCTGCCATGGGCAGGGACACCTTCCACTGTCCCAGGTTGCTCCAAGCCCCGTCCAACCTGGCCTGGAGCACTTCCAGGGATGGGGCAGCCACAGCTTCCCTGGGCAGCCTGTGCCAGGGCCTCACCTCCCTCACAGGGAGGAATGTCTTCCCAATATCCCATCTAACCCTGCTATCTTTCACTTCAAAGACATTCCCTATGTCCTATCAAGCCATATTCCCCTTGTCCCTATTTTTCGTTACTTTTAGGGTCTTGTGACATTTGCATCAAATTAACCTGAGCTGTTGGAGTAGGTTTGTATGAGCCCTGTGCTGAGAGAGGACGGGCAGAGTCTGACACCATGTTTGTGGGGACAGCGTTACCCTTCCGGAGCACAGGGACACGTGGGAATGCCACGGATTTGTGCGAGTCGGCACTTTGTGCTGTGGTGTCTGTGCTGCCATCCAGAGCCCAGGGAGCCGCTGAATGCCTGCTACGGGGAAAACAGGAAGGTGGTGAGGAGAAAGGTGAGGGATCTCCTGGTTTGTGCCTTTGCAGCAGGCGCAGAGCCCTTCCTGCCTGAGGGAGGCGCAGATCAGAAGCAGATTTGGCGAGCTCTGCCCATGTGGGTGTGCTGGTGCTGGGAGGAGAGGAGGTGCCAGCGTGGGTGCAGGATCCGGGTCCCCACCATGTCCCACAGTACCAAGGATACTGTGTGTCATCCTCTGAAAACATCTGGGTCTGCAGCTGTTCCCATTCCCCCTGGGCTGGAGGTGCAGGTACACGAGCAGGGCAACGATCGAGGAAGGGAACCCAAGGTGGGAGAAAGTGAAACGCCGGGGCACCAATGGTTTTACAGCTGATGCAGAGATCAGGTTTTACAGCTGCTACAGAGCTCGGTGCTTCAGCAGATCTTCCTCACCCAGCCCAGTGTGGGGTGTGATGTCAGCAAGACCTGTGCCATTCCTCATTCCTCTGGGATCTGTTCTTTCACCTCTTGTCCTGAGAGTGTGGCTGCTCCTGGGCTGTGGGGATGTCTTGTGTGTTCATCTTAGTTTTTTGGTTTATTTCTTTTAATGGATGTTTGCGCTGGATGGGAGATTCCAAGCAGAAACACAGGCCCAGGAGATATCACAATGATCTGTGAAAATGTAAAGGGAGGAAGCAATTTGATGTCTTCTTTTAGAGAAATGCTATTTATAGCACGCTGTGCCCCACAAGCTGTGGGTGACACACCTGCCTGCACACAGTGAATGCTTTGTGGGGGTGAATTTTTCTCTGCAGTTTCATCTTCTGAGGCAGATCTTGGAGCTTGTGGGCTTGTGACCTGCCATGGTCACAGGAGGGTGTGTGGGCTTGCCCCTGAGTTTGCTTGAACTCGTGACCTTATATTACGCCCAAAACAGAATTAGATTTGCACAGAAAAGCAAAGGAGAAGCCTTCAGGGTGTGTCCTACTGGGGCTGTGGAGGTGCCAATGCCGAGGTTTGCCCTCAGTGCTGCCACATTCCTTGTCCTCAGACCAGCTTCAGGCTACTCTGTGGCTGGACCTCCCCAAACCAGGCTTTGGAAACAGCCTTCCCACTGTCCTGCCTTCTCTCCCAGGACATGAACAACCTGGATGAAGGGGTGGAGTTCCTCCCTGCCATGAACTCCAAGAAGGTGGAGAAGCACGGCCCGAAGCGGCGGGTGGTCATCACCATCGTGATCGTTGTTTTTCTGCTCATCTCCCTCACTACCGGCCTCCTGTTTTGGCACTTCAAATGTGAGTGTGACGTCTAATGGTTGGCAGCATGTAGGGTGATACCCTGGGAATGTATCCATCCACATGGAAAAGCTTTGTTACCTGGTGTTGCTCACATGTGCCCTCTCAAGCTCTGGGAACACCATTTCCAGCCCCCTGCCCTGAGTGCTGTCACTGGGGACCTGTTGTGACATGGTCCCAGCCCTGACTGCCCTTCCTGACCCTGAACTGTTCCCTTGCAGACAGAAACGCACCTGTCCAGAAGGTTTACAATGGCCACTTGCGGGTTCTGAACTGGGAGTTCCTGGATGCCTATGAGAACTCCAGCTCACCAGAGTTCGGCATGCTGGCCAATAAGGTGAAGAGCACGGTAAGAGGTTTCTTGCCTCCCTCCTCCTGCAAGCAGGAATTTTCCACTTGCCCCATGACTATGGGGATGTGTTATATAAGATTCCTTGAAGCTTTCTGGTTCCTCTCAGCTCTCGCTGCTCTCTGTGACACACTGGCTGGGAGCAGGGACCTGCCTTGGAGTGGTTCTTGACATCCCAACTCCAGCCCAGTGCCATGGCATCTCCCTGTGCCTTAGTAGCTGCCAGGGCACATCCCAGAATCAGCTGATGAGTCAGGGCTGGGAGACAAGGCAGGAGGGTGTTTGAAGGAGGCTGAAGCCATGGCTGGTCTTGCCTCTTCCCTCAGCCTTGGGGATTCATCCAGGCTCCCAGGGAAGAGTGGGATGAGCTGAGCCAGAGCAGGCTGTGATGGGCAGCTCTGGGCTCTTCTGGGGCTCTCAATCTTCCTTCCTCCTCTCTTTGGTTCTGCAGATTCCTGCAGCCAGGGATGCCGGGTGTGTGCCCTGGTTCTCCTTAGTGTGCTTGAAGCTCTGTCTGTCTTTACCCTTTCCCTTTTCCTCACTTCTAGACATGCTGAACAACCCTCTTTAACCCTTTCAGGTAGAGGAGATCTACAGGAATCACGCTGATATAGGCCACTACCACAAAGAAACAGTGATCACTGCCTTCAGGTGAGTGTTAGGCACTGCCTGAGCCCTGTCTGGGATGTTGGGATGTCACACAGCTATTTACCCTCGTTCCCAGGGTGCTGGGATGGAGGCACCCCCGTAGTCACCCTGAGTGACACAGGACAGGGTGGGCAGTGAAAAGAGATCTGGAAATGCGTTTTGTCTTCTGCCAGATGTCTTAGGAAAATCAAGGTGTGGTGCAGTAAACTGCAGCAGGTGGTACCTGGCAGCATTGAGAGGGACTCCCTGGGCTGGCAGGGGCCTTTGCTGGGCACAGCTTGCTTAGCTTGTCATTGAGACTCTCCCTTCCCCATAGCCAGACTCCAAAAATGCCTCATCAAGTAGCCTGGCCCCTTCTTCTAGTGGTACTTAAGCCCTCCCATGTCTGTCTTTGCCGTCATCCCACAATTGCCCTTCCCACAGCGAAGGCAGCGTCATTGCCTACTACTGGTCAGAATTCCTTGTGCCCAAGTACCGGGAAGAGAGCCTGGACAGGGCCATGGCTGACAAGCAGAGCCTGGTGCAGAGGTGGAACCCCCGCCTGAGGAACCCCATACTGAAGGTGGAGTCAGTCGTCGCTTTCCGTGAGTGTTGGCTCCGCCATCCCTGGGCCTCCGCGTGGGACTGGGGTGGATATTTCTCTGGAGGAGGAAGGTGGTAGTCACAGCCCTTCCTTGGGAAGGCCAGCCCTGAGAGTGGTGTAAGGACCTGGATTTCACAGCAGAGCTTAATGGGATGTACAGCCTGAGTGAGGCTGCACAGACTCGCTTCCCTCCGCTGTTCTCCCCTGAGCCCAGGGAAGAGGGGCAGGGATGAATCCTTCCTCTGCAGAGGAAAAATTTGATCCCTCAGCTCCCAGAGCCCAGGCAGGAGCAGCCTTCCCATGCCAGTTTGCAGGGAGAGACTCCACCAGCAAGGCCAGATCAGTGCAGGTCCCAGGGACAACCTTGGCTTTGTGCCCAGGGATTTTCCATAGCCCAAAGGATGATGCCAGCTCTGTTTTCTTCTGCAGCTGTGGACCCCAGCATAGCTCACTCTGCCCGGGACAGTAAGTACAGTTCTTCTTCAATCTCAGTGGCCTCTTTGGGGAGGTGTTTCCCTTGCAGGAGGGGGAAGGGTCTGGGGAGAGGTGGTCTGCATGCAAGGCAGACCTCAGTGTGCTCCTTGGAGCTGGTTTGGGGTTGGACAGACTGTGGTGCAGGCCTTGCTGTTATCCAGGAAGAGCCATCTGCCATGGCTTTACTCTCTGCATCCCAGGAAAGGCAGGGCAAGGCTTGTTTGCCTTGTTAACTGTTCCCTGCTCTCCGGGCAGACAGCTGCATGTTCTCCCTCCACGCCAAGGAAGGGGAGGTGACCAGTTTCACCACACCGGGCTTCCCCAACAGCCCATACCCCAACAACGCCCTCTGCTACTGGGCTCTGAGGGCAGACGCCAGCTCCAGCATCAGCCTCACCTTCAAGACCCTGGAGCTGGAGCCGTGCAGAGATGACAGTGACTACATCAAGGTGTACGACTCCCTGAGCCCCGTGGAGCCCCACGCCTTGGTCAGGTGGGTGTCCCTGGGAGGTCCTGTTCGGCACCAAGTCCAGGGTGATCCTGAGATGTCCTGCTCCTGTCCCTGCTCAGAGTTGAGCTGTGTTGCTCGAGGCTCCTTGTGCAGCTGTGCCTCATGAATTCTGTCCTTTTCTTCCTAGGCTTTGTGGGAATTACGCCCCGTCCTACAACCTGACCTTCCTGTCCTCCCAGAACGTCATGCTTGTCACGTTGGTTACCAACAAGGAGGGGCGATTCCCTGGCTTTAAGGCTGAGTTCTTCCAGCTCCCAAAGATGAAAGGTGAGCAGAGGCCTTTGCCTATTTTTCCATCTCTCCTCGCAGCTGAACAGGGAGGTGCCTGCGGTTATTTTGTCAGGGATCTTTCCAGGGCTGGAGCACCTGGAAGCAGGTCACATCTTGGCTTTTGGAGCTTCCCTTGCCCACGGTACTCTTGTCTGCTGTAATGATGTCCCCTGAGGAGGCCAAAGTAAGAATTATGTTGGATTAGACATGCAGTTTGATGTGTACTGGAAGCACGGAATTGATCTCCTGGGTTCTCTCAAGCCTTGGAGCAGAGCTGCTCTCTCCAGAGAGTGACTTAACTTTGTTAGAGAGTGTTGCTTCCGCCTCCTTCCCTGTCTTGGGTGGCAGCCAGCTGAGGCTTGGGAAAACTACATCTGAATCTCTAACCTGTTTTCATCTTCCTGCTTGTCTTTAGCCTGCGGTGGGACCCTGAAGGGTGAGAGTGGCACCTTCACGACTCCCTATTACCCGGCACACTACCCCCCAGACACGGAGTGTGTCTGGAACATTGAGGTGAGATGGGCCCTCTCTTCCCCTTAATTCATCTGTCCAATGGCCCTGGTCATGCAGGACATGGTGTAAGGGAACACACAGCACCTGAAGCCCAGAGGCTCTGTGTCTGGCACCACTGAGGGAGGCTTTAGGAGCAGGGGGCAAAGGCAGAAGAGGCTGCAAGAGGCCTGAACCCCATGGAACCCCATGAAAAATCCTGTAACTTCACACAGAAAGGTTGAGTGTGGGCTTTGGCACAGGCCAGGCACTGGCTGGTGACCAGAGGTCTGGCTTCCACCCCTCTGTGTGCCTGTTACACTGGGGATCCTGGGTCCAGGGTACTCTTAGTGACTTCTATGAAGGTGTTTCTTTTCCTTCTGGAAGACTGACTTATTTACCTTTTCAGTTATCTTCTGTCCTCCCCCCAACTGTCTTCCTGTGAACCTATTTCTTTTTCCTTGCTCCAGAAAGCAACATCCCACTGATTCGGCTTCCTTTTGCAGGTTGCCTCTACAAAGAACGTGAAGGTGCATTTCAACATGTTCTTTGTGCTGGAGCCTGGGATCCCAGTCAGCTCCTGCACCAAGGACTATGTGCAGATCAACAGCACGAGGTGGGTGTCGAGTGGCTGAACCCATGGAGGGGCTTCAGTTAGTTACACAAAACCTTGTGCTTTCCTTAATCTACTGTGAGAACAAGCGTACTGGTGCTGTTAGGGCTGGGAGGAGGCAGAAGGGTGCCTAGGGCTGCCCTGTGGTGAGAGAGCAGCTCCACGCTTGGTTCTGGGGATGAGACCCTGGGTTTGTGATGTGCTGCAGCTGAATCTCCCAAATGCTGTGGAGAGTTGTTGCACACGGCTCGTGCATGGGAAGGCAGGAACATCTCGGGGGGTTGTTGCTTGAACAGGCAGATCTCCATTCTCAGGGCACTCATGTGGTGTCCTGTGATGCGTTTCCTGATGCGTTCCCCACCCTGATATAAGCTGGGCCAGATAGACAACCTGGTACCTCACATGGACATAATCAGTCTGTTTCACAATGTTTTGGGCAAGGGAGCTGACCCTGCCTCAGAGGGTCTGCACCTGCCTCTGCAACCTTGAGTTCCTGCAGTGTTGCTCGTGTACATGACTCACCCACCCGTGGTGGGATGGGATCCTGCACAAATCCAGCGTCTGAGATCAGATACATCACTGGGACAGGCAGGGATATAGAATAACTTGTTCGCAGTCATTCCTAAGGTCAAAAGCTGGTGTTTGCAACCGGCCCAAACCTTCTGCCAGCAGCAGCAGAATTTGGACTCTGAGGCCCAGCAGTCTGTGCTGGAATCAGACCTGCTCCCTGCTCTCCTGCCTCCTCAGCTCCCAGGGTGTGGAGGGAGGTCAGGAGTGGAGGGAGGTTTGCTCGGTGCTGACCTACAGCCCTTCACTTCCCTTTGCTCTCTCCCTGCAGGTACTGTGGGGAGCGCTCCCAGTTTGTGGTGGCCAGTACCACGAACAAAATCGAGGTCCGGTTCCACTCGGACCAGTCCTACACGGACACAGGCTTCTCTGCGGAGTTCTTGTCCTACGACTCCAGTGACCGTGAGCTGAAACCCTGGGGCTGGGGGGGAATCTGACTTCCCTGAGATCTGGAGCTGTCCTTCTGTGCTTACACTGCCCTGTAAACTGGGAAGTGGCCTTTTCCAGGGGGAGAGCAGCATGTCTTGCTTTCCTGCAAACCTCCTTGTCTTCCCGCTGTGTTCTGCTGTAAGCAGGCATAGGGCATGCTGCAGAAGGGACAAGGGGACACGAGAAGGGCTCATGTGTGGTTTTTCCTCTTTGCCCCTCTCAGCCTGCCCTGGCAAGTTCACCTGCAATACCGGCCGCTGCATCGACAGGAGCATGCGCTGCGATGGGTGGCTGGACTGTGTGGATGGCAGCGACGAGAGGTCCTGCAGTAAGTCCAGCCTTGGTTTCCCTTTTGCATGGCATGGGAAAAGCCACGGTGCCCCGGGGTGACTGGGCTGGGGGTGTTTGCCCCAGGCTTGTTCTGGGTAATGTGCCTCAGTGCTGACTGGAGCTGGTGCTTGCCACCTTCCTCCAGGCTGGAGTGAGCCTTGGTGCGTGATTGATTTGGGATCTTTTCCCTGTGTAAGAGCTGTGAGTTCCTGCTAATCTCCAGCCCTCTCCCAGTGGCATTGCCCTCTCTTTCCAGTCCCTCCCAGCTGGAAATACGTTTTTCTGTGTAATCCTCCTGGTTGTGGGTTTGGCTGAGCTGGGTGGTGTGGAGGAACATGTTTTGTTACCCAACCAGGCAGGCTTTGCAGAGCACGTCTGGAAAACCTGTGGGATGCATGGAAGTTGTTTCTTTGTGCAACAAGTTTTCCTCTTGGACTAGCAGAGTTGTCCTGTAGTTAATGTTATTGTCCAGGGTCTGCAGTTCATTAGCCTCTGGTTTGGGATCTCATTCCCAGGGGAGGGGCAGTTTTCTGGGGAAGAGTGTGCTGCTGGCCCACGATCCAGATTTCTCAGGTGCTTTCCCACTGCTTGCAGCAATCGCTTTGCTTCAGTATTGCCTCTGACTGTCCTGCTGCTCTGATGTCAGCTTCAGCCTCTGCTGCCTCAGACATGACAGCTCCAAAGGGTTTTGTTCTTCAGAAAAGTGGAAATACTGTGAAAGTGCCGAGTGTGTTGTGTATTTAAGCACATGTGCGTGGTCCCAAGGTGATTGCTGGGGTTCCCAAGTGCTTGCACACCACAGGAGAGCTCCCATGGCAGGTGGGCCGATGGCAACTCCACAGGTGCCTTTGCAGGTCTCTCCTCTGATTTCTAGCGTTGGAACAAGCTGCCCTGGGAGGTGGTGGAGTCACCATCCCTGGAGGTGTTCAAGGAACAACTGGACTTGGCACTCACTGCTCTGGTCTGGTTGACAAGGTGGTGATTGGTTGCAGGTTGGACTTGATGGTCTTGGAGGTCTTTTCCAACCTCAGTGATCCTGTGATTTTCACTCCCCTCTTTCAGCCTGTACTGAGAAGCAATTCAGGTGCCAGAATGGCTGGTGCAAGCCCAAGTTCTGGGTCTGTGACAATGTGAATGACTGCGGAGACAACAGCGATGAGCTGCAGTGCAGTGAGTGACTCGTCCTGCGGGCACGAAGGGCCGAGGGCTTGAGCAAGGGCACAGTCGTGATGGAGGCTCCTCGTGGGATGGAGGGAAGCAAGTGCTGTGCTGGAAATGAACAGGCAAAAAACCCAGGCATAGGCTCACCTGGTGCAGCTTCCTTGAGCCTCGAATGAGAGCTCAGAGGAAAGAAGGATGAGCAGGGGTGTGGGAATAGTGGGCTTTGGGGGGAAAGAAAGGGCTGAATAACTGAGTGGTGGTGTGCAGTTTGGAGAAGAAAAGATTGGAGACAGGATGTTGGAGCTCCAGAGACTTTACTTGTCTCGGGGAGGGGAGCTGGGCACAATGTGCTGAGGTGCTGCAGGATTCGTGCTCAACCCTCAGGAGCTGCTCTCTGTCCCCAGGCTGTGCAGCCGACAGCTTCAAGTGCAACAATGGGAAGTGTGTCCCCAACACACAGAAATGTGATGGCAAGGATGACTGCGGGGACGGGAGTGACGAGGGCGTCTGCCACACAGGTAAGGGTAGGCTGCAGGGGGACCTCCCTCAAACACAGCCTCTGATGGATTTCCTTTGGGCTGGGCATCCTTGTGGGTGTGTTTACACAGGGTGGCAATGCTGTGGGGGTGGGTGGAAGAGGTGAAGGTGGTGTAACCTTCCCAGAACCAGGGCTAACCTCTGTCCCTCCATCCTGCCTGCAGCAGGCCAAATGACAGTCCCCTGCAAGGAATACACATACAAGTGCCGTAGTGGGCGCTGCATCAGCAAACAGAACCCCGAGTGCGACGGGGAGCAGGACTGTGAGGACCACTCTGATGAGGACAACTGCAGTGAGTGCCTGGGGAATGGGGGGGACATGGGATTCTGGGCTGGCCCTCTCAGAGAAACACCCAAGTATGGCAGAGAAGAGCCCCTGGGTGTTCTGTGCAGTAGTGTCATCTGGAAATATCCAAGCCATGTTCTTTATCGGCTTGTGGATTGTCTGTGTTGTTTAAGAGGGTTTAGATGGGGTTTATATGGCCATCACAGAGTTGGCCAGTAAATGTTTTAGCTAATTTAGCATCTGTGCAGAGAGCACCAGCCCTCCCTGACATGGGTAACAGGGCACTTGTCAGATGTCCTGGAGGAACAGAGGGAAGGTGTGGGATGGGAACAGGAGTAACTAAGTGCCCCTTCTCCTTCCCTGCCCCAGACTGCGGGATCCGCTCCTACGTCAGGAAGTCGCGGATCGTTGGTGGGCAGAACTCGGACGTGGGAGAGTGGCCATGGCAGGTCAGCCTGCACGTCAAGGGCCAGGGCCACATCTGCGGGGCCTCGCTGGTGTCGGCGAGCTGGCTGGTGTCGGCGGCACACTGCTTCCTGCCACTGCAGGGCATCAGGTACTGGCAGCCGTGTCCCTGCACTTCCAGGCATTTCACAAAATCACAGAATAAGCTGAGTTGGAACCAACCCTCAAGGATCATCGAGTCCAACTCCTGGCCCTGCACAGCACCATCCCTAAGAGTCACACCATGTGCCCCAGAGTATTGTCCAAACACTTCTTGAGCTCTGTCAGGCTCTCTGCTGTGACTGACCACCCTCTGGGGGGAAGAGCCTTTTCCTGATATCCAACCTAAACCTTCCCTGACATAATTTCAGGCCATTCCCTTGGGTCCTGTTCCTGAGCACCACAAAGAAGAGATCAGTGTCTGCCCCACCTCTCCTCCTCATGAGGAAGTTATAACTGCAATGACGTCCCCCCTCAGTCTCCTCTTCTTCGGGCTGAACAGACCAAGTGCCCTCAGCTGCTCCACATACAGCTTCCCCTCAAGGCCCTTCACCATCTTTGTTGCCCTCCTTTGGACACTCTCTAATAGCTTAATATCTTTTTTATATTGTGGTGACTAAAACTGCACACAATATTCCAACACCAGCTTTGAGAGGTATTCCTCAAGGAAACTGGTTAAGGTAACGAGCAGTCCTGTCTCTGACACACCTTGTGTTTCATGCCCCCCGTGCAGGTACTCAGACCCCAGCCTGTGGACAGCCTATCTGGGGCTGACTGACCAAGGCGACCGCAGCGGCCCCAGTGTGCAAACCCGCAAAATCAAGCGCATCATCTCCCACCCCTTCTTCAATGACTACACCTACGACTACGACATCGCTGTGCTGGAGCTACAGAGTCCTGTCACCTTCTCAGCTGTCGTCCAGCCCATCTGCCTGCCTGATGCCACCCACAACTTCCCTGTGGGCAAGGACCTGTGGGTGACCGGATGGGGAGCGACCGTGGAAGGAGGTGAGTGCTGGCATGTGAATTTGGGGCTGCATTGATGTATTTAACACAGGTTGCCCAGATAAGCTCTAGCTGCAGCATCCCTGGAAGCGTTCCAGGCCATGTTGGATGAGGCTTGGAGCAACCTGGTCTAGTGGAAAGTGCCCCTGCCCATGGCAGGGGGTGAAATGAGATGGGTTTTAATTCTCTTCCAACCCAAACCATTCTGAGATTCTGCGAGTCTATGATTTTTGTGTTTCTTGAAGGGAGAAATGGGCAGCTGCTTAAAAATATGTATTTTTACTTATGCTGCCCTCCATCTTTGCAGGCACGGGAGCCTCTATCCTGCAGAAGGCAGAGATCCGGCTCATCAACCAGACTGTGTGTAACCAACTCCTGACGGACCAGCTGACGCCGCGCATGATGTGCGTGGGGATCCTGACTGGCGGTGTGGATGCCTGCCAGGTAAGGCAGCACCTGGGTTTAGTGCTGGTTATTAGATAGGGAGACAGGCCCGCTGCTCAACCCTGCTCATTCTGGCACTTGCACTTACATTTATACTTCTGACATGCAACAAATCTATGTGAATCTTCCTGGATTCAGACAATTAACAGATTGGAATGGGCACTGGCAGCAAGTTGTGTTGATGCATGACTTAGACCCAAAAACTACAGCCCAAAACCACAGGACTTAGGCTCTGGGTGAAGCCAGAAGGTGAGGCCAGAAGCTGGAGTGGGGCTCTGTGTCCTACCTGGTGAGATGGTTTGGAGTCTTAGCAAACCAGGCTGTTTGACTGGTATCTTATAGCGCTTTGTTCTGGCACTGTGGCTGTTATTGCCATACTTAAATATTTGTTTCAGGGAATGGCCAAAATACTGTACTGACAGCTGGCTTAGAATAGTTTTTGAGACAGGGAGTTACTGATTGATTATTTGTTGCTCAGTTTTTGTGATTGACTTTAACACTGTCCACTAGGGCGATGTTTGAGGTTGGTGCTTATGCTCCTGTGTGGTTCTGTGCAGGGAGACTCTGGGGGTCCCCTGGTCAGTGTGGAGCCCAGCAGTCGGATGTTCCTGGCCGGCGTGGTGAGCTGGGGCGACGGCTGTGCCCAGAGGAACAAGCCCGGGGTGTACAGCCGGATCACGAGCCTGCGAGACTGGATCCAGCAGCACACAGGCCTCTAGGGATGGATCCTTGTCTGGACACCTCTTGGACAGCGCTGGCTGGAGACACTTGGCAGTGCCAGCCATGCACAGCCTCTACTGTGAACTTCAACCCTCCCTCTACCTCGGTGCGAGTGCCTGGGACTGCATGTGCAGCCAGAACTGATGGTTTGGTTTAGCCCTTAGATATCCATGTTTGGAGAAGCTTCCCATGGTGGGTAAGCTAGTGCAGCTCTCATGAACAACCTGAATGAGCCATCAGTCAAGATTACCTATAATAATAAACTTTTTAAAAAAATCAAATTAAAAAAAAAAAAGATACAAACACTTTGTGTTTAGAGGCAAACTTTATTGGACAGTTCAAAAACAAGCTTTCAGCATATATTTGAAGTTGTGCATTTGTTTTCAAATGGCTGTCCACACCCTGTTTCTCTGGTGTTCAGTCATGGGTTTGGTGAAAGGAGGTCTTTCCATGGTTTTGTGGGGATCACCTTTGGGATCCCTCCCTTGTCCCACACTGTGGTCTCCTCCTTCTCTCCTCTGTCCAACTCTGCTTCTGGCATGGCCAAGTCCAGGGCTGGGGGCCTCAAAGAGAGAAGCTGGGCTGAAACACTGTCACTCAACCTGAGGGAAGCCACAGGCAGAGCTCAAACACCCATCACTCATCCCAAATAAAGTCATGGGCAGGGCTCAAACACCATCACTCACCGTGAGGGAAGCCACAGGCAGAGCTGCTGGCACACATGGAGACCCCAGGCCATTGGCATCACTGCTCTGTGCCTTAACACAATGCTGGGCTGAGCTGATGCAGCTTCTGCTGAGCCCCAGGTGCCTGGAGTCGCTGTGAAGAGCATGAGGGCTGCACTGAATCCTTCCTGGAGTGCAAGGATGACACAGGTGCACACCAGCCTTACATCCAACTTACTTTTGTAAAGAAGAATGTGACTTGTGAATGTGCTGATTTTCTTCCTTTCTCCTGTGTAACCTGTTCCTGCCCCTGCAAAGCACACTCCAGCTGAGTTAGTCCCTTCCTCACCTGTAAA
The DNA here is from genome assembly GCA_013400975.1 of Atrichornis clamosus. NCBI lineage: Eukaryota > Metazoa > Chordata > Aves > Passeriformes > Menuridae > Atrichornis > Atrichornis clamosus. Next base: position 2,424 of record WBMZ01010659.1, on the reverse strand, counting down.
TACATTGTTTTGTAAAACTCTCAGAAGTGAGATGCTCCAATAAACTGGGACGTTTTCTAATAGTGTGGCTGTGTGGTTCTTCCTGAGCTTCTGTGCAAGTGTTGCTGAGTCAGAAACCTGCACAGCACAGACCCCTGGTGCTAAGGGAGGGAGCTGAGTCTCTCCCAGTAAACACTTCAATACTGTACTCCCATGCACAGCAGCTCCACTGTGGTGGAGAAACATGTGGAGTCCAGGAAGAAATCCTCACAAAAAACAGCTGTAAGGGCTCACAGGAGGATGGTCTGTGCCTCAGCCCCCTGCAGAGTTAAGGAACATTTTTACATCTGTGCTTACACAATGCTGCAGCAACACAGAAAGAAGCATTTTCTGTGGTCATTCTCTTGCCCAGGGAGCATCAGCAGCACTTTTGCAGCAGTAAGTAAATAAAAGTACAAATGTTTTCATTCCACAGTGTCCCAGTTTGCAGTCAAGCTCCCCCAGACACATGCCCCACAAAAAGCTTCCCTAAACATGAGTTGTTAGGGATGATGATTCCCAGAAGGTGCCTGGGATAACAGGATGAAAAAGGAGGAAACAGTTCATGAGAAGAGCCTGGCATTTGGGTTAGGGTCAGGGTCTGGGTTAGGGTTTAGGGTAAGGGATGGGTTAGGGGTTAGAGTTTGGTTAGGGGTTAGGGCTGGGGAGTAACCATCTCTGTGGACAACCTAAGGCATCCCCCTTTCCATTTTCTCCTCAGTGTATGTATCTCCTGCTGCCCACAGTCACAGGCCCTATCACAATTCCCTGTACCCCTCCTGTCCCCCTGTGCCCCTCGTTGGACAAAGCTAGAGTGGCAACACACATTCCTGAAGACCAGCTGCTTCCTTTAATCCATAAACAGGTTAGTGCTGTCTCTAAACATTTGAAATGAGCTTTCACTGCCTAAAAATGAGCCAGCTTGACAAACAAAGTGATTTGAATCTGGAAATAGGTGAGTTCCACCTGCCCCCTCCTGCCTATGTGGAGGCTGGGGCTCAGAGCAGCTCTGCAGCCCCTCCCTGTGGCACTGATCCTGCATTGGAATGTTGTGGTGTGCCAAACCCAGCTTCAAATCAGGAGAAGATAAGCCCTGACCATTTACTCCTGACCTAGTCACACCCACAGCCCTTCCCAGGCTCCTCACTTGCCCCCATCTTCACGTTTTTCACTACAAAGAGTCACCTGAAGTGCTTCCCAAGTAGCTAAAACCCAAAAGCCCCGGAAAAGGCAGCTTTGACACAAAATAAATAGCCATAAGAAAAAAACCAATCTAATTTAGCAGATGGTATTGCTCTTTACTTCCAACTTTACTTCATAAAGTTATGTGCATATGCATATAACAATCTATAAACAGGGATGAGGTAAATCCCTCTACCTAGAGACAGAAATAAGTGATTACGCATCAAAAATTTACTCACAATTTTATAACTTAAGCAAGCACAGAGTAGTTTCTGTCCGTAGCAGGTCTGGCACGTGGCACTTCTCTCTCTGTTTAGCTGCCACTGGCCACTCCTGCCAGGGCTCTCTCTGCATTTCAGGTGTTCGGCACCGCAGGGACCGGGGCACTCCAGCACGGATGGCCTGGAAGCGGATCCCAAGCGGATCCCTCTGGATTAGTGACGTGCTGGGGACAACTGGGGACAGGAATGATCGGAAACCATCGGCCTGTGGTGCTGTGACTTCATTTTAATCACCCAGATCATGCCAAATTTAGGGATGCAGCTCCTCAGACCCTCTTACCACAAAACCCAGTTCTGGTCCAGTTTTAGAGTGACCTCCCCAAAAACCACAGGAATTAGAATTTTGTGCTACTTTTACAAACTTCATCTCAGCTTTGCAAAAGTCAATCCCTGTGGGTCNTTCATCTCAGCTTTGCAAAAGTCAATCCCTGTGGGTCCCTGCTTTCCAGAGCACCGGTCCTTAGTGATCTCCAGTTCCCTGGAAAACTTGCCCCAGCCCCAATCTGTGCCAGCGACAGCCACAGCCAGGCTGAGCAGAAGGCCTTGAGCTGAACAGGTAAGAACCCTCACCTGGACTGCTGCACTTGGAGTGAGATCCAGCTACAAATGGAATTCTGGAAACAGCCTCCAAAATGTTGTATAATCATTCCTTTAAAATGGCTCCAAAGGGCAACAACTCCAGTGCCAGCTCAGTCCCTGCATGAGTCCCGGTCCCAGCCCTGGCTCACTGACACACACACAAGAAGTCAACAGTCACACAGGCCTTGCCTGCAGAATTCCTGACCCAAACCCTTGCCTTTCCTGCCCAGAGATGAGGGAAATCTGACATAGTATTAATAAATAACCATTGCTGAGAACAGTCATCACCCCAGTCCTTCAGGCTTGGTAAGATTGTGTAGTGAATGGACCCAAATTCAAATCCTTATGTCTTAGTTTGAAAGGC
>WBMZ01010658.1:0-28372 GCA_013400975.1 Atrichornis clamosus | reverse complement strand
CACGGACACGGACACGGACACGGACACGGACACGGGTGCGGACACAGAGACACGGACACGGACACAGAGACACGGGCACGGGCACGGACACGGGCACGGACATGGATATGGATATGGATATGGATATGGATATGGACACGGACACGGACACAGGGGCACGGACACGGGCACGGACATGGGTGCAGACACAGAGAAACAGACACGGACACAGAGACACGGACAGACACGGACACGGATAGACACGGACACGCGCATGGACATTGATATGGAGACGGACACAGACACGGACACGCACACCCACATGGACACGGATACGGACACGGACACGGACACAGGGACACGGACACGGACGNCACGGACACGGACAGACACAGACACGGACAGACACAGACACAGAGACACAGACAGACACGGACACAGAGACAGAGACAGGGATACGGACACAGACACGTACACGGCCAGACACAGATGGACACGGACAGACACGGACACGGACAGAGACAGACACAGACAAGAACACAGATGGACACAGACAGAGACAGATGCGGACACGGACACAGGCACGGACACACACAGAGACAAACTCGCACTCACACACACTCACTCTCACAGGCGCGCAATCACATCTCACAGACTCGCACTCACACTCACACACACAGACTCACACTCTCACTCAAACACACTCACACTCTCACACTCTCACAGGCCCACGCTCGCACTCACACACACTCACAGACCCTCACACTCACGCGCTCACAGACCCACTCTCACAGACACGCACTCTCTCACACCCACCCACGCACACACACTCCCATTCACTCACTCGCACTCACGCTCACACTCACACCCGTCAGTCTTTGCTGTCCCCTGCCGGGCCAGCGGCCCCACTGCCGCCTGCGCACGTGCTGCTCCGGTGCTCCGGGCTCTTTGGGGATTTACCGGAGCTGTACCGGGGCTGTGCCAGGGCTGCTCCGGGCTGTTCCGGTGCTCCGGGCTCTTTGGGGATTTATCGGAGTTGTACTGGGGCTGTGCCAGGGCTGCTCCGGGCTGCTCCAGGGCTGCTCCGGGCTCTTTTGGCATTTACCGGAGCTGTACCGGGGCTGTGCCAGGGCTGCTCCGGGGCTGTTCCGAACTCTACTGGATGGCATGTTTCCACAAGGTTGGCATCACTCAGACACCTCCATGGCTCCACCGGATCCCGGCCCAGAGAGAGCTCTGTGGTGCTGGGGGATGGACCAGCAGGAGTGAGAGCAGGGCAGGGGTGAGCTGAGTGCTCCTGCCAGAGCCACCTCTTCAAGGCTGTGGTGAGAGCCTATCCCAAGGGGACGGGAGATGAGGCTGATGGCATGACAGGATGGTGCCCAGGTGCCAGTACAGCTCTCCTGCACGCACAGTCCGTACTGTGATGCTGTGGGGTCCACACAGCAGGCTGGGCACCCATGCAGCAGAGGACAGTGCCCACAGACCCCTGCCCACAGGGCCACTGACCACATCCTGTGAGCTGGTCTCAGGAGACTGGTGAGGGAGACATGTCCAGAGGCCAAAAGAGAGCAGGACTGGAGACAGGCAAGCAGTGGGGAGCTGAAGGAGTCCCTCATGGCTTTCCTGAGTTGCATCCACATTGCAGGGGCTGATGGCAGCTTGATAGAGATGGGCCCTGACTCAGCAGGAGAAAGCATCTTCCAGCAGGTATGAGACCTACAGGGGACCCCCAGCTCTGCAGGTTGGTGTCAATGTCAGGGCAAACAACAATGGAGCATGAGGGCAAACTGAGGCACACAGAGGTTTCCTCTGAGGAGTGCAGGCTGTATCCTGGGAGAGGGACAGCCAGGACACGCCAGCACTGGTGGCTGACAGCTAGTGAGCTGTGCCCAGCACGGAGTCCAGTGCCTGCCCTCTGCCCTGGGGTCCGGGTACCTTCACCTCAACAGCACTGTCCCTTCACGCCATCTGCTCATGCTCCTCCCAAGGCTCCCAAGGTGCCAGGATCATGAGCCATGTGCTTATGGGGCTCTGCCCCCTGTGGGAGATCCTCAGTTCCTGCTGGGATGGGTAAGTTCCAGGGCACCATGTGCTTGTGCTCATGGGGATGCACAGGACTCAGCCTGTCTGTCCTCCTGCAAGGATGTGAGGAGCTGGTATTCCTCTTTCTTTGTCCCATGTTTGCAAGGACACCTGGTCCAGGCTGCAGTTTTTTCTGAGGCTGGACTTCTTCCTCACTGAGGCTCCAGGCAGAGAGGGGCGGTGATTGTGCCCTGATGTTGCCCTCTTCCTACTCCCACCTATGTGCCAGCTGCAGATCACATCTGTCCCTCAGTTCAGCCATAATCAACTCAAGAAAGACATGCCACACACACACACATATCTCAGATGGGGCAAATCATGCCCTGTGCAGCCCCAGATCAGGAGAGGGTGCAGAGGCCCCGTCACCACGGTTTTGTCCCCACCATAGTGTCACCCTTCATGTTCAGAGTCTCTGATGAGCACCCCCCTGTCTTGGCGAGTGATACACACAGTCCTGCCCCTCCCCAAACCCACCAGGAGACCCTGACCACTCAGCTGTAACATGTCCTTGACATCCCGTGGCAGAGCAGCTGCCAGAGCCACAGTGCCAACCCTGCACGTCCCTTCCTCAGCAGTGTGTGTGTGTGAGGGCGTGAGGTGAGGGGGTGCAGGTCCTGCCCCAGGGCACAGAAGCAAGAGGAAGGGATGCAGCAGTTTCCCCCACACCATCCATCTCTGCTGGCTGCATGCCCTGGGGCAAGCTGCACTGCCAAGGCCGGGCACCAGACTGGCTCCGGTGCTCGGGCTGCAACTGGAGCTCAGCAGCAGACAGTTCCCTTGATTGAGTTAACAAATAAAAGCCGTGCTGGGGAGCAGGCCGGCTTATTGATCTGCTCCTCCCCCTGGGACCCATCTGCTCTCTGCATTTTATTATATATTAGGTGATGAAGAGCCCTCCAGTTCCCAGTTAGGCTGGGCTGGGGGCCCTCAGGAGGCAGATCCCACCAAAGAGCTGGGCTGGGAGATGGGGCTGCCCCAGTGCTCAGCACCCAGACCCCACGGGGGGCACTGTGGTCTCTAACACAAACCCTGGGCAGCCCCAGGCAGAAATAACCTCGGCTGCTGCTTGGCCCCCGTGCAGGCAGTGCTGAGAGTGCTGGCAGGAACAGCTCCACACTCCCCTGGCCTGTGCCCTGCTGAGCCCTGGGGATGTCATGGGCTGAATGAGACCTTCCCACAGCCCGGGCTAAGCAATGTGTGCCTGATCCCAAGGGTGTGGTGTGGAGATGGAGGGAGGGGCAGAAACGGCACCGCCCTGTCCAACTCTCCTCTTGGCCAGCCCCAGGGCTGGCGCCATGGCCTGAACGTGCTCTCACGCCTCTGCCCCATCCCCAGTTTCATACAGAGCTGGGATAGGGAGCCGAGAAACCCCCAGGCCCCATTTTACTGCCGATCCCCTGGCACATCTGCTGCTTCTCACAGGCCAGACTCAGCTGCAGGCAGGAGGCTGCAGGCTCCAGCAGAGACATGAGGACGCTGGGTCCAGCTGCTGGGATACCAGGAGACCCCCACAGCTTGGCAATCTCAAAATGACTGGACTGGAGGCTGCCATGTGAATCACTGACAGCTCTGGTTAAATGTGGTCGGCTGGCTGGGCAGCAAGCAGCCATGGGCACAGCCTGTGCGGGCAGTGGGGCAGAGGAAGGAGGGCAGGGGGTTTCAGAGTCACACAGCAGGAACGCTTTAATGACCTGTCCAAATCTCGCAAGATCTCGCTGGCACAGTGTTCTCCTGTCCTGCACCAGCATCCCAGGGAATACTGCAGCTGACCAGAGTTCCCCAGGACCACAGGCAGAGGAAGGGAGCAGTGGGGCACCCCCTGTGAGCCCTGACGGGACCCTGGGCTATGCAGCAGATGGCTCAGAGGCGAGTGGTAGCGTCAGCCTTGTGGGAGGGGGCTGCACCGAGCCCTGGGGAGCTGGCTGCTGATGGGGCTGAGGTGTCCAGTGGGGCACAGCCAGTTTTTGTGCCCTGCAGTGCTTCTCTTCCCTTTAGCAGCTCCACAGCTGCTTTCTCCACTTCGTCCATCTCCAGCTGGCTGCTGGCCACCATCTCATCCCTGGTCACCGCTACGAATGACGAGTCCCGGGCCAGAGCGCCAAGGCCTCCGGAGATCAGAGCCTGTGCAGAGGATGAGATCACAGCCCATGGGTGTTTGGCCTGGGAGGTGCCCTGGCTGCAGGCACCTGCCCTCTCCTCCTTCCCACTGCCCTCTGTGCTGCCACATTTCTGCTGCTCACCCTTGTAGCTAAGCTTTGTCCCCGCAACCTCCCATCGTGGCATGAGCATCGTATCCCTGGAATTTCCTGCCATCCCGGCCCTTCCCTCTGCCAGGCTGTGCCCTTGCCTTACCTTCTGAATGAGGAAGGTGATGGCTGGGGTGGAGGATGTGCTTGGCTCACCAGTTTCTCCCTGCTGGAACTTTGAGCTGGATGCTGTTCCTGTCACAGTTCCATCCTCTCTGGGCAGCTGGGTGAGAGGAGCACAGAGCTGCAGCCTGGGCTGGGACACTGCCCAGGGAAGACCTCTCCCATGTTACTGTGGGGGCTGCAGGTTCTGTCCCCCGTCCCTGTCCAGTGCCTGGACAGGCAATGCCATCCTGCTGGAGTTCCAGGGCACCCACAGAATAGTACCAGCAGGGCCACGTGAACAGAGAGCTGGGAATCAGCCCTGACCCCTGCTCTGGCACCTAGCAGGCATGAGGCACTGTGGCCAGCAAAGGGCAGCCAGGGGAGCATGGGAGCAAACCTGACATATCCCTTCTGCCTGCCCTGGCTTTGGAGGCAGGTGGGGAGGCAGAAGAATGTGCTTTGAGCTGTCCCAGCTTGGAGGAGCCCCCCACAACTGCTGCAGCAGTGGGATGGGGGCCCAGCTGCATCCCCAGGCTGGTCCAAAAGAAAAGCTCCAGCAAAGCTGGACTCATGCAATGAGCCCTAGAGAGTGGCTCCTTCCCAGCACAGCTGTGACAGCCTTCCCCAGGACGGGAGGGAGGGTCCCTGTTTCCCCACATCACTGCCTCTGGATGTGCATTGCCCCTTTTACCTGCTGGGGGAGGAGTGGCCCCGGCGATGGGGGACCCCCAGAAGTGGCCCCTCGCCTCCTGCTCAGCCTCTCCATGGGTACAGGGTGGTGGCACCCTGTGGGAGGGAAAGGCAGGGACATCAGTTGGGCACAAGAGCAAGGACACCACTGCCACACACAGCTGGGAACGGGCTCACTAGACTGGGGGAAACAAAAGGTTTAGGAGTTGAGCAGCACCCAAAGTCCCGGTGCCTGCCCACCTTCTGGGCTGGCTCCTCACCCAGAGCCAGGAAAGAGAAGTCCCTGTTTGAGGAAATGAACATGGTCTTGTGGCCCTTCTGCTCCCCCAGCCTGAGGCACTGTGTCCATGCATCATCCAAAGGGTGGAAGGAGGGAGAAGGGTCTCCTGGAGCTCTCCAGACAGGTCCTGCTGTGCTCAGGACTCTCAGCAAACCTCCAACTTGTTGGGGCCGGCATCTCCTCCTCCCATCAACCAACATCAGACCCTTCCCCCTGCCCTGGTCCCCGGGCTGGTGCCAATCCCCCAGAAGAAGAAGGAAGCCAAGACTCACCCCGCACCGGGCGCCTGGGTGCTGCTGGTATCGCCTTCCTCAGCACCTCATCCTCATACTGCACCCTGGCAAGGACAGGCAGGTGGGTCAGCCTGAGTGGGCACCACGCACTGAGCCCAGCTCCACCCAGGAGTGCAGCCCTCCCCACCTTCTCCACCCTGGGGTGCAGAGCTGTAGGAACACCTGGAACGGATGAACAGGGTGCAGACCCCAAGAAGTACATCCTCTTACATTGGTAATCTTTGTCCCTTCTGCCTGTCCCCAGGCAGGTGCTGGTGGCCCCAGACTGGGCCCAGGCACTCAAGAGATTGGCAGGGAGGGGGAAGGGCTGGTTCCTGCAATCCCTAGAGCCCTGCTGCCCACCTCCATCCTCACGGCACTGAGATGGAGTGATGGGATGGGAGCCTCTGGGTAGGACAGGGTGCAGCCAGCTGTCAGGACAGCCCCAGGGGAGCCACAGGCACGGCCAGCACTGCCCCTCCTTGCCTGCCCACCGAGGCTGACCACCCTTACCCCTCCAGCCAGACGCTGCTGTTGGCGTTGTTGATGTTGGTGTTGCCTTCCTGGGGGAAGTCATCCAGGAATACAGGAGAGTCGAGGTCCTCACTGCCCACCTCAGTGAACTGCAGGGGCCTCTGGCTGGCCACCTGGGGCTGCAGCGGGCTGCTGGGCTCCATGAAGCTGTCGACCTGGCCAAACAAGCCACCTGTCCTCTGCAAGCAACAGGCAGGCCATCAGGGGAAGCCTGGAGCTCCAGGCTGCTCCGGGGCCATTCCCATGTCAAAGCAGTGGTCACTCTGCTCAGGCCTCACAGACTGCACGGTCCCAGAAGCCTCAGTGCCCAGCTGGGGAAACTGAGGCATGAGGGCTGATGGCCAGGCAGCAGCACAGGGATAAGCCAGACCCAAGCATGACAAATCCTGTCACCTCTGTGGGACAGCCTGAGGTGGTGGCACCTCTGGACACAGAAGGAGTTACAACTCTGCAACCACAGCTGTCCAGGCTGTCTCTGAGACTCCCAGGGAGTGGGAAGTGAATCAGTTCCCGTGACTGTGACACCGGAGCTGCCTCCAGAAGGTGTGAATGGGAACCTTCAAACCAGCAGGTAGGCATCCAGCACTCCCCTGCCAGGCACATGGGCAAGATGCTTTCACAGAGGGGAAACTGAGGCAGAGAGCAGCTTGCCCAGGATGACACAATCAGGATGTCCTGATGCTCACAGAAAGGAAAGAAGTGCTGATCCACCCCTGTGGCTCACACTCTGCAGACTGTCCCCCAGTGCTAGCAGCCAAGCTGACCCACCACCACCACTGCAAAATCAGGGCTGGGTGGCACCACCAGCCCCCGCAGTGCCCTGAGGGCTGAACTCACCCTATATATTCCTTCTTCCATGGCAGCCTCCACCATGGCTCTTTCCAGCTCCTCCTCAGCAGTCAGGTCTCCAGAAATGGCCCGATGGATTTCAGGAGCAGCTTCTTCTTCAATGCTCCTCAGCCCAGCCTGGAGGGGACGGGAAGGTAGGGCTGATGTGGCCGTGCCCCACCACCCCTCTCACCTTGGACTTTGGAGAGGGAAACATGAGGAGGAGGCATGCTCACCTCGCCAGGTGTCCTAGCAGGGACAGGCCCTGGGTCACACCCTACAGCTGGCTGGCCCTGTGCTGGGTGAAACTGCTTCTGGGAACATTCCCAGAAAAGGGAATGCCAAGGGCAGCCTGAGGGAGGGTTGGGCAGGTGACAGCCAAGGGCAGGCTGGGCCTCTGTCCCTGATCTGAGACCTGGCTCTTTTCCTTGCCTTGCACCTTTGAGGCCTGGTCTTTTATCTCTACAGGTGATTTCCTCCCTATAAAGTTAGGAGAGTCTGGGGACATCCCAGCTGCTCTGGCCAGGCACAGGAATCCTCCACCAGCACCCCTCAGGGCTGCTGTGCAGGCTTCTCTGCCTGCAGTGGTCCCACTCACAGCCAGCCACATCGAGCCCTCCCCTCCCTCTGACGCTCTCTGAGGCCATGAGAGAACACAGAGAACGCCAGGCACACAGAGCTGTCCAGACACTGCCAAGGGCAGAAGAGGGAGAAGGCCCTGGGACTGGAGCAGAGCAAGTGGGTAAGGGCCTGGATGAGCAGCATTTGGCACAGACTGGTCTGTGGTGGGAGTTTCGAGGTCTTAAAACTACTCAGTGAGGCAGAAGACCCTGCCAAACCCTCTCTACTATTGGAATCAGTGGAGCAGAGAGTCAAACCCCTCCTTTGCTTCCTTTGCTTCCTGAGTCACCTGCACGTGGGACACTGACATCACCCTCAGCCGTGGGGTCTCGTGGCCAGTTCAGTGTGGTTTATTTGGGGCCACCTCACTTCCAGAGGCCTGAGGCACAGGGGTGCCCATGTGCCACTGCAGCTCTCTGAGTCACTCTGGACTTCCCCAGGCTGGGGGAAGCCTCTTCCCCGGCCTGCAGAACTCCCTGCTCACCTCCAGGAAGAGTCTCCCCCTCTGGCACCACCCACACACCAACCTGGATCTCCACAGGGTTCTTCTTGGGCCGGTACCCATAATATTCCTCCTGGCGCTTCATGAACTTCCTGAAATGCTCTTGGATCAGGAAAGTAGCATAGAATTTGCCCACTGTCACCTCATCATCTGGAGGGAGGAAACCAACATGATGATACCCCCAGCCACAAGACCCCAGGAGGCCGGAGCAGTGAGACCCTGACCAGGAGTCGCCCTGTCCCTCTGGGAAGTGCCACCTGGTGACATACCTCCAATAGGTGGGATGACCTGGTCCAAAAGCTTCATACTCGTTCGCTTCCAGATTTTTTTGATAATAGCTCTGAGCTCCTCATTGGCCTGTTCAAAGTTCCCTGTGAGGAAAGCGAGCAGGACAGAGCAGTTCATTCTAAGGGACATGAGCAGGAGTGAAGACAAAGCAAGTGAACACCTGGCCCGTCTCCTCAAGGGTGTGACAGCTCCTCTCTGTCTCTCCACACAAAAAAATGAGCTTTGTTAAGAGCAAGGCTTTGATTTTAGCCAAAATACTTCACAGATTTTGACCTCCCTTTTGGTGCTCCCATAGGCTTCATCATTCCTGCAATCCCAGTCTGTCTCCATGCATGCTCTGAGACCTCCTGTGCTTCTCCCAGGCTGCCATGCTGCCACCCCAGCTAGAGGGATGCCACGCTGCTGGAAGACTGGTCCCAGCAGCCCACCACTGCCTGGCCTCAGCTCCTGCCACAGCTGGCTTCCCAGCCCAACTCAGGGCTGCTCTGTGCACAGGCACAGCCCACAGCACAGAAATGGGGTGGTGGGACACCCTCCCACAGGAGGGCTCAGCAAACCAAGCTGCTGGCAAGGAAGGGGTGACAGCAACTCCTCCCTGCCCAGCACAGCTGAAGTCAAAGGATGGGAGCTGGACCAGCACCACTCCTGAGCTGTTCAGGGTGGCACTGGTGGCACTGGCTCAGTCCTCTGGGCTGCAACACGTGTGCCTGCAGCTGATAACATCCTCCAGGCTGGGCCTGAGCAGTGCCATGTGGGCTCTGGCCCAAAGAGATGCTTAATGAGCATTGAGCTGAGCGTTTGTCCAGAGACTCTGATCCCACAGGCAGTGCTCTGAGGCCCCCAGCCAGCGGGGGAACGGTGCGTAACCTGCAGCTGGCACCACAAGGAGGGTCTCCTGTCAGGCTGCAGAGGCAGACAAGATCACTACTTGCCTTCTGTCTTGATCTTGAGGGCTGTCCTCACCAGCGCGAAGAGGGTGGCGTTGAAGGTGACGGTGCCGTCGCTGTTCAGGGGCATGTTCATGCACACCAGGCGCTGCACAGCAAACCAACACCCCTGACCCCGGGCAGCAGAGCAGGCTGGCAGCCCCCCACACACAGCAGCTGTCCTGGCCACAGGCTCTGCTCGGGGCATGGAGCCCTCCCAGCCTCACCTGCCCTGCCCACAGCCAGGGGCTCTGCACCACCCCTGGAACCACAGTTGCCAGAGGCAGTGACATCCCTCATCCCTGGCAGCTGAGCCAGAGCAAGCATCAGGGAGAGCCAGGGGAAACAACCCAACCCATGGGGCATGGGTGTCACAGAGGAAAATCATGGAATCACAGAATTGTTCAGGTTGGAAAAGATCTATAAGATCATCATGTCCAACCATTCCCCCAGCACTGCCAAGGCCACCAGAGAAAACATGTCCCCAAGTGCCTCATCCACGGCGCTTTTAAATCCCTCCAGGGAGGTGACCCACTGCTGCCCTGTGCAGCCTGTGCCAGGGTCTGACCAAACTTTGGGTGAAAAAATTTTTCCTGATATCCAGCCTAAACCTCTCATGGTGCAACTTGAGACTGTTTCCTCTTGTACTGTCACTCGTTACTTGAGAGAAGAGACAAACTCCCACTTGGCTTCAGCCTCCTGCCAGGGAGTTGTAGAGAGCAAGAAGGTCCCCTCTGAGCCCCATCTTCTCCAGGCTGAGTCCCCCCAGCTGCTTTCAAGGAGACAGGAATCACTCTGCATTGCATTCCCCTCCCCAAAACATGCTCCAGGCTGCTAGGAGGAATCTGGGGATCAAATCTCCAGATGCACGTGCCCAAAACCCAGGAGGGATTACACCAGTGCTGGAGCTCCTGCCCATACATGAGCCTCACACAGGCCCTGGGTTTGTTCAGAATGAGCTAAACCAGGAAAAGTGCATTTCTGCCTAGAGCTGGGGTTTCCTGCTCCCTCAGTGCTGTCAGCTCTTGGGAACGAGCTCTACAGCCCAGGTGACACAGCCCAGCACTGCCCTCCTGCACCACAGCAGGGGTTGGGCCCCACAGCGCGGCTTGGGGGTCACTGGTGCCACACCCCTGGGGTAGCAGGTAAGCACAGGTGGGTCCTGATCTCCAGGAGCTTGAAGCACGTCAGCTCTGTGCGGGTCAGCAGCCCCTCTCCTTGCCACCCAGACACGTCCATTCGAAAGGAGAGGTCAGAGCAGGGTGTAAGCCACGGCTCTGGGAAGCTGGCTGGACTGTCACCCTCAGCCTCCCGGGAGGACACAGGGACAGCTTGGGGAAGGTGTCCCTGTGCCCACACATCTTGTCACCTCCTTGGCTCTTACCTTACAGGCTACACGGTGTGGGCAGAACTTCCCAAAGCCCAGGGGGGGTTGGATACGCCTCAGCAGAGTCACCACATCCAAGTGTTTGATTCTCCCCCTGCAGAGGAAACACAGCAGCTCAGCAGTGAGGCAGCAGACCTGCCTGATGGTGGCCCGGGGAGGGGCTGTGGGGCTCATCCCTGGGGTCTGCCCCGTGCTTCTGTGGTGGGCAAATCCCTACACTTCCCTACGCTCCTCCTGGAGAAAGCAGCTGCTCCCTGTGGCACCAGGGAGCAGGTAAAGGTGTGCAGTGGCATGGGAAGAGTTGGCAGCCTCACCACAGCTGCAGAGAGAACCCAAAGTCTCATTTTCCCAAATATCCTGATGGCTTTTACCAGATCTGGAATATGCTGGCAAGTCCACATCCCCCTCTGAGATGCTGGAATCTGACTCCTAGGCAGTGCCACAGCTTCCCCTGCCATGCATGCCCCAGGGCAGCCCACCCCACAGAACACCCTCTCTGTCCCACTCACCCCAATACTCACTTGGCCTCAGGGTCGTACTCAGCCCAGATCCGCTTGAACTCGTCCAGGTGATGAGGGCCAAGGATGGACCAGTCCCGTGTCAGGTAGTCAAAGTTGTCCATGATGACAGCCACAAAGAGGTTGATGATCTGAGGGCAGAGGAACAGGGGAGAGACACCTGACAGCTGGCAGCACGAAAACATGGGCAGATGTGTTCAGGAGCAGAAGGGGCTTGGGATCCCCTGGAATCAGAGGATGCTGAGTGAGGGTCTTCCCATGCAGAAAGGAACCTCCTGCTCAAGCAGGTCATGTGAAAGGACAGGCACAGCAGCATCTCGTTCCTCTCTGCCCTTACAAAGGCCCACACAAACACATCTGAATGGCAGCACACGGAGAAGGCACTCCAAGGGGATCCTGGGTCCTCCAGGAGTGCAGTGTACAGCACGGCTGGGGAGGTGGGCTGGGAGATGACGTCCCCAGGAGGAGGGTGCTGTGGGCTCACCCCATGGGACACGTGGCTAACAACACCGTGGTGCCCAGGCAGGACAGGGGTGCCAAAGGGGCTGGCATACCAGGAAGGCACAGAGCATGTAGAAGCTGATGAAGTAGAAGTAGGCAAAGCCGGTGCCACAGGTGTACTCCTCGCCCTCGGCATAGTCCGACTCCGGATCGCAGCGCCGGCCGTAGCTGCAGTCCAGCAGGATCTCCTGCCAGGCCTCGCCCGTGGCACACCTGAGGGGAGGGGATACCTGCTGGTCCTGTCCTGAGCAGGAGCTGGGCACGCAGGGAAGGCCGGGGCCAGCCTAGAGTGCAGGGCAATGGGGAGCTGCTGGGAAAAGAGCAGTCAGGATTCTGTGTTTGCTGCTGTGGGGCCACTGAAAGCTTCGAAGTGCAGTGAATGGAGTCAAGGAAAGCCTTGGGCTGAGCTCCTGCTTCCCATGAGTTTCCTAACAATTCACAAATTAAAATCCGGTCTGGGAAGGAAAAATTCAGAATAGCAACCCCAAAATGCCCCTCTCTGCTGCAGCCTAGCCACACTAGGCAAACCCACAGCCTCTCCTGAAATGCTCCCACTGCTCCAGGAGATCTTGCTGTGGATCAAAAAAATCAGCTACTGCAATGCTGGTCCTCCCTCACTCCAAACTGGGTGTTCCCACAGGCTCAGAGCCCAGCTTTGGGCCCTTCTGGAGCTGCTCACATGACAGGACAAGACTGACCTGAAAAGCAGAAGCACAGCTTGTGGAAAGGTCTGGAAGTTATTGTTTCGGTTGATCTGGGTCCCATCCACCATGGCGATCTTCCCAAACATCTGCAAATCACAGTGTGAGGTCCCCAGCACCCTTTCTCAGGCAACAACCACCCTCCAGAGCACCTCTGGTCCCTGAGCTCCTCTTCCTCTTGTTTATTTGGCTTTGAGCTTCCCCAAAAGAGATTGAGATTGAGGTGTGAGTGCTCTGGGGCTTAGGAGCTCCTTGGAAATTCCTGCCTGTGCTGAAAACACCCCTGACTACAACTGTACTTCATCTGGGTCAAGGAGATGAAGTCTCACGAACCAGCACAAGCACTGGTGCCTGTGTGTCCAGACTGTGCCACTGACTCCCAAAGTGCCTCAGCTGCTCTGGCTAAAGCCCAGGGATGGGAAACTGCTGGGGTGGCAAACATCCTTGCAGACCAGGGTAGAGGGGTCCCATCACGTGCAAAGTCCCAGAGAGAGCCAAAGAGAGGAACCAGTCCCTCCCTGTCCTACCTCCCCAGGTGCCATCAGGCTCAAGGCATCTGATGAAGACCAATTCCCACCCCCTGCCCCCGTGCCTCTCACCTGCATCCCGATCACAGCATAGATGAAGAAAAGCATCACAATCAGCAGGGCCACATATGGCAGAGCCTGTAACAGGAGGGCCACGGCTTGTGTGAGACACCTGCCCCACACCAAGGCAGCCCAGGGACTGGGGGTTGGCTCTGGAGGTGCTGCACAAGGCCAGCAGCCAGGGCCCTGTGCGGGGAGGGGACAGCTTACCTGCTCCTCTAACCCCCCTCCTGCTGGCCCCTCTCTGTGGTTCTCACACATGGGAGGCTGATGCCAGCCCCCACGGGAGCACTGGTCTCTGTGGCTGGGACAGAGGCTGAGCATTCCCCAGGGCTGCCCAGGGCTGGGGGATCTGCCCAGGCCAGGGCTGTGAGCTGATGCTGCAGCATGCCCTGAGACACCCACCTGGTGCAGAGCCCAGCCCACTGGGACTGGGACAAACGGGCCCAGGTAGGTGCTGCCAGCACCCAGCCCAGCTCTGGCACACACTGCTGTCAGCCAGGGAGGCCCTCACACCTTCCCACCCACGTGGGCACCACGAGCCCCTGGCCCAGTCTGAGACCAGCAGCCTGCCAGCACTGGAGCCTTCCTCCTCTGCCTGGTGAGGATGGGCTGCTGACCCCGCCAGCCTGAGAACCAGTCACTGCTGCCAGCCCCGGACACGTGTGCGTGTGGGAGGGGAGCACTGCTCTTCACAGACCTGGAAGGACTTGATGAACGTCCACAGGAGGGTCCTGACACCCTCACCCCGGCTCAGCAGCTTCACCAGACGCATCACCCGGAACAGCCGGAAGAAAGTGATGGAGACGCGGGAGTTGTCATCAGGGTCCTGCAGGCAGAGCACAACAGCTGGAGGGCAGCGGGTGCTGAAGCCTCCAGGCTTTCATGGCAGGGAGGGCCCGGTCCTGGCGTGAGGAAGGGTAATGATATCCCACCCCCAGGCACCAGTAATGGTCCCCACAGACCTTGCCTGCACAGAGGATCAGACTGCAAAGGAGATGTGCTGGCACTTTTCCCCCTGGCACTTCTTCCCCCAGCCTTCCCAAGGAACTCACCTCCCCAGCCCCCCTGGCTCACGCCTTTGGCACTGGGACACTGCAGGAAGGAAGGCATGCTGCCACAGGGGCTGTGAGAGCTGTGAGGGTCACAGGGCCACCAGAGACAGGCTCAGTCCCACCAGGCTCGCCCAGCACATCCTTGTAGGTGAGGTGTAGGGTGGGCACCAGGCACAAGAAGGGTTAATGACAGCTGTTTAAGCACAGAAGAGCTGTTTTGAGAAGGTCCCAGCAGCACTTTAACCGAAGGAGAGGCTGAAGGCAGGTGGCTCTGGGGGTGCTGCCCAGTGGCGCCGTGCTCTGCAGTGATGCCCACTTTCTGTGGGCCCCGCCTTGGAGGGTTGAACCCCCAAGTTCCCAGGGCTTCAGGGCAGAGTGGGCAGGCAGGAGGGCAGCCAACAGGCATGGCTCCTGGCCTGAAAGGACCAGGTTTTGTCTGGGACCACCTAAACAGTGGTGGTTGGAGATGCTGGGGGCTTGATCAGCTGTGCCCTTGGTTGCTCCAGCATGGCACAGCCTCAGCCACCAGGAGCCGTGAACAGACCCTCCTGGCACTGTCTGTCAGGACTTTGTCACCACTTGGGATGCTTTCCCCACTGATCCCTTGGTCTCCCAGAGCTTTACTGCTGCCACTGGATCCCTCTCACTCCCATCACCCAGGCCACCCACTCCCAGCTATTTCAGGGCAACAGCTCTTCAGGGCAACAAAATCCAGCTGTGAACATCCCTCTCAGCAGCTTTCCCCAGTGTGACACTTCTGAGTTCCCAGGGCTGCACTGACAAACTCTAACTCCTCTCCCACCTCCTTCTTTTGCCTTTTGCTCTCCCGGTGCCTCATGCCTGTCCAGTGAGTCAGGAACATCCCGTCAGCCCCAGAGCACCACATCCCCAACACTGGGATCTGGGCAGTGCCCAGTGGGCACCAGTCTGCAGTTCCTAGCACCAGGGCCTTGTGACCCCTGGGAAGAGGCTCCGGCACGTGGTACCCCGCAGTCAGCTCCCTCCACATTTTCAGAGCTCCTATGGATCAACCCAGGACACCCCACACCACTGCACCCACCCCCCTCGGTGGTCTTGGCCACCAGCACAGGGCTTGGCCCACTCAACCCCTCCAGGACATTGGGTTGCACCCACAGGAGCTCTGAAAGAAGGCACGGTGCATGGGTCACCCCTCTAGCCATTCCTCTGGCTAACTGAGCCAGAGGCTGCACCCCTTCGGGTCTTATGGAGCCAGGGTGATGGGCAGAAGGACCAAGGCCAGCTTTCCTGCCCTACAGCCAGGGACAGCTCTGTTAGGTCCTCTGATATGGCAGTGCCAGGGGATGGGATGGTGCCGGCCATGGGATGGGCCCAGGAGGGCTGGGGAATAGCCTGGCATCCCTCAGGGTGGGAAGGGGTGTGTGTGGGGGGGTGTCACCCCAAATCCCTCTCAGCAAGGGCAGAGCTACACTCCAGAGAGAGCAGCTGGGTGCCTCAGTGCCTCAGTGCCTCAGTGACACGCAGGACACATGCAAGCACCGGCCCCAGGTCACAGGCAGTGAGGGGGGCGGGACGCACGGCAGGCACATGCAGCTGATATTTACAGTGCCGTCACAGCCTCCACCAAGGCAGT
This sequence comes from Atrichornis clamosus, assembly GCA_013400975.1. Lineage (NCBI taxonomy): Eukaryota > Metazoa > Chordata > Aves > Passeriformes > Menuridae > Atrichornis > Atrichornis clamosus. Next base: position 12,655 of record WBMZ01010658.1, on the reverse strand, counting down.
ACAATCCACCGCTGGGTGCAAGAAGAGTCTGTCAAAAGAACAAGAGAGTCAGCAGAAGTGAGACAGGAAGGAGAGGGAGTGAGGGAGAGGAAGAGGGAGGAAGGGATGGGTGGTTGCACAAGAAGACACAGAAGAAAGAGTAAGACGGAAATTGGGGAGAAGAGGAGGGGCACAGGGGAAGGGCAGGCAGAGCCACATCATCCCTTGGGCTCAGGGACAAGGTGGTGTGAAGTTGATAGGCAGAGGCAGCATCTGGGTGAGCAAGGAAACAGAGACCGTGAGTGACTCACCCACCTCTGCGCCCCACTGCACTTCACCTGCTGTGACACACCCGCTTGGGGCAGGGCTGTGTGGGCCAGGAGAGCTGGGTCAAACCCCAGCAATTCTGCTGCCTCCCAGGGACACTCCTAGGTCAGGCACAGGGATCTGGAGGGAACCTGTCACAGCCAACATACGGCTCCTCCGCAGCAAACCGGGCTGCTCCCAGCATGGCAGCTCGGACACCAAGATGAAACTGGTGCAGGTTTGCTTGGAGTAAGCACCAAGACCGGCAGTCCCATGGGTGGGCAGCAGGCAAGCACCTGGAGACTCCTCAAAGCCAGCCAGAGACATGCTCCTCTCTGCAGAGAGCCCAGAATACTCTGGGGCAGGGGGACTCAGCATCAACCCCTGACTCTTGGTACGGTGATCCAGCCCCCGTGCCCCTGCACAGCCCAGGCTCATTCCTGGGGTCTCAGCCAGCAATTGCAGAGAGGGTTGGGTAGGTTGGGCGTGCTGGCCCTTTAAATTTCAGTTCTGAGTCTCAGCAGGCTGGGGGAGGATGTAGTGATACCCCAGAGGCAACAGGAAACCAAGTCACAGGTGCAGAGAGCTGGCGGGCAAGGAGGGGGACCTGGAGCAGCGGATGACAGATGAAAGCTGTTGGCACTGGCATGAAGTCTGGGAGCTCATCAAGGCTGAGAAGCCCAGAGGATGGCTGTACTGATGGGTAGGACTATGCAGAAAGGGACACGGGGCTGTCATAGGAGAGGAAGGTGGAGGTTTTTCGCTCATCCCAGCTCTGTGAGGCCTGGACCACCCTCCAGGGAAGAAGGAGACTGCTCTCAAGGGTCCCTGAACACTCTCACCTCCCTGCACAGAGAACATCTCAAGGTGACCCTGTGCAGGGGTGGCAGAAGCGGAAGCAATGCCAGACCCAGCCCAGCCGTGCACAGGGGCTGGCAAACCCTGCTTCTGTGAGGAGACACACGCCAAGGCACGGGAGAGGGCTGATCTATCATCTGTCCCATTCTGCAGCTGCTTCTGGGGTTACCACCAGGCCTGCTGAAGGCAGCACACACCTCCCACAGCAGGTGGGCACTTCCAGAGGCAGACACAGGAGTGGATATCCCGGGGCTGTGGAAGGCAGGGGCACACTGCTTCCCAGCACTGCTCTGAAAACGCTCCCAGCAGAGCACTTCCCACACAGGCACTGCCTGAGGCTCCAGCCCCACAGGTTCTGTAGGGCAGAGCTCCTGCAGTGGTGTCTGGAGCACACACAGGCACACACACCCCGTCAGTGTGTGATGTGTATGGGCCACTGTCCAAAGGGACACACAAATGCCTTGGAAACTGATGTGTCTGATCCTTCCCATGGGCCAGCAGTGTCCTGGGGGGACAGGGAGCTGTGGGAACCGTTTTTCTCCCATCTGCACTGGTCTGAGGCTGGATGTGTGGGTGCCTGTCCAGCCATGCATGCACACCATGAGTGGGGCAGGGGCTGGCACATGACCTGCTGCTTATGGTCTAGTCCTGAGTGACTGTTTTCCATAGGATTCTAGTGCCTACAGATTCAGGAGACTGGAGGAGAGGGGGCAATGTGACATGCTGGGCAGCTGGGGATGCTTAAATAGTGGTTTAAGGTTCAAAGGGCCACAGTGGTGCTCTCCACGCTCTCATTCCATGTGCTGATCCTGGCTCGCTCCTCCTCAGAACCAAGCAGAGCAGGGAGACAGGAGAGGACACCATCCCAGCAGCCCTGCTTCGACCCAGGGCAGGAGCTGCAGTGCAGCCTTGGGTGGGACACCATCCCCTGGCACTTACATCAATCTCGCTGAGGATGACATCAATGATGCTGCCAATCACTATCAGGAAGTCAAAGACATTCCAGGGGTCTCCGAAGTAGCCCTGTCAGGGAAGAGTCAGAGAAGAGGAGTGAACACCCAAGGGGTTAAGTCAAGGAGGAGACAGATGCTGCAGCCCAGAGGAAAGGGTACCAGCAGGATCTTCAATGACTCTGCCCCTCAGAAGAAGGGATGGTGGCCACACCTCGCACCCTCTGCTCAGTTATTTGGTCCTGTCTTGCAATGAGTGAAATGAGGAGGGTGGATCAGGATGGCCAGAGCTATGACACCACCAGTGACACGACCCTGAAGATGGGAACAATGGTCAACTGGACTGGATGGGATTTGGCTAGCCAGGGTAGCTGTGACAAGCAGGAGTCCTTCCAGAAGCTTCAAGGTCCTGTGCATGGGGGCTTCTAAGGGTCTCACAAGGAGAAGTTCTCTAGAGCTGCAGGGATGGGGGTGCTTGTACTCAAGAGATGCCAAATGCAGGATAAATGGACCCCCTGGCCTGGCCTGCTCTCCGTGCTGATCATGCCCTTCTCTCACCTTGGCTTTAAAGGCCATGAGCTTGAGAACCATCTCCAGGGTGAAGAGGACAGTGAAGGCCACGTTGAGGATGTCTGAAATGTGGTTCATTTCTGCAGACTGGTTGTAATGCTGAGGATAAGGCAGAAGGAGCCATGTTAGCTCATGGCAGGTCCAGCCTCCATTGTGATCTCTGCTGGATGCAGAGCTCCCTCCCACAGTCAGGCCTATGGCTCAGCAAAAAGGAAATTTCCCCCCTGCAGCCCTTTCTCTGGGCTCCTCACATCCCACCAATCCCACTTTGCCCCTACCCTACCACAAGCAAACTCCTCCCACCCAGAAGCTCTCCCAGGGATTGCAAGGCTGAGCCAGCCTGTCCACTGCCGCCGACACTCCTCCACCACCTCTGTGCCCTTACCTGCATGCCCAGGCAGATGGTGTTCAGCAGGATCAGGAAGAACATGAGGTACTCAAAGTAGGAGGAGGTGACCACGTACCAGATCTGGTACTGGTAGGGGTTCTTGGGGATGTAGCGGCGCAGCGGGCGAGCCTTGAGCGCGTACTGCACACACTGGCGCTGGGGAAGGGAGGGAGGGCAGGGGTGATCCCCCTGCAGGGCACAGACAGCACCAGCAGCACATTGCACACCCCCACAGACCCTGCTGGATCCCCCTTCTTTCTCAGCCCAGCAGTGGGTCCTGTAACCGCTGTGCTTCCCGCAAAATCACCCCAGAGCACCTACACGGGACAAGTTCCAAAGTCACCTCCTGCCTCCAAAGACAGCCGTGCTGCCCTTGGCTCAAACCCTCCAGCCCAGAGCCTGCCTGCTTATCCGAGCACTTCCCCAGGGTCTCTCAGGACTGGCCAAGAGCACTCCGAGGACACCCCAGGTACCAGGGGTGAAGGGGGCACTGAGATGGCTGTGCAGGCCTGTCCCTCTGCAGCAGCCCAGGGCCATCTCTGCTGGGTTCCTCTGAGGCTCACACCACCCCAGCACCTCCAGCTCGAGCTGCCTCAGTGCAGGAGTGTGAAAGCAGTCCTGGGGCCAGCAGCCACCCCTGTCCAGTGTTCTCCCCAGCATGTGCCACGTCCTCTGCTGATACCTCTGCTGCCTGCAGCCTTGCTATTCCCAGCCAGAACGACAGCATCACAGAATGGCTGGGGGCAGAAGGTACCTCTGGAGATGGTCTAGCCATAGTTCCCTGCCCAAAGCAGGGCCAAGTGGAGCATGCTGCCCCAGACAGTTGGTGTTTGAACAGCTCCAAGGATGGAGACTTCACAGCCTCTCCAGGCAACCTGTTCCAGTGCTTGACCACCATCACCATAAAAAAAATGGGCTTTTTAAATGTTTAAATGGAATTTCTTGTTTTCTTCAGTTTGCATCCATTGCCTTTATTCCTGTCACTGGGCACAACCAGAAAGAGCCTGGCTGCATCTCCTCTACACATTCCCATGAGGTGTTTACACCTGTAGGTAGGATCCCTCTGAGCCTCCTCTTCTCAACACCAGACTTGACTCCCAGCATCTCCTCATGTAACAGATGCTCCGGACCCTCAGTCCTCTCGGTGGCCCTTTGCAGGACTCACTCCAGTACATCCACATTGCTTTTGTACTGGGGAACCCAGAATTGGGCACAACCTTCTGCTCCAGCTCTCTCCGGGCACCCTACCTGTCCAGGGAGCCCCACTGCCTGCTTCTGGTGCCCTCTGCCCTTCCCTCAGAAGGCTTGTTTTGTGCCAGGCATGGGTCCTGCTGGCCTTGCCCAAGCTGCAAACAGACCTGGGGCAGGTTCAACTCATCTATGTCATCAGTGTCACCACAAAGAAGGGCTGATCCACATCAGGCAGCCCCAACAGTGCCAGATCCCGGGCTGGTCCTCCTTATCCTGTCCCAGCAGTCTCATTACCTGGTTCTTGTCCAGCTCACAGTTCTTGTACTCATTCTCCCCTTGCTCCTGGAAGGTGACGATGACAAAGCCCACAAAGATATTCATCATGAAGAAGGCAATGAGGATGATGTAGATGATGAAAAAAATTGCAATCTCCACCCGGTAGTTGTAGATAGGGCCTGCATCCTCAGCATTGGTGTCAATGGCCATGTACAGCAGCCTGCGGGAGGGAAATCGAGGCAACAGAGAGCCTAATTAGGTGGGAAAGACCATGTCTCCTCCTGAAGGTTATGGAGAACTCTGGGGACATTCAACAATGGTGGGACAGGGCTGCTCCACCGCCCTGTCAACTCCACAGCCACCACCAGGATGGCTGGCCCTGCTTCTCAACCTGGGCAGCTCCTTTCTTTACCCTGGCCAAGGCCTGTGGCCTGGGGAACCCAGAATCACAGACCTTCCCTCAGCACAGACTCACTCTGGCCAGCCCTCGAAGGTGGAGACTGTGAAGAGTGACATCATGGCAGAGAAGACGTTGTTGAAGTGGAAGTTGTTGTGCAGCCAGACACGGTCCTGCACCTCAATCTGCGTGGGGTCCGCGTCCACGTAGTTGATGAACTGACCCCTGCAGCAGAAAGGATGCAGTGCTCACTGGCAGGGCCCCTCTCAGTCGGCGTGCTGCAGTGCTGCCCTGGGCCTCCTTGGTCCCTGGGAGGGGAGGACAGCCCTGTGCTTGTTCCCAATTTACCCCAGGGCGAGGGAGAACACTGTGAGACCTCAGCTCCACTTTTGGGATGCAACGTTCCCGTGTAGGGACACAAGTGACCCCCACCACATCCCCCCCAGCTCCCATCTCTGGCCACTGCTCTTACCTGCACTCCTTCTCCGTCAGCTTGGATGGGTCTGTGCACCAGTAGAACTTGCCCTGCGTTTAACAGAGACCAGAAGTGGCCGTGGTGTTGCTGTGACTTCAGAAGCTTTGGGGAGTTTTGACTTTTTCCCAGACCACAGTCTGTCCCTCCCCCACCACCTCCACACAGACTTTGGCCCTGGCCTCCCACCACCTCTGGCCTTCCCACTCTGCCTGCCAACACAACCCAGTTCATAGGGTGTTTCAGGAGCCATGGCAGACCTGGGGTCAGTCCCAGGCTGAGATCCAGAAATGCTGCCTAGTGATGGGAACAAACATTGCCTGGCCCTGAGCTGAGGCCTATCTAGCTCATCCTATCTGGGAGTCAGCTATTTGGAAAATAGGGAAGAAAGCAGTAACCAGAGAATTAACTAAAAACTAAGGTATGCTGACAGGTCTGCTCAGTCTGCAGAGTGTCCTGAAAGCTCTTCTCACATCAGTTGGGAATTTAAGCTCAGTTATGAGAACAAAGCTGAGCTCACTCAGGGTCAGTTTTGCCTTAGAGCAGCTGAGGTCCAGACAGCAGGAGTGATGCTGTGAGAAAGGAAACTCTTGGCATTCAAAGCTCAGAGAAGATCAGTCAGAAGCGCTTGCTGCCTTTGAAAGAGGAAACTGAGGCATGAAGTGATGTGAGGCCGTTGGCACTTTACAGGTGCTGTCTGGACCTGACAGTGCCCTCGGTGCTTTCTGCCCTCCTCTCACTGCAGCCTCTTCTGCTAGGGGGTCTGGTGCAGGTGGGTCCCCTCACAGGGCACAGACAGCACAGCCTGTGCTGACCCCAACCCTGGCAGACACATCCCCAAGGTGATGTCTGGGAGAGCCTGCCGGACGTGCTCAAGCAGAAGGTCCCTGCTGTCCACCTGGGACACTGCTCACCTTGAAGAGCTGGACTCCGATGCAGGCAAACATGAACTGCAGCAATGTCGTGACGACCACGATGTTACCAATGGTCTTGATGGCCACAAACACACACTGGACCACGTGCTGCAGAGGTGGAGGACAGAGCACAGGTGACCATGTTTGGGGCAAGCCACTGCTTTGTGTCCCACACCCTCCCACTGCTGGGACAGGCTCCAGGAAGAGCGGGAACCTGCCAAGAGCAGAGGGGTTGGGCAGACCCCTTCCACAGATGGGCAGTGGGAACTGGGAACAGGGCATGATGCCTGCCACGTAACCTCCTGGGAGAACTGCCACGGGCAGAGGTCCCCCAGTCCCAGCCTCTCACTTACCTTCAGCCCCTTTGCCCTGTTAATGGCTCGCAGAGGCCTCAGCACCCTCAGCACCCTGAGGATCTTCACCACCGAGATGGTGCTGGACCTGATGAGGGAGGCATAGCTGAGATGGGGCCACTTCCCTGCCCGGGCCAGGCTGGCACAGCCCCACCAAGCAGCCATGGAGGCCAGGCTGGGTGAGGGACAAGGGATGGCAGACATGTGGGTGTCACGAGGCCATCACCCCACATCAGGCCAAGTGACACTGGCAGCTGGAGAAAGTGGATACAAATTGAATTTTTACCCAGACCTTAACCTTGGACATTCAAGGAGTTTGTGGGAGTGCCTCCCAGTTGTTCATGTCCATGTCCCCTAAGCACAACGTTATGGACACATGGGCAGCCACTGCTCCTTCTCCACCCACCACCCTCAGCTGCCCTGCCAGTGAACTGACCAGTGCCCACTCTGTGGCACATGAAGGTGCTTACTCGATTCCCATGGAGATGAGGGACACAGCCACCACCAGTAAGTCAAGGATATTGAAGGAGTTCCTGCAGAAGGAGCCTTTGTGCAGGAAAGCACCGTAGGTTGTCATCTGGGAAGCAGAAGTAATTAGGGAAGAGGGTGGGCAGGGCTTGAGGGCATGGTCCCTCCAGAGGGGAGGGGTGAACAAGCACAAGGGGCTTCTCACGGCCCCATGGCCTGGGTACCCCGTCCTGCTCAGACCTCTGCAGCCAGGCAGGAGGTTGACTTCAGCTGGAAATTTTCTGTGCAGCACTGGCTGGAAACAAAACTCTCCCAGTCAGTCAGCAAATTAGAGAATAGTAAAGACACTTGGAGTGGAACAACATGCAGCAGTGGCTTGGATTGCTGTTTTTCTCCACAGATTTCCACTGCTTTCTCTTTATCTCTTTTTCTTAATGGCATGTCAGAATGGCAATGCTGGTGCCATGGCTGATGTGTCCCTGTGCCACAGCACAACTGACTGAGCTGCCTGACCTCACTGCAGGGGACACGTGGCCTCTGCGACAGGTCACACACCACCCCGACTGCACGAATGAGCTCTGGGGGAGGATCAGCTGGCAGCTTCCCCTCAGCAGGACCTTCAGGAGCATGACGGCCTAAAGAGTGTGAGGGTCCATGGCCAGAAGGGTCTAGGCCATGCTCGTGGCAGGACCACAGGGTGAAGGACTCACCTTCAAGACGATTTCGACTGTGAAGACAGAGGTGAAACCAATATCAAAGTATCCGAGAATCTGGGGACAGAGGCACCAGTACTGGGTGAGGTTGGGGTGACGTAGGAAATGCTCCAGTGTGTTCAAACATCCTGGAATTGTCCACTCTGTGGACTGAGGAGCCCATCTAGCTCAACAAAGTCTGTAAACCCAGTGCCAAGAAGACTCCTGAACTTTCCCCAGTTTGCTGATTTTCTCCAGTGCATGATCCAACCTGCAGGTGGGACAAAGCTCTCCCTTTTCAGGTGAGTTAGGCTTGACCTGATTCACCTGAAAGCATCTGATCCCCAAAAGCACCAAGTGCCCTGGGAAGTGTGTCTGGTATGGGATTCCCCGGTCCCTGCCAGACCCATCTGTGCCTTGCAGGACAGGAGCCAAGGCTCCCACCACTGCATGCCAGCAGCACTGCAGGGCACTACACACACCAGAGGCCCAGTCTGCCAGCGTACAGGATGTCCCTATCCCCAACAAGTCACCACAGTTTCAAAGCAAGGTAATCTTGCACACCGTGTCAGGTGGATCTCCTCATCCAGAAACTGAGACAGGGAGCAGTAAAAACTTGTCCCAGCTGCACCCTGAATGGAAAACACACACAGCCTCTCCTGCCAGAGCGCACGGCCCTCCCAGATGCAGGGTTGGAATCCCACCTACCTAGGCAGAGCATCTGGCAAGTAAGTCACTGCTTACTGGGGAGCTGGCAGTCTCCATGAGACCTCCCCCACACAACCCAACCCTCTCCCTCTCCATGGGCACCTTGTTGCGGAAGGACTCGGCCCGGATGGGATCCTCAGCTGCCAGTGAGATGCTGCTGAGCAGGATGAAGAGCAGGATGAAGTTGGTGAACCAGGTGGCATTGACAGTTCTGTGGCACAGGACCCGAAACCTGCCAGGAACAGAAATGCCATGAGATGCTGCAAGGGGCCAGAGGGACGTCAGACAGGGTCGTGGCAGCCTGGCAGAGGGTTGCGGCTAAACCCTGAGGACAGGAAGGCCTTAAGCATGGAAGGATGTCTGTACCAGTCCTTCCACACAGAAGACTCCTCCCCATGAGCTGTTACCTTCAGAACTGGCCTCAAACAGGACCCCACTGGGAAGGGTTGGTGCCAGAGATACCTGGGCCATGCCTGGCTCCACAGGGCAGGGAGACAGGGCAGTGCCTACTTGTTGGTTGGGCTGAAGATGAAGAAGGAGCTGGCCTCAGGCATGGGCACGGCCTTCTCTTTCAGCTGTAGCTCTGCGAGGGGACGTGGCCGAGGACTCAGGGGGATTTCAGGCTCATCTTCCTCATCATCACCTGCAGGGTGGCCATGAGGAGGGAAAAGAAAAGGATTATCCAGAGAGGGAGAGGGAATATGACCTGATGGACAACCTTCTCATCCCAAGATCCTGATTTGGCATGCCTGCCAGAAGTACCTCAGTACCCCCAGGCTGACGGAAGGTCACCACATCCTTTACTCCTCACACACCCTCCCTCTGCAGTGCCTCCTCAGCCTTCCTGCTCCCCTACCAGGAACAAGCCTTACCTGGGAAGTCTGCAGAAGGGTAGGGGTCTTTGATCTCATTGACATTGGATTCAAATTCATCCACTTTCAACTGAAACAAGGGAGAGACAGAGAGGAGGATGTGCAGCTGCATTGGTCAGACCCTCTCGTCTTGGAAGGCATGTGGAACAAGCAGCATCTCTGCGTTTGGCCCATACAGCACCAAGCACATGGAGTCCTGGCCCAGGTTGGAGCCAGGTGAGGGGATGCTGCAATCATAGCAAAGAGGATGGGAAATGGGAATGTGTGCTGGGCAAGAGCCTGGAGCCATGCCAATATATAGCAGGGGTGGACTAAGATATGGAGCAACCCCTGGGTGAGTTCCTAAGGGCATCTCTGGAAAGTGCATGGGGAGGTAGTTGCTGGGCAGATGCTTCTCAGAGGCAGCTCAGCACAGCTGAACAGAGGGGTTTGCATACTGGGGGGTGCTGGTGTGGACATAAGGGAGATCTGGAATGCTGCTGACCTGCTCTGCCCCAGTCCACACTGGTGTACACCAGCCCATCTCAGCCAATGACCACTGGCTGTGGCCAAGAAAATTAATCAGAGGAAAAGGATCCCCAGCAATGGAGCTATTTCACCAGGGAACATGTCCTGCCTGGGCCCAGAGAGCCCCAACCACCAAGAGTCCCCATCACCAGGGGATGCTAAGGCGAGGAGTGATTCTGGTCAAGAGTCCAGACCCAGGCTGGCTCCAAGACTTTGTCCATCCTGGCAGGTGGGAGGAGGAGCCGGGTCCCTCCCCAGGAGCTCTCCAAGGCCCACCCCCACCAGAACTGACCTTGGCTGTTGTGGGAATCCCTTCTCCCTTTGCCTTCTGCTCCAGCTTCTTTGCCAGCATCTGCTTCTCCTCTTCAGACTTCTCTGGGTAACCTCTGAGCAGAGAGGCGGGGAGAGCAGGAACTGAAGTCTGGGCAGGGGCCATGGGCAAGGTAATTCTGTCCCTTGACACCAAAGCACCTTGTTTGGGAGCTCCCGTGGCCAGGGCTGGCAGTGCTCACCTGGACATCTTCCGGCGTTTGCGTTCCTCTGCTTTGGCCTTCTGGGCTAAGGTCAGGCTCTCGGCCTCCGCCAGGTTATCGACTGCGATGGCCAGGAAGACATTGAGGAGGATGTCTGGGAGAAGAGTGCTAAGGACACAGACTTGCTTCCTGTCTGTAGGATGTGGCCAGAGCTGTCCATGGTCTCCAGGGCGCCCTCAGAAACCTTCCTGGAGCTTAGTCCTTGTGATAACCCGGGCTGGTGATCCCTAACCTGCATCCATCCCTTGTGAGCACTGAGCTCTGAGCTGGCTCTGGCTGAATTTCTGCCTGCTGGACATCCAGACCTGCTCCAGACGTGCTTGCTTCCAGCCACCACCACCAGTGCAAGCCCTGAAGCCTGTGGCTTGTTCCACTGCTGTTCAGAACCAAAAAGCTTAAGGCAAGCGTTGAAACACTGATGGAAGCCCCCACTTCCCCCCTTCCCCATCCTGTGCAGCTGATGCAGGGGCTGGGTGCAGGGGGCCTGGGCCTGGCTTTGCAGACAGAGGATACAGTTCCCACAAACGAAGAGGATGATAAAGTAGATGCAGACCAGCATGCCAGGAAAGGACGGGCCCCCGTAGGCCATGATCCCATCATACATGATTGAATTCCAGTCCTCTCCAGTCAGGATCTGGGAGCAGAGCAGTAATAAAGGCTCACGAGCATCCACAGCAGAGCCCGGCAGAACCCCACAGACCAATCCTACCCTCCTGGCTCCAGCCCTAGACCCTCACAGCACTTCCAGCCCCACTGTCAAACCTTTCCTTCTGCTCAGCCCTGAACCTGAACTACTGCTCATGACTCCAAGTGCATTTCCCTGCTCCTGTCTCAAAGCCACATCACCCCCACAAACCCACATCCCCCTGAGACCCAGCTCCTGCCTGGAGGCCTACAGCCCAGGTGAGACTCCCAGGCCCCTGCCCTCCAGTCCCCCACTGCCCTTCCCAGAGCCCAAACCTGGAAGACACTGATGAGGGCCTGGGGGAAGTTGTCAAATGTGCTGCGCCGCACTTCCATGTCCTCAAAATCAAACTTGCCCCCAAAGAGCTGCATGCCCAGCAGGGCAAAAACGATGATGAAGAGGAAGAGGAGCAGGAGCAGAGAGGCAATGGAGCGGACTGAGTTGAGCAGGGAGGCCACCAGGTTGCTCAAAGATGTCCAGTACCTGGGGAGAGGAGAGACAGGGAAGTGTGGGAGGTGAAAGAGGGGAGAAGGCTGTAGGCAGGGCCAGGCAGGCACAGGAAACAGACCACCTGGCCAAACAGACCAAGGTGATGTGCCAGCAGCCCAGCAAGGGGGACTCTGGGCCCAGGCTAGGCTCTGGGGCTGCTCCAGGCAGGTCCCAGGAGGAAGAAATGAAGCTGCAGGCATGGTGTGACCAACAAGATACATTGCTGCCTGCACAGGGCACCAGCAGGCAGGATGGGGAGGAGGGGTGAACACACAGTGGGTTGAGGCCAGAAAGAGAAGCTAGGAGTCCTGGCCCACAGCACCCGCACTCACAACATCCTAGAACCACAGCTAGAGTGGGGCCTCAGCTCTGTCCTACTCGCTATTCCCAGACAAACCATGTCCTGGAGACAAATCCCCAGCTTGGCCTTGTTCCTCCACTCAGGAGCTACCAGCCCTGTTCATGCTGCAGCCTTCCCTGGGGACAGGGCCAGCGGTGAGCGGGGACCACAGGTGGTGCCTGGGGACCGCGAGCTGCCAGCACCCACAGAGCCCCTTCCCGACCTGGTGATCTTGAAGATGCGCAGGAGCCGGATGCAGCGCAGCACGGAGATGCCCAGAGGGGACAAGGTGCCCAGCTCCACCAGGATGGTCTCCAGGATCCCCGAGCACACCACGAAGCAGTCGAAGCGGTTGAAGAGAGACATGAAGTACTGGCGCAGCCCCAGCGCGTACATCTTGAGCAGCATCTCGGCCACAAAGAGGGCAAGCAGCAACCGGTTGGCATTGTCTGGGGTGGGAGATCAGCCCGTCAGAGCAGGGACCTCAGTCCAGCAGGACTGGGCAGGTAGGGAAGGAGGGCAGTGCTGCTCACCCTCCTCTGGCCCACCGAGCCCTGAGCTGATGTTTTTTGGGGAGGACACAGGAAAGGAAGGTGAGGAGAGGGCGATGTCCAACTGCATGCTTGTGTGTGTGAGTCTGTGGCTGTAAGGGTGCGTGTGAGTCCATCCAGGGTGGGCACATGGGCTCTGTGTGTGTGTGTGGGGCT